>ONZH01009847.1:0-399051 GCA_900303285.1 Rhinella marina | reverse complement strand
TATATATTGAAATGATCTGTGCATATGTATTGTTTGTATAAGTTCACATGCTCAGCCAAGAAGTCCATACTCAAGCTGATGACAATAATTAATTGTTTGTCTCCAGGAGATCTCCAGTTACATTTAAATACAGCTGATCTACCAGTGAAGACATCCAATGAGCTTGTGTCACTACAGTTGTGTTTATTCTCAAATCCAGTGTTCCTGAACTCCAGTCCTCAGGGCCCACCTGCCAGTCATGTTTTCTGGATTTCCTTAGTGTTGAGCAGGTGACATAATTAGTGTCAATGTATTAGGACTTACCACAGGTATTCATCCTGTGGCATCTTCTCAAATCATGACTGACAAGTGGGCCCTGAGGACTGGAGTTGAGGAACACTTCTCAAATTGATAGTGGTATCAAATAATTCAATAGAAAATGAGGTAACTACTTATTACTTAAAGAAAAACAGGACCTGAACGCATCTAAAGATAACCTCAAATAACAGTGGCAGCAGGGGAGCTTAAAGGGGTTTTCTCACTTTAGCAAGTGGCATGCATCATGTAGATAAAATAAATACTAGGCACTTACTAATGTATTGTGATTGTCCATATTGCCTATTTTTCTGGCTTGATTCATTTTTCCATCACATTATATACTTCTTGTATCCAGGGGTTACGACCACCCTGCAATCCAGCAGTGGTGGTTGTGCGTGCACACTATAGGAAAAGGTGTCAGCCTCAGTGGTCGTAACCCTTGGAGATGAGCAGTGCATATTGTGATGTAAAAATGAATCCAGCCAGTAAAGGGAGCAATATGGACAATCACAATACATTAGTAAGTGCCGTGTATTAACTTTCTCTACATGATAAATGCAATTTGCTGAAGTGAGACAACCACTTTAAGGTTTTTTTTTTCAGATTAGCATTTTTTGTTGTTTTTGTCTTTTTTGTTGCTGACCCATTAACTTTAGGGGTGAGTCTAGCATGAGAATAAGACCAAAGTAGACCAAAGTAGCTCATACTGCAATTTATTTCCAGATGTGAATTGGCCTATTGACCAGAAAGTGTCAATGGGCAGTCTGTAGCGCTGTCTGTTGTACACTCGGACAGCACACAGATGTGAGCATCACTCACGGGAATAGGCCCAATGACATTTTAGCTATTATTATTAGTCATAAAGTACTATTATTACTATTACAGTAAAATCAAATTTCCATTTTTCTCATTGAATATGAAACCTTCCAAAACCATAGATTTTTTTAAATCAAGTTATCCCCCCCCCTGTATAAATGTTAACTGAGCTTGTCTGTAAGTTGCCTTTAGCCAGTCTTTGCTGGGCCAGATGGTATAAACTGGTAGTAATGCAGCTTGAAGTGACATGTAAAATCATTACAGCAACAGACATCGCTACTTTCTCATCTGATAGGAGACAATGCTGTCCGGTGAGGGCTCCACAGGCTATTCTGTAAATGAAATATTAATTGCGTCACATTACAACTTTGTGTACAGCCAAAAAACATGTAACATGCATGTAACAACTACGTAGTTTACAGAAATTTCAATATGTCCAAATGACTGTATTCAGGAAAATGCTGATGTGCCAAATTGAAGATTTCTCATGCTCTGCGATCAGCTCTGTGAAAATAAACTGAACTGTGTTACACTTCTGAGAACTGTTTTTCAGGCGCATCACTGTTACTGGAACTTGAATGGAAAAATAATTTAGTTGTCAGTCTATTCCTCAATGGACTTCATTTATTTGTGCTGATCATCAGGCTGTTTCTTCTTAAAGATAAGTAATAGAATTAAGATAACTTTGAGAACAAGGTAGTAGAAATGATTGTCTCAGAGATGTACAGTCTTTTACAACCTTTAGTACCTGCTTTGGAATTTAGGGACCAACTTTTTATTATTTTTAGTTTTTTCCTCATTGCATTGAAAAAGCCATAACTTTTTATTTTTTTACCAATATTTAATTTTCTTATTTTTTGACCTGTGATGTATCAACCCGACAAACAGAAACAACAATTGGGACAGAGAAGGTAGAGAGAAACAGAGAAAGTGTCTGCAGCACTGAAGGCCCTTCATTATGTCAGGGTGGGCCCATTAGTAAAAAGGAATCTAGTCCTTGACAGTTCCAAGTTGGGGTGTTGCAGGAAAGAACTGCCTTCAGGTTACAAACAGATGAGTCCATCATGGTATTAGGGCAAATAAGGGGGCATTCCTTTCCAAGCTGTAACACACGGGTGCACAACGTTTTTTTTGGATTGAGAGCCACGTTGTCACAGTCTTCTATTTCAAGGGTCCACCAAAAAAAGTTGATTGGCACTAGTTTACATCAGCCTGTTACACAGGCTGATGCAAAGTGAATGGGAACGAACGATTGCTACAGCAGTCATTCCTTCTTCATTCAGTTCTATTGATTATCGGCAGCACATCCCTGATTACACAGAGACATGTGCTGATGATAATCGTACCTCTTTCATTCTGATGAAAGATCCAAATCATCTGTTTGCTCGTTTATTGGCTGAACGGCGGCACAATTATACAAGTCAATTATCAGGAACAAAATCATGCAGCGTAATATCGGCTTAAGTGGCGACATATCCTTACATCCTGCCTCCTATTCATAAATGAGCACTTCCTACATTGCACTTGCTAGTGGAGAAAGCATTCACTGGTTAACCCTTTAATGAACAGGCCTGTCCCTTGCTAGTAGGGAAATCACTCACTGGTTAACCCTTTTATAACGAGGCCTGAAAAGTCCTTAAAGGGGTTTTCCGAGTTATATACAGTACAGACCAAAAGTTTGGACACACCTTCTCATTCAAAGAGTTTTCTGTATTTTCATGACTATGAAAATTGTAGATTCACACTTAAGGCATCAAAACTATGAATTAACACATGTGGAATTATATACTTAACAAAAAAGTGTGAAACAACTGAAAATATGTGTTATATTCTGGGTTCTTCAAAGTAGCCACCTTTTGCTTTGATTACTGCTTTGCACACTCTTGGCATTCTCTTGATGAGCTTCAAGAGGTAGTCACCTGAAATGGTTTTCACTTCACAGGTGTGCCCTGTCAGGTTTAATAAGTGGGATTTCTTGCCTTATAAATGGGGTTGGGACCATGAGTTGTGTTGGGCAGAAGTCAGGTGGATACACAGCTGATAGTCCTACTGAATAGACTGTTAGAATTTGTATTATGGCAAGAAGAAAAGCAGCAAAGTAAAGAAAAACGAGTGGCCATCATTTCTTTAAGAAATGAAGGTCAGTCAGTCCGAAAAATTGGGAAAACTTTGAAAGTGTCCCCAAGTGCAGTCGCAAAAACCATCAAGCGCTACAAAGAAACTGGCTCACATGAGGACCGCCCCAGGAAAGGAAGACCAAGAGTCACCTCTGCTGCGGAGGATAAGTTCATCCAAGTCACCAGCCTCATAAATCGCAGGTTAACAGCAGCTCAGATTAGAGACCAGGTCAATGCCACACAGAGTTCTAGCAGCAGACACATCTCTACAACAACTGTTAAGAGGAGACTGTGTGCAGCAGGCCTTCATGGTAAAATAGCTGCTAGGAAACCACTGCTAAGGACAGGCAACAAGCAGAAGAGACTTGTTTGGGCTAAAGAACACAAGTAATGGAGATTAGAACAGTGGAAATCTGTGCTTTGGTCTGATGAGTCCAAATTTGAGATCTTTGGTTCCAACCACCGTGTCTTTGTGTGACGCAGAAAAGGTGAACGGATGGACTCTACATGCCTGGTTCCCACCGTGAAGCATGGAGGAGGAGGTGTGATAGTGTGGGGGTGCTTTGCTGGTGACACTGTTGGGGATTTATTCAAAATTGAAGGCATACTGAACCAGCATGGCTACCACAGCATCTTGCAGCGGCATGCTATTCCATCCGGTTTGCGTTTAGTTGGACCATCATTTATTTATCAACAGGAGAATGACCCCAAACACACCTCCAGGCTGTGTAAGGGCTATTTGACCAAGAAGGAGAGTGATGGGGTGCTACGCCAGATGACCTAGCCTCCACAGTCACCAGATCTGAACCCAATCGAGATGGTTTGGGGTGAGCTGGACCGCAGAGTGAAGGCAAAAGGCCAACAAGTGCTAAGCATCTCTGTGAACTCCTTCAAGACTGTTGGAATACCATTTCAGGTGACTACCTCTTGAAGCTCATCAAGAGAATGCCAAGAGTGTGCAAAGCAAAAGGTGGCTACTTTGAAGAACCTAGAATATAAGACATATTTTCAGTTGTATCACACTTTTTTGTTAAGTATATAATTCCACATGTGTTAATTCATAGTTTTGATGCCTTCAGTGTGAATCTACAATTTTCATAGTCATGAAAATACAGAAAACTCTTTGAATGAAAAGGTGTGTCCAAACTTTTGGTCTGTACTGTATATTGATGACCTATCCTCAGGATAGGTCATCAATATCAGATCGGCGGGGGTCCGACACCCGGCACTCCCGCCGATCTGATATTGATGACTTATCCTAAGGATAGGTCATCAATATATATAACTCGGAAAACCCCTTTAATGGCCAAACATTTTTTTTTTTTAGATTTAGAGCATGTAGCGATTTAAGGGTTTTAACTTTATTATTTGTGGACTACAAAAATAATTTTACGTGACACATAGAACTTTTTAATATATTTTTTAACCTTCCTTTTTCTTTTATAGTTTGATTTGGGGAAAATTGTGCAATACATTTTTTTTTCAAAATCTAGCTCCTTATACTTTAAAAATGACCCGTCACCACTCCTGACATGCCTGTTTTAATAGCATCATGCATTCCCCATGTAATAACAACTATGGAGCATCTATTCTTATTACTATGTTGTGCCGTTCCTTTATTATTTCTACTAGAAGTTATGAATGAATTGCTATTAGCCTTCAGTAAGGGTACAGAGGGGAAGTAACAGGCTGGGGTGTGTACCTGCACAATCTGACAATGGCAGCACTGATTGGATAGAGTGAGTCTGTACAGGTACACACCCTCTACTGGTTACCTCCCCTCTGTACTCTTACTGCAGACTGCTAGCAATTCATTCATAACTTCTATTAGAAATAATAAAGGAATGGTACAACATAGAGACATGAGAACAGATGCTCCAGAATTGTTATTACATGGGGAATGCATGAAGTTATTAAAACAGGCATGTCAGGAGTGGTGAAAGGTCCTCTTTAAATATGCAAACTGACACCAAAATAAATTATTAAAATGAGTTCCCTATTTTGTGTTGGTCATTTGATATATGCGATGTATAGCTTTACATGGGGCCTTAGTTTATGGCAATCCATGACATAAAGGTACCTCGTAGCCCGTTCGAAACTCCTCATCTAGTTATTTAGATGTAAATAATTTGTATGCAAGCTACCCCTTGCTCTACCTTTTCAACCAGAGGTACCCCAACTTTTAAGCAACAGTAATTGAGATATTGTACATAATAAACCAACTGATCAGCCATAACATATAACCTCTTGCATAATATTTTGTAGGCCCACTGGTAAAACAGCTCAGGTATGGACTCCACAAGACTTTAAGATGAGATCTTCACAGAACAGACTTTTGCAGTACATCAAACAGATGCCTGTTCAGATTAAAGATTTTGGGAATTTAAAAGCCAAAGTTACACTATAAACTATGTGTCACATTTTTCAAACCATTCCTGAACAATATTTGCAGCATGGCAGGGCACATTATTCTGCTGAAAGAAACCTTTGTCGGTAGAGAATAGTGTTGCCATAAAGGGGTGACTTGGTCTGAAAGTAGGTAATAATTAGAGATGAGCGAGTAGTGTTCGATCGAGCTGGTATTCGATCGAATACTACGATATTCGGCGTACTCGATTTTGTTCGAGTATAACGGCGATGGCGCACTTAGAATTCGTTTCCCCTCCCACCTTCCCTGGCGCTCTTTTTCCACCAATCACCATGCAGGGGGGGGTATGACAGGCACGCTGAGCACGCTGGCAGCGCGAAAACAGCGTCTACATGCATTGGCTGGAAAAACCATGTGACCTCGAATATTAAAAACTCAGCTCTTCCTGCTCGTACGCATATGCTGCGTGAACTTAGTCAGGGACAGAGGCTGGAGAAGGGAGAGACAGATTTTAGCTGTTGGACAGGCAGGAGCGTGATTAAAAGCCCTTATCAGGGCTACTACAGTGGACTTCAGTGATAGCTTACTACAATATAGACTTTACAGAGAACGGCTGCTGTATTCAGGGATAGCTGCTGGAGTAGGGACAGAGAGAGGCATTAGTGGTGTATTAGGTGCTCTGCTACATACCAAACTATATTTGGCACTACTGCTGTGTACCTTGAAAAATACAATATATAGGCCTTATAACTGGCAACTGTACTGTGCGTTCTCTTGCAAAGTAATTTCTCATAACTGGTGTTCATACACACCGTCTGATCACTTAATACACTGCTGTGTACCTTGAAAAATACAATATATAGGCCTTAACTGGCAACTGTACTGTGCGTTCTCTTGCAAAGTAATTTCTCATAACTGGTGTTCATACACACCGTCTGATCACTTAATACACGGCTGTGTACCTTGAAAAATACAATATATAGGCCTTATAACTGGCAACTGTACTGTGCGTTCTCTTGCAAAGTAATTTCTCATAACTGGTGTTCATACACACCGTCTGATCACTTAATACACTGCTGTGTACCTTGAAAAATACAATATATAGGCCTTAACTGGCAACTGTACTGTGCGTTCTCTTGCAAAGTAATTTCTCATAACTGGTGTTCATACACACCGTCTGATCACTTAATACACTGCTGTGTACCTTGAAAAATACAATATATAGGCCTTAACTGGCAACTGTACTGTGCGTTCTCTTGCAAAGTAATTTCTCATAACTGGTGTTCATACACACCGTCTGATCACTTAATAAAAGGCCTGTGTACCTTGAAAAATACAATATATAGGCCTTATAACTGGCAACTGTACTGTGCGTTCTCTTGCAAAGTAATTTCTCATAACTGGTGTTCATACACACCGTCTGATCACTTAATACACTGCTGTGTACCTTGAAAAATACAATATATAGGCCTTAACTGGCAACTGTACTGTGCGTTCTCTTGCAAAGTAATTTCTCATAACTGGTGTTCATACACACCGTCTGATCACTTAATACACGGCTGTGTACCTTGAAAAATACAATATATAGGCCTTATAACTGGCAACTGTACTGTGCGTTCTCTTGCAAAGTAATTTCTCATAACTGGTGTTCATACACACCGTCTGATCACTTAATACACTGCTGTGTACCTTGAAAAATACAATATATAGGCCTTAACTGGCAACTGTACTGTGCGTTCTCTTGCAAAGTAATTTCTCATAACTGGTGTTCATACACACCGTCTGATCACTTAATACACTGCTGTGTACCTTGAAAAATACAATATATAGGCCTTAACTGGCAACTGTACTGTGCGTTCTCTTGCAAAGTAATTTCTCATAACTGGTGTTCATACACACCGTCTGATCACTTAATACACTGCTGTGTACCTTGAAAAATACAATATATAGGCCTTAACTGGCAACTGTACTGTGCGTTCTCTTGCAAAGTAATTTCTCATAACTGGTGTTCATACACACCGTCTGATCACTTAATACACGGCTGTGTACCTTGAAAAATACAATATATAGGCCTTATAACTGGCAACTGTACTGTGCGTTCTCTTGCAAAGTAATTTCTCATAACTGGTGTTCATACACACCGTCTGATCACTTAATACACGGCTGTGTACCTTGAAAAATACAATATATAGGCCTTATAACTGGCAACTGTACTGTGCGTTCTCTTGCAAAGTAATTTCTCATAACTGGTGTTCATACACACCGTCTGATCACTTAATACACTGCTGTGTACCTTGAAAAATACAATATATAGGCCTTAACTGGCAACTGTACTGTGCGTTCTCTTGCAAAACTAATTTCACGGCTGTGAAGGCAAAATATTGTAACCAAAAAAAAATAAAATGCGGAGGGGGGCTAGCGGAATAGGACGTGGACGTGGACGAGGACGGGGGGCGCGGAAATGCTGTTGGGGGCCTTGTTGAAGCCAGTGGGGATACAATGTGTGCTGGTGAGGATCAGCCAGGATCCCGCTCATCCAGAATCCCTGCCTTTATGGGACAGTTAAGCAGGGGGCGGGTTACACCGCTGTTGAGGCCTGAGCAGGTTGAACAGGTGGTGCAATGGATAGCCGATAGCGCTTCCACACAGTTGTCCACCAGCCAGTCATCCACACAGTCTCACTCTGACCCTCCTTCCTCCACACCTGGCCAACAGAGTCATCCCACCATTGACCCCTCCCAGGAGCTCTTTTCGGGTCCTTTTTCAGATGTGCCGGAAGAATCCCAGGAGCTAGCAGAGGAATTTGTTTGTAGTGATGCCCAAACACTGGAGTTTTCGCCATCTCCTGCTGATGTGGACCCTGAGCCAGCATCTGTTATCATGAGCGATGATGATGATGAGACGCAGTTGCCATCAAGGGAGGCTGTTGGAATGTCCAGTGGGCAGGAGGAGGAGCAGAGTGAGGAAGTGGAAGAGGAGCTGGTGGATGACGAAATGACCGACCCCACTTGGCCAGGGGTGATGTCCAGCGAGGAAAGCAGTGGAGAGGTGGTGGTCTGCGCAGCACCGAAAAAGGCAGCAAGAGGCAGAGGGATGTCCACAGGCAGAGGGATGTCCACAGGCAGAGGGATGTCCACAGGCAGAGGCATGTCCACAGGCAGAGGGATGTCCACAGGCAGAGGGATGGCCACAGGCAGAGGACAGTTCAGACAGAGAAGTGAGGCCACAGCCAGCAGGGCCGAAGCTGTTCCCGGCAGCGGCCAGTCGCGCGAAGCTCCCCCATCGAGGCCTCGTACTTCTGTGGTGTGGAGATATTTTAATGTTTGTGCGGATGACAAACTGAGCGCGGTTTGCACACTCTGCCACTCAAAACTGAGTAGGGGCTCTGAGAAGAGCAATCTGACCACCTCAGGCATGCGGCGTCACTTGGAATTCAAGCACTGGGCTGAGTGGGAGAGAGCAAACGCAATACAAACTGCGCCCGGTCTTGCTGCCACTGCCTCTTCCCCTTTGTTGTGTGCTGCCACTGCGGTCCAGACCTCCAGCCAGGACACCTCCACATCTGCCTCTGCCTCTGCTACTTTGGGGCCTTCTCCTTCAGCCTCCCCTTCCCCCGCCCCTTCCCCCGCCTCTTCGCCTGCACCTTCACACTCCTCGTCCCAACAACTGTCCATCTCGCAGGCGTTCGACCGCAGGCGGAAGTACGCCTCGAGTCACCCCCAAGCCCAAGCCTTAAACTGCCACATCTCCAAACTGCTGGCCCTGGAGATGTTGCCGTTTAGGCTTGTGGAGACGCAGGCCTTCCGCGACCTGATGGCGGCTGCCGCACCTCGCTATTCCGTCCCCAGCCGCCACTACTTTTCCCGGAGTGCCGTCCCCGCCCTGCACCAGCACGTGTCGCGTAACATCAGGCGGGCCCTGAGGTACGCAGTCAGCGCAAAGGTCCACTTGACCACCGACTCATGGACAAGCGCTTGCGGCCAGGGACGATACATTTCTTTGACGGCACACTGGGTGAATGTAGTGGAGGCGGGGACGGGGTCGCAAACAGAGACGGCCTACCTACCACCCCCGCCCAAGATTGCCAGCATGGGTTCTGATAAACCCCCCTCCTCCTCCTCCTCCTCCTCCTCCTCCTCCTGTGCCTTAACATCGCCCTCAGCCGCTAGCTGGAAGCGTTGCAGCACTGGCGCGGGGAGACGTCAGCAGGCGGTGCTTAAGCTCATCAGCTTGGGCGACAGGAAGCACAGCGCCCCAGAGGTGAGGGACGCCATACTGCAGCAGACGGAGATGTGGCTGTCGCCGCTGCAGCTAGGACCAGGCATGGTCGTGTGCGATAACGGCCGTAACCTGGTGGCGGCTCTGGAGCTTGCCGAACTCAATCACGTACCATGCCTGGCCCACGTTTTTAATCTGGTAGTCCAAAAATTTCTAAAGACTTACCCCAACCTGGCAGAGCTACTGGTGAAAGTGCGGCGCTTGTGCGCACACTTTCGGAAGTCAACTGTAGCTGCTGCTAGCTTAAAAAAACTCCAGCAACGCCTCCATTTGCCTGAACATCGGCTGTTGTGCGACCTGCCCACTCGCTGGAATTCCACCTATTCCATGTTGGCCAGGGTGTGTGAGCAGCAGAGAGCATTGATGGAGTACCAGATTATGAATCCACGCGTGCCTCCAACTCAGCTCCCTCAGTTTGCCAACCATGAGTGGCCATGGATGGCAGACGTATGCGATGTACTGCGTATCTTTGAGGAGTCCACCAAGAAGGTCAGCAGCGAGGACGCTATAGTGAGCGTAACCATCCCGCTCCTATGCGTCCTTAAAGAATCCCTCATCGCAATAAGGGAGAACGCATTGCACGCAGAGGAGACGGGGGTAGGAGGAGACGCAACGGAGCTACACAGTCAGACCACACTTTTGTCTGCTTCACGGTGGCAGTTGCAGGAGGAGGAGGATGAGGAGGAGGAGGACGACGTGGAGGTGGCTGTGGAAGAGGAGGAGGATGCTGGCGGCGAGGGTAGCAGTCAGGCTGTGCGCGTCCCATTGGTTCAGCGCGGATGGGGCGGAGAGGAGGCGGAAGAGGAAGAGGAGGAAATGGCAAGTGATCCTTCTGGTGGGGGCAGTGACGTCATGCCTATTCAGAGTCTGGCACACATGGCTGACTTCATGCTGGGCTGCTTTTCCCGGGACACACGTGTTGTCCGGATAGTGGAGAACAAACTGTACTGGGTCTTCGCAATCCTGGACCCCCGGTATAAAGATAACGTCTCCTCTTTTATTCCGGTAGAGGAGAGGACGAATCGATTGCTGGAATACCAGAGGGAACTCGTGCAGAACATGATGGAGATTTTCCCACCCACCATCGCTGGCGGCAGAGAGGAGAGGGTCTCCCAGAGTCCCTCAACATCGATCAGGCCCACAGCCACCAGGGGAACACTCTCCAAGGTGTGGGACACGTTCATGGCACCCCCTCGTGCAACTTCCATCACTGCGGGGCCCGCTATCAGCAGGAGGGACAAGTATCGGCGGATGTTGCGGGAGTACCTGGCAGACCGTAACCCTGTCCTCCACGATCCCTCGGCGTCCTACACTTACTGGGTCTCCAAGTTGGACACGTGGCTGGAACTGTCCCTGTACGCCTTGGAGGTGCTTGCCTGCCCTGCCGCCAGCGTGCTATCAGAAAGGGTGTTCAGCGCTGCCGGGGGCATTATCACCGATAAGCGCAGCCGCCTGTCAACCGACAGTGCCGACAGGCTGACGCTAATCAAAATGAACAGCAAGTGGATTGACCCGGACTTTGCTTCTCCAACCGTGGAAAGCAGCCAAAAGTAAAGTGCCATATGTATGAAGTGCCATTTCCTCCTCCTCCTCCTCCTTAACCGCCGTAGAATTGCTCCGTAAATAAGAACAATTTATATATTTATGGCTCACCTCTTGGGCCTGCGCTAAATGTTTAAGAGGTCTCACCTCTTGGGCCTCCACATAATTTTTAACGGGTCTCCCCTCTTGGGCCACCACATAATTTTTAAGAGGTCTCACCTCTTGGGCCTCCACAAAAGGTAAATAAATTATAAATTATAATTTTGGTAACATTCTCATTTTAATGTGTTCAGTCTTTACATACAAAATCTGGTACAAAATAGCATTCTCAGTATTCAAAAAAACAAAACAAGACTTAAAACGTTTTAAGTGGCTGCAGTAGCATCATGAAATCAACTCTCATATACTGAAGGCAACAGCATATACATATAAAAAAAAGGAAAAAAAATAAAAAGAATACTCCTTCCTCTGTAGAAATACTCTGTGCTGCCCTCAATACATTTAAACTGATTTTTCATGATAGTTGCCTTTATAAAATGAGTGTAACCATTTTACATTGCATGCAAATCTGTGGATAACTGCAGCCTTTAAAAGCAACACCTCTTGGGCCTCCACAAAAGGTTTAAGAGGTTAACAGTGGAAAGCAGCCAAAAGTGAAGTGCCATCTGTATGAAGTGCCATTTCCTCCTCCACCTCCTCCTCCTCCTCCTTAACCGCCGTAGAATTGCTCCGTAAATAAGAACAATTTTTTATATTTATGGCTCACCTCTTGGGCCTCCACAAAATGTTTAAGAGGTCTCACCTCTTGGGCCTCCACAAAATGTTTAAGAGGTCTCACCTCTTGGGCCTCCACATAATTTTTAAGAGGTGTCACCTCTTGGGCCTCCACATAATTTTTAAGAGGTGTCACCTCTTGGGCCTCCACATAATTTTTAAGAGGTGTCACCTCTTGGGCCTCCACATAATTTTTAAGAGGTGTCACCTCTTGGGCCTCCACAAAAGGTTTAACACGTCTCACCTCTTGGGCCTCCACATAATTTTTAAGAGGTGTCACCTCTTGGGCCTCCACATAATTTTTAAGAGGTGTCACCTCTTGGGCCTCCACAAAACGTTTTCGAGGTCTCACCTCTCGGGGCCTCCACATAATTTTTAAGAGGTGTCACCTCTTGGGCCTCCACATAATTTTTAACACGTCTCACCTCTTTAGCCTCCACACAATTTTTAAGACGTCTCACCTCTTGGGCCTCCACAAAATTTTCCATGAGCCTCTGGCCAGCCCACGGCCTCTTCCTGCCTTTTGCGGTCCTACGCATCCCTCAACATCCCCACTGCTTTACCTGCTAGACATGACACTGGGCCAGGTCGGGTCACTGACATCTCAAGCGCCAACAATTTGGGCATTTTAAGGCTTCTGCATGTGTTTGAGTTGTTTTTACATTTTAAAGAAGACATGTCTGACCACATCTCACACACACACACAATGACAATTAGGGGTGGGGTCTATTTGCTTTCCCCCTTGCCTATGCCATCTGTGGTTGTCATAGGCAACGTGATTTTAAGGGGTGCAGAATTTTATCTTCTTTTTTGTCTAGTTTGGCTTGGGGTCCATGGCAATGTAGAGGAAAGAAGGTTTCCTTGTATGGTCTCACTTTTCTCAGGTTAGATTGTGTTTGGAGTGTATTGTTGAGAGGCTGTGATAGTGGCGTAATAGTGCGACTTGGGCGCGTTATATGCACCCAGACATGCTTCCCCTGCTGTCCCAGTTGCATTCCAGCAGTGTTGGCATCCTTTTCTGAGGTTCCAGGGTGGACTTGGTGACCTCCAAGTGGTCGAATTGAGATTTCCAAGTGGCGAGCATTTTTTTCCCATAGACTTTAATGGGATTCGATATCCGGTCGAATAGTCGAATTTCGCGGTCTATTCGAATCGAATTTCGAACTTTCGAATATTTCACTACTCGCTCATCTCTAGTAATAATGTGAAAGTAGGTGGTATATGTTAAAGTAACATGAAAGAACGTAGAGAAATCCCAGGACCCAAGGTTTCCCACTAGAACATTGTCCTGCCTCCAACAGCCTACCTTGTTTCCTGGTGCCATCTTTTCCTCAGGTAAGAGAAATGAACCTGGATATTTGTATTATTTAACCGAAATGTGCTTCATCAAACAAAGTCACCTTCTTTCATTGCTTTATGGTCTAATGCTTTGATGCCCATTTTAGGTGGTGGACATGGCTCAGCATGGGAAGCTTAGGTCTTTTGCAAAATTACATATGCATGCATTTTGTGTTTCTCACCTTTTTATCAACACCAGAATAAACTTCTGTAGCAATTTGTGCAATCTATGAGATAGGACCAGACAGGCTAGCCTTCACTCTCCAAGCATATCAATGAGTCTTGGGCTGCCCCTTTCTCTGGTGTGCCAATTGTCCTTCTTTGTACTGCTTTTGTTAGGTAGGTGCTAACGTTTACATATCAGATACACACAAGACATGCTCTTTTTCTGATGCTCTTACCCAGTTGTCTATCAGTCACAAGTTGGTCAAAGTTCATCAGATTCTTATGCTTGCCTAGAACTTGATCCCTAATATATCTCACTACTTGGCAAGATGCCATTCTTACAAGATAATCATTGTTATTCACTTCAACAGTCAGTGCTTTTAATGTTTTTGTTAATCAGAGTATCAACTTGTGGATACATTCCGAAGTAGTCATAAAGGATTAATGTTTGTGTCTTCATGGTATGAGCCAACAATGAGATTATGCCTTGGAGCTCCTTCACATATTTCACTGTGTTGCCATGATACAGCTAGTTCACACTGTAAATAATAAGGTTAAACAATAGGAACATTGATGATTAAATGTCTTCAATTTAGAAAACTAGGCCAAATTTATCATAGTAGTTCCTGCAATATGATCTTGCTACACATGTTAGATACCCATTTATGCTGGTGATGTTACTGGCATAAATGGGTGGGCTATTGCACGGATGGCAGCTGCTTTGGATGGATGTTGTAGTCTTATCAGAAGTAGACAGAAAACAGAGCTGCAGGTTACTGACCACAGTATATATACGAGCAGCGCAGAGTGAGATAAGCAGGTAGCTGGGGCAGTGAAGGAACATTGTGTATCCTGTGGAGATCTTATTAAATATAAAGGGGCAGATATAATAAGACTGATATTACATACACCAGTTTTAATATAAAGTCTGTAAGCACAAAATGCACCAGATTTATTAAGGGGCACAGGCTACTGCCATCTAATCGCAGAAATTCAAATCTATGCCAGCTAAGAGCTACAGTTTATGCCAGTTTCTGACATAAATTACAGTAAGGCTCCATTCACACTTCCGTGTGTCCGGTGTCCGTGTTTTGCAGATCCGCAAAACACGGACACCGGCCATGTGCGTTCCGCAATTTGTGGACCACACATAATAGAAATGCCTTTTCTTGTCCGTGTATTCAGACAAGAATAGGACATGTTCTATTTTTTTCGGGAGCCGCAGAACGGAAGTTCGGATGCGGACGGCACACTGTGTGCCGTCCGCATCTTTTGCGGCCCCATTGGAAGTGAATGGGTCCGCACCCATTCCGCAAAATTGAGGTCATGGCCCTTTCTAAACCCCACCCACTTTTCCACAGGGGACAGTGAAAAGTTGCAAAATAAGGCATCTTTTTACACCACAAAAGTAGAGTAAAATGTTTAGTAAATTTGTACCATAACGTCTACTTATTGTGGGGCAGATCTTTGACTGCTTGTAATTTAAATAACCCTTTTGCCCTTATAACTACAGATTTGCATTACAGAAGCCACATGGACCATAACAAAACTGGTGTTTGGTTGACCCAATATCTGGATGGTGTTTTTTGTGTGACCTGTGCAGAGATCATCGTGCAGGAAGAGGGAAGAGGTCAATTCAATCTATCATTACCTATTGTCAGTGGTGCATCCATTATCTTCCTCAACCTAATAGAGCTGTTACCTTTAATCCTATCTGTATTGATAATGACATGACTGCTGATAAGAGATCTCTTAGTCAATGTCAATTGAGAACTCTGTGGTCAGTATGAATACTGCAAGATTGCTGGATTATTTTTAATAAAGATAATTGAAAAAATGTAGCATGAAAGGGGGTGTCCACCTT
Source organism: Rhinella marina (assembly GCA_900303285.1). Classification (NCBI taxonomy): domain Eukaryota; kingdom Metazoa; phylum Chordata; class Amphibia; order Anura; family Bufonidae; genus Rhinella; species Rhinella marina. The sequence goes on along the minus strand of ONZH01009847.1, from coordinate 383,492 downwards.
TTTAATTAAGTGAAGGCCTATCTTCAGAACTCCCTGATTGGTGGGGGTCTGACACGCCGCAACCCCACCAATCACCTATTCGGCAATAGCTCCGGCAGCAGAAGCAGTTCGGCATCAACGGAAGCAGTGCTGCACTGACCAGTACCATCCGCTGCATAGTAGACTGAGCTGCCTGTGCTACTGTCTAAAATATCATAGGCAGAGGTGCCATTGCCAAACCCCTACCTTTAAGTTAGTGATGGCCTATCACTTAATACAAGGTGGGCAATCCCTTTAATTTAAATAAGCCCTTTCTGGACAATACGTTCCTTAAAATCAGTTTTCTCACTTAAGTGTGAGCCAGATGTCATCAATGTCTAGTTGGTGGAGCTGTTAGTGTTGTGTCCATCACTGAATGTTAGAACAAAAGAGAACAGAAAGTGTAATAGGAAAGCAGATCATGTCAGCTCCCTTTAACTCTTTCTGGAGGCCACATCTAAGGGCATTTGATTAAAATTGGCCAACCATGTAGCCTCCATAAAATGAATGGGGTCATCAAGAATTGTCACTTTGGATCTTCAAGGTTTACAGTGGATGGAGACACACTGGCCAGACATTAATACCATATTCTAGCCAAATACCATTACTGGTCATAGAAATATGCATACACATGGGCCTACCTATAGGGGGTGCAGAGGTAACAGTCGCTCCCGGGCCCAGGAGCCTGAGGGGGCCTCAAAGACCCTTGTTCCACATAAGAAAACACTGGAATTATAGAAAGTGCATGCTGATCAAGTTAAGCCTCAGGCAGCATGAAGGCTATGTGCTCCCCTGCCCCTGGCGGCAAAGCACTGAGGGAAGAGGGGCCCAAGCTGAACTCCAGCACTAGGGCCCATGAGCCTTTAGCTACGCCCCTGTGCATACAATATGTTAAGATCTCAGTTCTTTTACTACAACATACATTTCCAACCATATTGGTTGAATGCAGAGCGTTTCATTAATGAAAAGTCGCAAAATGTATGTCCTATGAAGGAAGGGAGGGCTATCACTCTACAGCCATCTACTGCTAGCTATAGCTGTCAAATAAAACACAGCAAAGTACATTTCATACATTTTTTCATTGATATGCTGCCCATAAAATTATTCCTGCTGAGATATTATATACCACCACATTGTTATTACAGCTATTCTTTCTGGTAATAAAGCAATGCAGAGGAAGTAATAAGGCAGTGTTAAAGGGTCACTAAATACACTTTTGCTATTTTAATAAAATTGAGGATATTAGACTCTCAGTTAGAAAGCTGGAATTTCAAGTTCAATTACAGTTGGAAAATGTTTTGAGTTTCTGAACTTATTTAATAATTCAATCTATCTTCACTGCAAATAAAAATGTCAAACACATGAAAAATATCCATTAGCTCCATGTGATTATGAGTAGTTAAATTAGCCATTTATCTCTCTGTATCACAAAGAAACGACTGTGATGCTTTAGAGAGAGTGGAACCTAAATTAAGAATTTTACTAAAAGTCAGGAACTTGTAGTGCAGAAATTAGGACTTAGGAATTACACATAACTTTTACCATCAATGGACTCATTCACAAAAGCATAAGTTTTTTTTAAGCGTAGCTGTCATTTCAGGTTAATGTTTATATTGTGTAGAAACTGGGATGTGAGGCATTTTTAGAATACATTTTGTAAGGGAAAATAGTTTCTTTTTACTAGAAAACAGGGTATAAAGCATGGGTCTCAAACTTGGCTGGATATATAGGCTGCACATAGAAAAAGTTTCCAGTTGATGGGCCACATTCATTTCAAATATAATAAAGTACAACATTATTTTAACAGAATATAGCACCACATACCTATTACATCCGGTGATTTCTCCTCTGATGTAGACATTCTCTTTTCCCATCTTCTCCATTTGGACTATACAGCCTTGACAACTTATACAATCTATTGCTCAGGCCAGGGAATACAATCTATTGTTCCCTGTTATGAGCAGTCTCAGGCTAGGAGAGGGGGGGGGGGGGGGTAGGGGGGATGACTGCTGTAAGACAAGGTAATAGTTAATACGGTTGAAAAAGGACATGCATCCATCAGGTTCAACCAAGGGATAGGTGGGGATTTGACTTTTAGAAAAAGGAGCATGATGAAGTAGAAAAAACTTGGAGACCAGTCCTTCAGCACTGCCAGCATACAGAAGAAGCCTCAAGGTAAGTATTAGTATTATTTAATTTAGAATGTTTCTACAATTGTCCTGATGAAGGGGGCGGTTCAGCTTTGAAACGCGTCGACTGAAACTTAATAAAAGTATACTGGTACTTACCTTGAGGCTTCTTCTGTATGCTGGCAGCACCGAAGGACTGGTCACTAAGTTTTTTCTACTTCAATCCGCTCAAAATTCTCCTGGTGTTCCTGGAATCGAGACAGGAAGGGACCAAGGCAGCAGCACAGCAGACCTTGATGCTGGTGGGGCTATATACCAGCAAGGCACATATAGCTGTTGTGACTCCTCACAACAGCCTCTGGTAAGCATAATACGCACCATTTTTTTACATTATCACTTAGACGATACTACACATGAGGCGTTGTTTTTTGTCTTTTTTGCATATATATATTTTAGAAAAGGGAGTGAGACTTAGATTTCTACACATTTTTATAAGCATTAATGTTATTTACTTTTTAAAACCGTCCACTGTTCCTGTTGTGATCACTTCCTGAGATAGACTATTTCACAGATTTATAGTTCTTACAGTAAAGAAGCCTTGACGCCTCTGAAGACTGAAGTTTTTCTCCTCCAGATGGAGGCAGTGCCCCCTTCTCTTTTGAGAGGATTTTATATCAAACAGTTTTTCACCATATTTTTGCATGGCCCATTTATATATTTGTATAGGTTATTCATGTCTCCCCTTTCATCATCTTTCCCATAACTAAGACCCTCTGTACCCCTTATCAGTTTTAGTTGCTCTCGCAGAATTGGCCTTAGCTAGCTTTGCAACAGAGATTGGGAGGAAGAACTTTTTTGGTTGGGTTACTTTTTGAGCATTTTTTTAGCTTTTTTTTATTCTCTGACAGAACAGACCATTGCTTGACTTTATTATTACAACAGTATATTTTTCCACTGTAACGAGGGCTGTTAAAGGGTAAATCTGACCAGTTGCAGTCACAACTGTCACTGTTAGGGCTTTGCTGGGTCTAGTTACACTCAGCAGCAGTCTCTGAGTACTGGAATTCTGGTGATTATGTGACCAGTTATTTGACCAGTTGGACCAATATAGGGGTCATGTGTTTGAGATGGCATTTAAGAGAACATATAAGCAATTTGGTCTTCTCTCCAGAGTCCCTGGCAGTCTTGCACTGCAAGAGACCTGACATTCAGCTACTCGATTACTCAGGCAGTCTTCTAAGGACCATGCCTTAAATATACTACCATATGTAAAGTACCCGGACCAAGTGCTGGTCCTTAATTGGTTTAATTGGGTTTCAACAAAAAGAAGCAATATGTTCAAATGCCATAAAATAATAAAAGGATCATTATTTACTGGGGTAGTGGCAATGGATCTAATAGATTGGTAATTATGCTTTTATTATTTCATGGTATTTCCCCACATTGTCCACTTTTTAATTTGTTTTTAACATTGTAAAAACTCATCATTAAAAAAAATTGGAATTCTTGGAGTCATATGTATAACCTACTAGCAGAAAGACCCGGCTTCGTCTGGGTATATTTCATCTATTTATTTAATGTTTCTGTGTGTCGTTGCAGAGAGAAAGTCAATGCAGCTGACAGAAATTGATTTTTACCTTCATTTTTTCAATCCCTATTGGCTGCGGAGTGGGAGGGGGTGTGGTTTAATGGGACACGGGGGGGGGGGGGGTTAAGTCCTTCATTTCAGGGTGGCCTGAATTATAGGTTAATGCCATGGTAATTTGAGGAAACACAATGGGTAGCAGTGGAAGAAAACATTGCTTTGCGCGGGTATATTTAATCTATTTCATTTAATGTTTCTGTGTGTCGTTGCAGAGAGAAATTCATCCTTCCTCCCATCCCTGCAGCTGACAGATGTTGATTTTTACCTTCAATTGTTCAATCTCCATTGGCTGCGGAGTGGGAGGGGTCATGGCCTGACTGAGTCGGGGGCGTGACGTTGCAAGACCTGGGGCGGGGTTTTAAGTCCTTCTTTTGATGGTGGCCAGAATTACAGGTCGATGCCATGGTAATTTATGAGGACACGCCATGGGTAACAGTGGAAGAAAACATTGCTTTGCACGGGTATATTTAATCTATTTCATTTAATGTTTCTGTATGTTGTTGCAGAAAGAAATCCAACTTCCCTCCCACCCCTGCAGCTGACAGAAGTTGATTTTTACCTTCATTTTTTCAATCCCCGTTGGCTGCGGAGTGGGAGGGGGCGTGGCCTGACAGAGTCGGAGCGTGGTTTCGAGAGATCTGGGGCGGGGGTCAGAGTGGCATGAATTACAGGTCGATGACATGGTAATTTATGGGGACCCGCAATGGGTAGCAGTGGAAAAAAACATCTTTTATTAGTACTGAATGGTCGTAGTCTAAAATTAGTCAATTTCATCTACGATTTTTGTGTGTTGTTGCAGAGAGAAATTCACCCTCCCACCCCTGCAGCAAACAGAAGTTTATTTTTACCTTTATTTTTTCAATCCCTGTTGGCTGCGGAGTGGGAGGTGGCATGACCTGACAGAGTTGGGGGTGTGGCTTAGCAAAGCGCTTCGCATAGGTGATTTAATCTATTTCATTTAATGTTTCTGTGTGTCATTGCAGAATGGCTGCAGAGTGGGAGGGGGCGTGGTCTGACAGAGTTGGGGGCGTGACTTAGCAAGACGATTCGAACAGTTGTAGTCTATAATTAGTCTATTTTATCTAAAATTTTTGTGTGTCGTTGCAGAGAGAAATTCACCCTCCCACCCCTGCAGCAAACAGAAGTTTATTTTTACCTTTATTTTTTCAATCCCCGTTGGCTGCGGAGTGGGAGGGGGCGAAACCTGACAGTCGGGGGCGTGGATTAGCAAGACGCTTCGCATGGATGTATTTAATCTATTTCATTTAATGTTTCTGTGTGTCGTTGCAGAAAGAAAGTCAACCTCCCACCCACCCCTGCAGCTGACAGAAGTTGATTTTTACCTTTATTTTTTCAATCCCTGTTGGCTGCGGAGTGGGAGGGGGCGTGGTCTTACAGAGTCGGGGCGTGGCTTAGCAAAGCGCTTTGCATAGGTGCATTTAATCTATTTCATTTAATGTTTCTGTGTGTCGTTGCAGAATGGCTGCGGAGTGAGAGGGGCGTGGCCTGACAGAGACGGGGCGTGGCTTAGCAAAAGGCTTCAAACGGTTGTAGTCTATAATTAGTCTATTTCATCTAAAATTTTTGTGTGTCGTTGCAGAGAGAAATTCACCCTCCCACCCCTGCAGCAAACAGAAATTTATTTTTACCTTCATTTTTTCAATTCCCATTGGCTGCGGAGTGGGAGGGGGCGTGACCTGACAGAGTCGTGAGCGTGGATTAGCAAGACGCTTCGCATGGGTGTATTTAATCTATTTTATTTAATGTTTGTGGTGTGTTGTTGCAGAAAGAAAGTCAACCTCCCACCCATCCCTGCAGCTGACAGAAGTTGATTTTTACCTTTATTTTTTCAATCTCTGTTGGCTGCAGAGTGAAAGGGGGTGTGGCCTGATGGAGTCGGGGGTGTGGCTTAGTGAGACCTGGGGCGGGGGTTTTAAGTACTTCTTTTAGGGTGGCCTGAATTAAAGGTCAATACCATGCTTATTTATGAGCCCACGCAATAGACAGCAGTGGAGGAAAACATCTTTTATCACTACTGAACTGTAGTAATAGAAAAAAACATAAGTTATATTTATGGTAACCGGGATACCTTTAACAGTGTCAGTGAATAGAAATGGATGAGATCCTCAGCTGCTGATAATTACCTGGTTGTTATGGAAACTCCCTCCCTGTGTGTGCCTTTGCAGAGAATGGCAGTTGGAGTTTAAAACCAAAGCTCCCAGTTGTAATGTTGGCTAATGGAGATCATATTTTGGGAATATCTCAGGAACGGTATGTCCTAGAGAGATGAGACCTGTTCTAAAACCTTCCCGGACACCTGATGTGCCTGTGTGCCGAATTTGGTGAAAATCGGTCCAGTAGTTTGGTCGCGCATAGAGAACAGACAGACAGACAGACAGAAACTCATTTTTATATTATTAAGAGATAAACCAATGCAAGTGTAGAGTCCATTGGTGCTTTGGCTTCTTAATGTCACTTGGGTAGAAAACTGATACTATTAGGACATGGACTGAGTCATACTACCATTTCCCAAACCATTATTCCTTCCTTCCATTATTCCCGAACCTTACAATTGGTACAATACATTTAGGTACAATTTAGGTGCAACACGTTGCCCTAGTGTTTTGGTAAAATTCAGATTAATCTCACAGGCTATGAGATGGAGAAGTGTGGTTTGCCATATCAGAGAACCCATTACGACTTATTCCAATGGTTACTTTTTGTACATAACTCCACATCACTCACACAATTTATGTAGTTATGCTCAGGGAGATTTGTAAATGATTACAGTTGTCTGATTAGACACTGGACCTTGCCAAAAAAAAGCGTAAATATGTTTTTCTTGCTCTATAAAAAGGCTCTCAGAGGCTACTTTTGAGCAGTGTAGAGTACCTCTTGGTAAGACAGTTTGCACGGTTGACAGACTTTTAGAGGAGATGCATCATTGCACTGAGAGAAGCAGGATGATCATTTTGACAAACTGGTCACCATCTAGGCTGCTCTGACCCAGCAGTTAGGAGGTATTGAGAACTGATTACCCGAGGACATACAAACATAAGGCAAATGGGCTCCAGATGGCCCAGGCAGACCACCAGTAGATAGGATCATTGGATCTGCAGACAAACACAAGCAGCTCCCACAATTTCATTGTCCACCTTATAAATAAAGGCAACACCTTCATTATACACCCATGTCTCTACCCGGACTATTTCCAGACAATTATCAAAAGAAAATTTGGTGTCATGAGACCCATTACGTGTCCTGCCTATGACAACCAACCACGGTCACCTTAACTTGCAGTAGTGCTATGAACGAGAAACCTGTACTGCAATGGACAGGAACTTTATCGTCTTTAGCAAAAATCCAGGTTCTGGGTGTTATTGTAATCACTTACACGTATCATCATTATATTCAAGCATATAAAGTTTCATACAATTCCAACAACTCGTTCTTGGTGCATTATTTGTCTGTCAATGAGTGTACATACTGTGGAACAGGGGTCCACAGTTGCTAGGGTCTCAAAAGATCCGGGGCCCAAGCCCCAATGAATATGGCCCAATTCTCTATGTCGACCCTTGCCCCACCTCTGCTATACAGCAGCACATACCTCACATCCAGTGCCTCCCAGGTGACGTCTTCTGTGATGTAGATCTTCTCTGTCATCATCTTCTCCATTCAGTCCGGACATCTTCTCGTCTTCTCGTCTCTGCAGAGTGTGACACACATCTTAGCTTCCTCACATTTCTATCATCATCCCCCAACCTGGAGTCCCTGGAGTCCCCATAGTCTTACCGTGCTTCTCGCTGTGCCCCCAAATACCCCTAAATACTATCCTGAAGTAAAATTAGTGCCCCTATAGTAATAGTGCTCCTCCAAGTCCCACTAATAGTAATTCCCTTCTAGAATGCCCTCATTAGTAATAGTTGCCCCCTACAGTGCCCCCAGCAGTGATAATGCTCCACAAGAGCGCCCCCATTAGTAGAAGAGTCCTCCAGTATTAATAATGCCCTCAGAGCCCCCAGTAGTAATAAGGCCCTCTATTGTTCCGCCAATGGTTATAAAGCTCCCTACAGTAGTAGTAGTAATAAGGCCCCCCATAGTGCTCTTAGTAGAAATAAGGCGGATCTATAAGTCCCCACTATAGAGCCCCCAGTAGTAATAAGAACACCTAATGTCCCCTGGATTTATAATACAGTGCCCTTAGTATGTATATTGTCCCCTGTAGTTATATTGCTCCCTTTATTGTCCTCAGAAATTATAATTCCTCAGCCCCTCCACCATACAGTCCTATGTAAATAACATCCCTTTCTAGCTACAGCCCCCTCCAATATACAGTCCCATGTAAATAACATCACTTCCTCCCCATCTACCTTCAACATACAGTCCCATATAATTAATATCACCCCCTTTCCAGCCGCCTCCAACATGCAATCCCATGTAAACATCACCCCCTCAACATTCAGTCCCATGTAAATAACATCACTCCCTCCTACAGCTGCCATCAACATACAGCCCCATATAAATAACATCATTCCCACCCACAGCCGCCATCAACATACAGTCCCATGTAAATAACATCACTCCCTCCCACAGCTGCCATCAACATACAGTCCCATATAAATAACATCACCCCCCTCCCACAGTCGCCATCAACATACAGTCCCATGTAAATATCACCCCCCTCCCACAGCTGCCATCAACATACAGTCCCATGTAAATAACACCACTTCATTCCACAGCCTCCTCCAACCTATAGTCCCATGTAAATAACATCACTCCCTTCCCCAGCCTCATCAATATACGGTCTCATGTAAATAACATCACTCCCTTCAACAGATGCCTTCAACATGGAATCCCATGTAAATAACATTACCCCCTTCCATAGGCGCTATAAACATACAGTCCCATGTAAATAACATCATTCCCACCGATAGCTATCATCAACATACGTCCAATGTAAATAGCATCACTTCGTCCCACAGCCGCCAGCAACATACAGTCCCATGTATATAACATCACTTTGTCCCACAGCCGCCAGCAACATAAGTCCCATGTAAATAACATTACTTCCTCCCACAGCTGCCATCAACATACAGTCCCATGTAAATAACATCACTCCCACAGCCGCCATCAACATACAGTCCCATGTAAATAACATCGCTCCCTCCGACAGCCGCCTTCAACATACAGTTCCATGTAAACAACATCACCGCCTCCGACAACCTCCTCCAACATACAGTCCCATGTAAATAACATAACCCTGTCCCATCCACCTTCAACATGCAGTCCCATGTAAATAACACCACTCCACCCCACTCCAATTCACAGTCCCATGTAAATAACATAACCCTGCCCAAGCCACCTCCAACACACAGTCCCATGATAATAACATCCCTCTTTTCTGCCCTAACATACAGTCCCAGTTAAATAACCACAACTCCCAGCATTGCTCTGTCTCTCCCTTCACTTACCTCTCCTTATGTAGCAGATATCACCATAGCTTCTTCCCCACTTCTCCTCTTCAGTGCTGACCTCTCCTGCACTGGTCACATGACTGTGACATCATCGCAGGTCCTTTTCAGCCCCTGTCTTCTGAACTGATCACATGACCTGTGATGTCATCACTGGTCCTACATCTCTTGCAGTGCAACAGATTCAATTGTATTGCCATCCTGAGGAGGGTAATACACTTGTATCTAGCAGGCAGGCATGACATCCGGGGCCCAGGACCCGAATGATTTAGCCTATCAAAGCGCCTGCTGTGGAATAATTATTAAAAGCTACATATGGTTAAAAGATACATATTTTCATCATGTTCAACCAGAAGTTAAAGTAGTCAGACAAGTAACCTTCAGCCCGCTGCCCCGTGCTTCCTGTTTGAAAGGAGTCATAGGATGTGGTAGTAAATCCCCAAATGCTGCAGAACCTCTTTGAGGAGAAACAATGGAGACTTTTGGTGTAAATTAATCATTTTAATATATATGCATTAAGATGGTGAATTATGTATATATATGCTTTCATCTAATAATAGCCACAAGGTAAATAGCACAATCTGAAACAAAAACAGGTTTTTCCAGTCCTTCTCAGTTATGACTAAAGTCACAGGGAGAATTAAAATGTTGCAGACTGTAACTATGTTTAACAGAGCAGACAGAGAAAGAAATGTACTGTATCTCCTGTTATAAACAGGTAGTTATAAAGCTAATAAATGCACTTCAAGATTAAAGAAATTACATAATAAACTTAAAAGAATCTCCCATAAAATGTTGTAACAAGTAGTTAAAAATAGCAGATAGAAAATTGCATTAAATTCATGGCCAATATTTAGCAGGAAAAATAGTGGCACAATTAAAGGGGGATTAAAAGTTACCTCTTCTATAAACCTGCACCACATAATTAGACTGTTAAATGCCCCATCCAGTTCTATAACTGTACATTTCAACCCTTTTACTTTTGTCATAGCCTTACATATGACATTGTATGCAGAGACCCTAGAGACCCTTGATTAAGCAACCTGTCATTTTTAGACATTTTAATCATGTTTGGAGAGCAGGTTTACAATCTGACAACAGTGAAATGCTAAATGATGGCACCCAGAGGAACAACAGACCCCATATGGGCTCAAATTCTAAAATAACTTACACTAAAAGGCTGCCAATATGACTGACAAACACTGTGCCGAGCAATGAATGTGCACCTAGTAATTGGCCTTCACTATCACCCACCTGACAGTAAAGGGGAACAAAAATCTCTATCTTAGTCATGTAATCAACAGCCATATAGTCAGGAAGATTGAATGTGGCATCTATGTGTGAGGCATCATGGTCTGGAATATACAAAAATGCATGTGGGGGATAATAAAAAAAAACCCACATAATTTATCTTATATTTAGAAATGTTTGCTGATCTCATTGTTTGTTAGATAGAGATCAGACGTGTCGTCAGCACCAGGAACAGCTGGGCAAAGATGGGGATCTACAGGGATAAACTGCACTACAGCCATTTCATACTTGTGAGTTCAGTCTCACCACTCAACCGGGCCATCATTACCAAAAGTGTCAGCTAAGTGAAAACCTCATAAATGCACCATCTATTCCTTTTTATTTCATAATACACAGTATGAAGTGGCTCCAGAGGCTGCAAAGAGTGACACCTAGGCCCTGGTGGTTCATAAAAAGACACCACTAAGATTGAAGCTCTACTTTTTTGAGGCCTTGCAAAGCCAATATGGACTTCCCCTTTCCACTGAAATGGAAATCGTCTTTGTCCTATTTGGTGGTGCATATTACTAAGTCACTAGATCGCTTAAATTAACACATATGTGATTAACACATATTTTATCACTGGAGAGACTAAGAAGTTGGAGAAATGTACCATTAAAAATGTTCTTGGGTGGATTTCCATGCCTTCAATATCTCCTACACTCGTTACTAGAGATGAGCAAATTGATTCTAAATTAATCCTATTGAGTGTTGCTATTCGGTTCAGACAAATCTCTCAAAATAACGGCCACCATTTACAGGTCCAAAAGACAGAGAGGAAGACATCTGCCATCAAATTTGGATAATTTGTGGACCATGTTTAAATTAATAATAAAAAAAGACAGCACAGTGTGTTTTTAAGCGAATACCCTGAAGGAATAAATGATACCTGATCCCAATATGAAAATCAATGCAAGAAATACTGGGTCAATGTGGCATGCCTGAATAAATGGCGTGTAGAACCCCACGCGTATCGCCGGCAAAGTCCGGCTTCCTCAGGGGTCTCGTGCCTGTGCAGTCTTTCGCCGGGCCGGGGCATGCGCAGTAGCTACGGCAATGCTGTGCCCACAATGGGCATCGCAGTGCGCATGCCCCAGCAAGGCGAGAGACTGCACAGGCAAGGGATATCGCCAGTAAAAAAGGAGGATGCAAATGAAGAGGAGGGTGGGCGGAGGCAGTAACTGGGGCGGGGATAACAGGAAAAAAAAGGACAGGAGCCCGGACTCCATGGCAGTGAACGCCGCCTCTGGGAACTTCCAAGTTCTCATTTACATATGAATAAAACAGTGTTTTTGCAGCTTCTGCAAGGCTAAAGAAAAAGACACAGGTACCATTAGATTTATGATTAGGTGTGCTATGTGACGATGTAAGTGCTCTATAGGGGCATATGGAGGTGACAGACTCCCTTTAAGCCCAGTAGCCACCCTGCACAGCCCAGACCAGCTATAGCTATTACTAAAAGTACAGCTACATGGCAATTTTTGGTGCGCAACACGTATCACACCCAAAATAGCTGTGTAGCTATACTCTCATACTATGTTCACATATTGTCTGCGAATCAGAAAATATAGGCTCAAAATATGAATTTCACAAGGTTCCACTGTACACAAAGTGGGAACACAGCCTAAAGATAAGGCTACACAGTGATTTTGGGCAAGACACGTGTTATGTGCCCCATTATTGCACTGTAGCAGGGCAGCCGTAGAAAATGAATGGGGTCACAGTGCGACTTGCATGTTTGCTGTGGCAGTGACCCAAGAGTCGCAAAAAATCCTGCAGTGTTGGATGTCATGCCCAAAATTACTTTGTAGCCATACCTTTAGGCCATGTCCAGACTTGAAACCTTGTGAAATTCTACAATAGAATCTGTTGCAAAATCACAAAATCTGCACTGAAAATATGTAACACATAAGCCAAGTGTGAACATGGCCAAAAAGCTCCAATTGGTCCACTGTTATCCATAGACTGTCTATTATTACAGCTCAGTCCCGTTCACTTTCAGGGGATCCAGATGCACAAACCGATGCAGCCCATAAAGAAGAGGGGTGCAGTTTCTGGGAATATAAATAAAGAATAAAATACCTGCTTTTCTAATGTCATACTGTCGCTTTAAGACTGAGAGTAAGATTTTCCTTTGTTACTGTAACACTATATTTTTGCATTTGTCTTTTCAATAGCTGAAATGTTTTTGTGATATTTGATATAAAGGTGTTCTTCCTTTTCTATACGTATTTCGCATTGTTTTCTTTTTTCTTGTACATTTGACAGTCACAGGTGACTCATGCCAAGCATGGACAATGACTGGTATTATGTGCCTGACATTGAAAATAGAAGCAGTGTGACAATAACTACAACCTCAATTTTTATCTGATTTCCTTAGCAAATGCTGTAGCAAGGCACACCACTGACAGATATAAATGAAGTCCTACAGCGTTAGCCTGTTTAGTGACACAACATGTCTAGGACAACACACAGCATTGTGTAATTCTGTTCTCTTCAATTATTTATCCATCTGTCATTGCTCAGGTAGTTTGTGAAAGGTTATGTCATAATGGCTGATAACTCGAGACTTGTAAAATAAATAATGACTATTTTATTATTTTATGGTAATAGTTCAGAAAGGTTTAGAGCAGCCTGGAGTTGTCCCAGTGATTGACACAGTGCAGGAATGTGGATGTTGTAGAGAAACAAATAATTAAACCCAATCTTTTACTGGAATGATCTCCCTGACAAACCAGCACCACAATGCAGAAGCTTTCTAGTACAGTCACTTGTGGCAACGCTTCAATAAAAGTGGAATATACTACAACAGCCACGTGATGGTGTGCTGGAAACAACTCTTCTTTCATAGACCTGCTATATGGAAAAGAAGAAGTGTGCTACATGGTTAACAGAAATATCTACTATGCTATAAAAACAGTAAATAAAGAAAGTATGCATTATGACAAGTGGCTGTGACAGTGCAGAATGCAATAATGGAGCAAGGAGTACCTATGTCTATAGCGTAAAATGTAAAAATAGAACATGCTGGGGGTCATTTATTATGACTCACTACACCAGTGTTTGGCTTAAAAATATAGCAAAATTTAGGTGCATGCAATGTTTGTATGCCACCTTTCACACTGGGGAGTGGAGAGGGCAGTGTAGGACAGGGAGATTCACTGGCATAAATGAAGATTGAAATCTACTCTAGTTTAATAAATGATCACCACTGAATGTGTTAGTCACAATCATAAACTATTTAACAGGTTGCTGCCTGACATATTTTCCTGCCCACTCTATAATATATATGGCTTATCTAGTGCTGCTGCCATTCTCTGCTTAGTATTTAATTAGCCAATAGGTAGCTTGCACCTGACTCTCACCTGTAGGAGGTGCTGTCCGTTCTTTGTCCTTATGTATATATAGAGGAGGATTGGCCTCCTCTGGGAATTTAGCACTCCTGTTCACACTGGTGCAGCTTCTGACCAGGTATGATGTTCTCCTGATATGGGCCTGCTGGTTTGTGTAGGATGCAGGTCAGTGTTAGTGTAGGACTCATCCGATTGGAAGCCACCTTGATCATTGGTGGATGAGCCCGACATATTTATGATCATTTATATGCGCTAAGAGCTTCCATATTACTTACTACATAGCAGTTATGCTTTTTTACCTTTTCACACATTCACCTCATGTTCATTTTATGTGTCATGGCTTATCTAGTGCTGCTGCCATTCTCTGCTTAGTATTTAATTAGCCAATAGGTAGCTTGCACCTGACTCTCACCTGTAGGAGGTGCTGTCCGTTCTTTGTCCTTATATATATATATATATATATATATACAGTACAGACCAAAAGTTTGGACACACCTTCTCATTCAAAGAGTTTTCTGTATTTTCATGACTATGAAAATTGTAGATTCACACTGAAGGCATCAAAACTATGAATTAACACATGTGGAATTATATACTTAACAAAAAAGTGTGAAAAAACTGTAAATATGTCTTATATTCTAGGTTCTTCAAAGTAGCCACCTTTGGCTTTGATTACTGCTTTGCACACTCTTGGCATTCTCTTGATGAGCTTCAAGAGGTAGTCACCTGAAATGGTTTTCACTTCACAGGTGTGCCCTGTCAGGTTTAACCCCTTCGCGACCGGAGCTTTTTTCGGTTCTGCATTTTCGTTTTGCGCTCCCTGCCTTCAAACAGCCATAACTCTTTTATTTTTCTGTTCACATAGCTGTATGAGGGCTTGTTTTTTGCGGGACAAGTTGTACTTTCCAACGCCACCATTTAATATTGCATACGGTGCAGTGGTAAGCGGGAAAAAAATTCCAAACCGGGTGAAATTGCAAAGAAAACGCTATTCCGCTACAGTTCTACGGGTTTCTTATTTACAGCGTTCGATGTGCATTAAAACTGATCCGTTACTTTCATTCTACTGGTCAGTACGAATCCGGCAATACCTAATATGTATAGTTTTTCCTGCGTTTTCATAGTGATAAACTAATTAGAAAGTTGCCCCTTTTTTTTTTTTTTTTTCCTTGTCAAATCTTGACCCCTATAACTTTTTGGTATTTATGTGTACAGAGCTGTATGGGGGCTCATTTTTTGCGGGACGATCTGAAGTTTTTATTGATACCATTCTGGGGTGTGTATGACTTTTTGATCACTTTTTATTTAATTTTTTTTAGAAAAAAAAGCGACAAAAAACGGCAAATCGCCATTTGGACGCTTTTTTCCGCCACACAATTCGCCGTATTGGAATTTTTTTTTTTATATTTTAAAAGTACGGGCGTTTTCGGTCACGGTGATACCCATGATGTCTATATTTATTGTTATTTAGGTATTTATTTTTTACTTATACGGAAAGGGGGGTGATTTGAACTTTTACATCTTTTTTATTTTTTATATATTTTTTAACATTTTTTTTAATTTTTTTTGTACTATTAGAAAGCTCAAATATGGGCTTATATATTGTGGCTTTTTTTTTTTTTCTTTATGAGCAATTCTGGGTTTTATAGACTCAGAAAACCATGAATTGCTCATTTCTTATCCTGGCCTGCCATCTAGTGGCCAGAATAAGAATTGCAGTTTGAAAACTGTAATCCTCACCAGCGAGGATTACAGTTTTCATATGGTGTACAGACACCCCGATTGGCCACACGGGGTGTCTGTACACCACCCGGAAGCGAACGCTTCCGGATTTAGACGCAACTAGATGCCGTGATCACGTGTGATCACGGCATCTAGTCACCCCGGAAGACGCCGCCGATGGAGTAGGTAGCGGCAAGTCTCTGCTGTTAGAAACAGCAGAGACTTGCCGGCCATGACGCCCGCCGCACCCGCGAGCGGGCGCCATGTGCCCGCATCGCCCCAGCGCCGTACATGTACGGCGCTGGTCGCGAAGGGGTTAATAAGTGGGATTTCTTGCCTTATAAATGGGGTTGGGACCATGAGTTGTGTTGGGCAGAAGTTAGGTAGATACACAGTTGATAGTCCTACTGAATAGAAAAATTGGGAAAACTTCGAAAGTGTCCCCAAGTGCAGTCGCAAAAACCATCAAGTGCTACAAAGAAACTGGCTCACATGAGGACCGCCCCAGGAAAGGAAGTCCAAGAGTCACCTCTGCTGCAGAGGATAAGTTATTCCGAGTCACCGGCCTCAGAAATCGCAGGTTAACAGCAGCTCAGATTAGAGACCAGGTCAATGCCACACAGAGTTCTAGCAGCAGACACATCTCTACAACAACTGTTAAGAGGAGACTGTGTGCAGCAGGCCTTCATGGTAAAATAGCTGCTAGGAAACCACTGCTAAGGACAGGCAACAAGCAGAAGAGACTTGTTTGGGCTAAAGAACACAAGGAATGGACATTAGACCAGTGGAAATCTGTGCTTTGGTCTGATGAGTCCAAATTTGAGATCTTTGGTTCCAACCACCGTGTTTTTGTGCGATGCAGAAAAGGTGAACAGATAGACTCTACATGCCTGGTTCCCACCGTGAAGCATGGAGGAGGAGGTGTGATAGTGTGGGGGTGCTTTGCTGGTGACACTGTTGGGGATTTATTCAAAATTGAAGGCATACTGAACCAGCATGGCTACCACAGAATCTTGCAGCGGCATGCTATTCCATCCGGTTTGCGTTTAGTTGGACCATCATTTATTTATCAACAGGACAATGACCCCAAACACACCTCCAGGCTGTGTAAGGGCTATTTGACCAAGGAGGAGAGTGATGGGGTGCTACGCCAGATGACCTGGCCTCCACAGTCACCAGACCTGAACCCAATCGAGATGGTTTGGGGTGAGCTGGACCGCAGAGTGAAGGCAAAAGGGCCAACAAGTTCTAAGCATCTCTGGGAACTCCTTCAAGACTGTTGGAATACCATTTCAGGTGACTACCTCTTGAAGCTCATCAAGAGAATGCCAAGAGTGTGCAAAGTAGTAATCAAAGCAAAATGTGGCTACTTTGAAGAACCTGTAATATAAGACATATTTTCAGTTGTTTCACACTTTTTTGTTAAGTATATAATTCCACATGTGTTAATTCATAGTTTTGATGCGTTCAGTGTGAATCTACAATTTTCATAGTCATGAAAATACAGAAAACTCTTTGAATGAAAAGGTGTGTCCAAACTTTTGGTCTGTACTGTATATATGTATACGTCTATTAAAACTAAATTTTTTTTAGGCCAGGGCTATATGGTGATCTTGGCGGCAGCACTCATGCAGTGTCTGGGTTTGGGGGGGGGGGGCAACGCTATGCTGGATCCCCTGGACACCATTGAGGTGTAAAGGAAGATAAGACATGGTGCACCCCAAAGGGAAATAAGTCCAGAGAGTCAGGGTCTGCAGTAAACCAGTGTGCTTCTTTACTGGAGGAATTCAGGTAAAACGCAGTACAGGTGAGTCATAGGGCTGGCTTCTTCAGTGTCCTCCCAGACAGAAGAATGGTTTGATGCTGAGGAAAGGCCAAAGGTTGGTACTTTGGCCAAAGGTTGGTGGCTCAGTGTCTGTGGCAGAGTATCCCTGTCTCAGCATCTTCTTCTGGTCACTCAAGCAGATTGGCTCCTCTTCTAAGCACTGTTCCCTAACTGCAGAACACTAGGGGCTCTGACTGATCTCCTTATATACAGCTGAACTAGAATCTTCTAGTGGGACTGGTGGAGTGGAGAAACTCAACCCAAACAAATACAATGTTACACTTTCCATCACTCATCGACTCGTATTAGAGCTTCACTGATGGCAATGACACAGCAGTTTTTCCAGACAAAAACAAGTTTCCAGACATAATAACATAGCTAAACTAGACAGTCAAAAGGTCAGTCTGGTTTTGATGGTAAACAAGTCTGCCTTTTCCCCTCTAAAACATGCTCTTCTTTAAACCCTGTGGTAGCTGTGGAAACCAGCTTCTCCTTATTATATAGAAAGTCCCAAATGTTTCTCAATGTTCATTAACCCTTTCCACATTGTTGTGCAAATAAAGTGCAAAGGAGCAGGATATATATATATATATATATATATATATATATAATTCAGAAGTATTAAACAGTATAGGTCACTGCAAGTTAACCCTTTAATGCGAAAAAAAAGTAAGGAGTTGATGATATTGCGTAGGGGAAACAGACAAATGTCCACAAATTTTCATACTTCGATGTGCCCCTCCTAAAGGGCACTACACTCATTTCAATATTCATAGCACAGTGAAAGTCAATGGAGTTGCATTGTGAACTGCAGGTTGCCGTGCACACTAGTGTTAAGAAGTTGAGTCCTGTTTGATTTCTTGCAACTGTATTATTCTGGTAGAAGTAATACCGATGAGTCAATTGATTGTAACATATCGATTTGTCTCATTAGCCAGACTTCTTGACCTATGTGGGTCTGTCCCCACAAGTGAAGAAGCGCCAACCTGCAGTATGATGGAAGTTGGAAAACATCTAACCTGGCCCTATCAATCTCCTGCCTGTGCCACTGACAAAGCTCAAATTCAGCCTTGGGAACAGTTACTGTGCCTGTACCACTATCCAGAAGTGTAGTGGCATGTGAGTAGTAGCTACTACCAAAAGCGAATTTGAGTTTTACGAAGCAATTTCATTCACTTTCCCTATGCTTCAATATAGCATAGTGAAAGTATTATCTTCAGTCGTGCAAATGGTGTCATGGCCAAAATCGCTAATTTCAAAACCGCTATTGCTGCAGAGCAATACAGCCTCTACAGTGCTCCTCATAGACTTTCCATAATGTGTATTCCCATCTCACTTATTAATGACATATTACTAGTATATTTCATAACTATATGATTGATGGGGATCTTACCCCTGGGACCCCACCGTTCATGAGAATGAAGGGGTCACAATGCTGGTATAGCTTGGCCATTCAAGTGAATGGTGCAATGCTGCAGTTCCCAACAGAGCCAGCTGGCTGGCTGGGAGCACCAATATGTAGGGAAAAGACAGTGAATTTGAGTTGTGGCTCCATTATACTCAGGATTGGTGGGGGTCCCAGGAGCTGAAACACCAAAAATTATAAAGTGATGACATATCTTAGCAAAATGCCATCCCTTTATTAGATGGGAATTCTTCTCTAACTGGCCCACGGGTCATGGAAAGAGGAGGGGGCAAACAGACACCAGGGGGGAGATTTATCAAACTGGTGTAAAGTAGTACTGGCTTAGTTGCCCATAGCAACCAATCAGCTTCCACCTTTCATTTTACAAAGCTCCGTTGGAAAATGAAAGGTGGAATCTGATTGGTTGTTATGGGCAACTAAGTCAGTTCTACTATATACCAGTTTGATAAATCTCCCCCACATGTCTTTCAATTCTGGGTGGAAAAAACTATATTCACCACAGCCTTTTACAATTTATGGAGAAGTCGAAATAAAGTCCAACTAGCAGAAAAGAGTACTAAAGGAAGAAAGCTGAAATACACAAGCTCAAACTTTAAAGAGAAAAATATTCTGTAGTCCTATGTGCCTCCATGGTTATAGACTTCAGACAAGCCCTTTGTGTAGTCAGATCCTGTACTCATACTTGTAGGTTCATTCTGTGATTCAGCCCCCTCTTCTACTGTGTGTAAGTAAGAAGAGAGATTGGGGTAACAAATGATTGCAGGACAGTCCAGTTTACAGAGTTTATCTGTAGTCTGTAACCATGGAGACACATGTCTGCATAGGGCCTGTATACAGAAAACAATATTTTTGCAGAGATGCTTCACTTGTTATTTTAGATGCACTGGAGTAAAAAGTAACTATCTCATAGACAAATACTGCAGTGTAGCCTGAGAGCAGGAATTCATAGGGGAGCCGACCTTCACAGAGAAAAGAATGTGAGATATTTTAAGGAATTATTTACAGTGTTATCAGTTGGTGAATGGAACGCTGCCAAGCTGCTTCACTACAATATGTGAAATATATTTACATTTTATGTTATTTCCTCTGGTAACAGAGCTGCAAGCTATTCTTATTCTGCATTATGTGAAGATTTGCCACATGCTTCCTGTAGCGTTTTACCTACCCACCACCTTTTCCAAGCAGCTAGAACAGTGTAATTGTTGCACACCAATTACAATTATATTGCATTTTGAATTTCAGCAGTAAATCTCATGTTTTAGTAGATGGCAAAGCAAACCTGCACAATCTATGGTATTTGTGTGTGGGGAGAGGCTGGGGCAGGCATGCTGCCACTGACTGGGAAGTCTGGGTGGTTTACATCTGAGTCACTCAAGGCTGAGACTGGCAAACATTGAGAGGCAGAGAAAATGAGACTTTTTAGGCAGCTGTGTGTCCTATTATAAGCATTATATATATACATATTGTTATGGACAAAGTACAAAGGTTGTGGAATCATAGTGCCAACTAACTGGTTTGATGTTGGGCTATACCTATACGTCAAACCCTTTAACCCCTATAAAGAGATCAGGACTTCAGTGCAGGGGAGTTACCAAGCTACTCCCTCTTGGAATAGTAGTGGAGGCTGACACACTGAGACAAAACCACCAGTGCAAAGCACCGGAATCACAAGCAAGAACATAGACAGAACCAGGCAGAACCAGACTGACGACAACTAGGCAAAGGACATGCAAAATCCATGGAACAGACTTCATGATACGGTTCAGAGATAGCAGATACATGTGCAGAAACTTAGCAAGACAAAACAGGCACAAAACTCTAGGAAACAGTTCAGGACACAGTTCAGACATAGCAGGTCCAGATACAGAAGCTTAGCAAGGCAGATGAGATAAGAACTAGAACTGGGGAATTAAAGGGATATTCCGAGATTAAACTATTATATTACATCCTTCCCCCCTTGGTAGGTGCTGCAAGTTTATAATTAACATTTATTAAAAGTTTGTACAGGGCTTGAGATCCGCTGCCTGGTCGTATGGTACATGCCATTCATTGTGCACCTGTTCTGGGCTCCTGATTCCCACCCACAATGAATATATCAGTCAGCAGTGAGGAGAGTTCATGCCCTGCCCCCTGCTTTCCTTCTTCTGTGCTCCAATTGCCGTTCAGCAGTGTTTCCAATCCAATCTTTGCAGGTTTATACATAATTGCATTGATAGATTGCCTGATAAACAAGCAGCAAACCCTAACAGATCTGTTAAAATTTTACATCCAAAATCTGCGTTACCATTTAAAAAGCTATGGACTATCTTCAGAGCAAATTTTTTATGATTGCATTTTACTAATTTTGGGCTAAAAATCATTTGGTCTTTATTGAAAGTGTACCGCCGTTTCTGAGATACAAGGGTTACAAATCAGTATGTTTGCAAGCTGTCTGTTTTCTGACATCTCATGTGTAGCTGTTATCTCTGATCTCCTGACTTTATAAAGCCTTATCAAACTGATAAGAATATGGCCTAAATAAGTGTTTAAGAGAGAGATGATCAGAAATACTGTAAGAACTACACATGAGCCTTCAGATTACGGGATTCAAAGAAAACATACTGTGACAGCTTGCAAATAGAATTATTTTTAACCCTTGAATCTCAGAAATGGCTGAACATTTTTAATAAAAAACAATTGAAAAATGAGTTTTAGCCCAAAATGAGTAAAATGAAAAATTTTAAATGAATTTGTGTCGATAGCCTTTAAAAGGGTTGTCACATCTGAGACAATAGGGGCCTATTGCTGGGATACGCCCCATTGTCTTATAGATGCGAGTCCCACTGCTGGGACCCACACATATGTCGGGAACGGAGCCCCGCAAAGTGGTGGCTGGATGACTCCGGTCCGGCCACTACCATGCGCTCTTCCCATAGAAGTGAATGGGAGTGCATGAACGGCCACCGCTCCTACTCACTTCTATGGGCCCCATGGAAATTTAGCGGCCCCATAGAAAATGAATGGAGGGAGGCTGTGCATGTGCAGTGAGTTAACATTCAGCTTTTGGGGCTCCGTTCTTGACATACGTGTAGGACCTGCACCTATCAGACAATGGGCACATATCTTAGCTATATGCCCCCATTGCCTGAGATAACCTCTTTAACCCCTTGCCGCAAAATCACATGAGTGTATGCAGCTTCTTGCTGCATCCACCATGAGGCAGCAGTTTTCTGTATGTTTAACATTGCTAGTGGATGCCACCCCTGTTCCCTTTAGCTGTGCATTCACCTGGCTCCTTCTTCCTGAAAGGGGGGGGGGCTGATCCCCTAAGGGGCCCACTGCTTCATTCCCAATGTCAGCACTCAGATCACAGGAGTCACTGTGTCCATATATGGTGTTAGTGTTATTTCTTAAATGTATCTGAGGGGATTTGAACTCACAACCTTCTACATTACAGGCAGGAACCTTAACCACTGGGCAATAGAGCTCAGTGTTAAGTCACTAGTGAAAAAACTTTTACTAAGAGTTAACATTCAGCTTTATAGCCTAGTGGTTAAGGGTCTTGCCTCATATGTAATGTAATGTAGAAGATTGGGAGTTCAAACACCCACAGAAATATTTTAAAAATAGAGGCCAAATAAACCTTAAATACACAGGGTGTCCCCAACAGTGAAATGTTTGATTTTATTGTGAAAAGAAATTTGCGCAAAACGTAAAATATGATCATATTACACCTGTATTAACCCACACCAACCTTTTTAACTTGTGTAGCCAGTATTTTTTGTTGGGAAAGGTGGCAACCCTAGCAGCACCCGCTCATTAGGACGCGTAAAAAATTATCGCGATATTCTGACCCTCATAACTTTTTAATAGTTATTTCTAGATGTGGGAGGGCTAATTTTTTGCGGGGCGATCTGTCATTTTTGACAGTACCATTTTGGAGTGTGCATGATTGGATCACTTTTTATTAAATTTTCTTGAATTTCGCGTTTTTGCATGCGGTGATACCCATAATGCTATTTTTATTTTGTGTTTTTTTTTTATTTTGGGGAATGGAGGTGATTTTAATTTTTAAGGTGTTTTCAAAACTTTTTTTTTCATTTTTTTTTTACTTTTTGTTAAGTCCCCCAAGTGGACCACAACTTACAATCATCAGTAAATTGCTCTATTAGTCTATATAGAAATCACTATATCACAGTTTAGTGCTGCCATCTAGTGACCTGAACTGGGATATACCAATAATGAGCCTGGAAGCCTAGTACAGGCTGCAGCTTATTTATAGAATCAATCTCCACTGGGGGAAAATGCTCCTGAAGAGGAATCCCGCGCTTCCGGTTTTTAACACTCTCAGATGCCGTGAGTGAGGGGAACTCATTGCTGTGAGGGGAGGGGGAATGTGGTGTATTCTGGGGCCATGAGGTTGAAGATCTGTGTGAGGTGCTTTATGGGATGTAAATCTGTGAGGGAGTGCCGGAATCGACAGAACGTAACTGTGTTGTTAGTACATTATTACAATATTTGGGGCCCCACTTTTGATTTTGCCCAGGGCCACATTTTGTCTAAAACCGGCCCTGCCTTCTTCCTTCCCAGAGCGCAGGGAGCTGATGTCCTGTCAGTCACTGCTCAGCTCCCTGCACTCCTTCCCTTCTTCAGACCCGCTGCGCAGAGAATCGTGAAGCTGGGAGATTTCTCCCTGCTTCACCATTAAGCCTCCAGGCATGATCACGCTGCCGGCTGGTGTGGGCAGAGCCTGCAGTACGGAATCTGCATAAGCTTCGCCAACAACAAAGTCCTGCACAACGATCTGTGTCTCCAGGGGAGAGGACTTCAGGAACAGGATGAGAAGGTGAGTAGGTACTGTGTGTGTGTGTTTTGTTTTTAACACAGAGAGGGCACAGGTGACATTTCTATTACAAAGGGGACAGAGAGGAGAGGACATTAATACTACAAAGGGGCAAAGGGGGCACAGTGGGCATTACTATTGCAAAGGGGGCACGGTGGGCATTATTACCATAAGATGCCTCAAGTGAACAAAAAATTAAAAAAAAACTGAGCAAAAATGCCATTTTTTCGGTGCCTTACATCACAAAAAGAGTAATTACAAGCGATCAAAAAGAAATATGTACCCCAAAATAGTGCAAATCATCTCTTCCCGCAAAAAATGAGACCCTACCTAAGACAATTGCCCAAACCTGAAGAAGACATCTGGGAAATGTACAGTAACAACTATTTTATGAGGTATCAAAATCTGCTTTAAAAGCAGAGACATTCAAATTTCAAAAATTATGAATTTTTACAAATTTTCTGTAAATTTTGGAATTTTTTATAAGGTGAAACATATTGACTCAAATTTACCACTAACATGAAGTATAATATGTCACGAGAAAACAATCTCAGAATCGCTTAGATAAGTAAAAGTGTTCCAGAGTTATTACCACATAAAGTGAAACATGTCAGATTTGAAAAATGTAGCTTGGTCCTTAAGGTGAAAACTGGCTTGGTCTTGAAGGGGTTAAAGTGTAACTGTCATTCTTTTTTTATTGTAATGTATAGGAGCAGTGATACTGACCATTTTTGTAATATACTGTACATTAATTACTGAAATCGTACATCTCTATTAGAAAAATATCTCTACAGCGGCGCTCCCTGTGATATCACATTTTACATTTTTGGTGAAGAATCAACAACAAGTGGGTCACAATTGTGAAGTGGAACGAAATTTATTGGATCATTTAAACTTTTTTTGTAATAATAAAACTGAAAAGTGGGGCGTGCAAAATTATTCGGCCCCCTTGCATTAATACTTTGTTGCGCCACCTTTTGCTGCGATTACAGCTGCAAGTCTCTTGGGGTATGTCTCTATAAGTTTTGCACATCTAGAGACTGAAATTCTTGCCCATTCTTCCTTGCAAAACAGCTTGAGCTCTTTGAGGTTGGATGGAGAGCGTTTGTGAACAGCAGTTTTCAGCTCTTTCCACATATTCTCAATTGGATTCAGGTCTGGACTTTGACTTGGCCATTCTAAGACCTGGATATGTTTATTTTTGAACCATTCCATTGTAGATTTTGCTTTATGTTTGGGATCATTGTCTTGTTGGAAGATAAATCTCCGTCCTAGTCTCAGGTCTTTTGCAGACTCCAACAGGTTTTCATCCAGAATGGTCCTATATTTGGCTCTATCCATCTTCCCATCAATTTTAACCATCTTCCCTGTCCCTGCTGATTAAAAGCAGGCCCAAACCATGATGCTGCCACCACCATGTTTGACAGTGGGGATGGTGTGTTCAGGGTGATGAGCTGTGTTGCTTTTATGCCAAACATATTGTTTTGCATTGTTCACAAAAAGTTCGATTTTGGTTTCATCTGACCAGAGCACCTTCTTCCACATGTTTGGTGTGTCTCCCAGGTGGCTTGTGGCAAACTGTAAACAAGACTTTTTATGGATATCTTTGAGAAATGGCTTTCTTCTTGCCACTCCTCCATAAAGGCCAGATTTGTGAAGTGTTCGACTGATTGTTGTCCTATGGACAGACTCTCCCACCTCAGCTGTAGATCTCTGCAGTTCATCCAGAGTGATCATGGCCCTCTTGGCTGCATCTCTGATCAGTCTTCTCCTTGTTTGAGATGAAATTTTAGAGGGACGGCCGGGTCTTGGTAGATTTGCAGTGGTCTGATACGCCTTCCATTTCAATATGATCGCTTGCACAGTGCTCCTTGGGATGTTTAAAGCTTGGGAAATCTTTTGGTATCCAAATCCGACTTTAAACTTCTCCACAACAGTATCACGGACCTGCCTGGTGTGTTCTTTGGTCTTCATGATGCTCTCTGTGCTTTAAACAGAACCCTGAGACTATCACAGAGCAGGTGCATTTATACGGAGACTTGATTATATTTTTGGGATTATACTATTATTATTGATTATACGGAGACGTGATCCACACAGGTGGATTCTATTTATCTTCATCAGTCATTTAGGACAACATTGGATCATTCAGAGATCCTCAAGGAACTTCTGGAGTGAGTTTTCTGAACTGAAAGTAAATGGGCCGAATAATTTTGCACGCCCCACTTTTCAGTTTTATTATTACAAAAAAAGTTTAAATGATCCAATAAACTTCGTTCCACTTCACAATTGTGACCCACTTGTTGTTGATTCTTCACCAAAAATTTAAAATGTTATATCTTTTTGTTTGAAGCCTGAAATATGGCAAAAGGTTGAAAAAGTCCAGGGGGTCGAATACTTTCGCAAGGCACTGTATATGTGGAGACTTGCTAACACTGACTGTGTTATGTAAACAGAAGACACATAACACTATTTTTCTAATAGAAATGTATAATTTCAGTAATTAAAATATATCCCAAAAATGGTCAGTATCACTGCCACATTACACATTACAAAAAAAAAGAGGGTTATACTTAAGGATGAAATCTACCACATTTCTGCTGCAGAATAGAATACACTCTAAATTAAATAATACTTATTATTGTTTGCAATATATTGTAAATTTGCTAACTCATTTAAATATCACTCTTTAGTTGCAGATTACAGTTAATAAACACTCCTTTGAAGTAACTTTTAATACCTTGAACTTTTAAAAAGACTCCTACCTGTGGTCTGACATGATATTGGGGGGGGGGGTATCTAATATTATGTATTCAGTGATTCCAGATACACATGCAGTGAGTCACCTTGGTTTATATATTGACTAATATACTAAAATGCTACAACTGCTGCAAAGTACCACACTGTGTGTGCACAGACCAGCCACAATCTGTACACGCTCACTGTGTAATTATAGGGCTTCCTGCTTCTTTATCAGGCATATGGTCGATGCAATTATGTATAAACCTGCGAAGATTTGATTGCTGTGCCGCAGACAAATATTTCTGTATATTGCAAATTAAATTTGAAACACAAGATTATTGAAGAGACAAAAAAATCATGGCTTACACTAAGTGAAAGTGATTTGGTTGAAAAAAAACAAACGGTGCTAATTCTAGAAACTGAGGTTTTTCATGGTATGTATTGATCAGCACAGAAATGAAGTTGTGTGAGACCTTTTTTTTATTGCTGACTGGGTAGACTTAAAGAAGCAAGTTTTTGATCTAGTGACTAAAAACAGTATCATACAGCAGCAGTTCCAGTCTCTATGGATGACTAACCCTCTACCAATACTGATGAGTCTCACAAAAATTACTGTACAATACCTCTTTGGGTGTTCTGGCACAGAAACAGAGCTTTTGTTCTAACCAAGTCAGTGACGATTTTAAATTTATTGTTGCAAACTGTGATCTGCACCCTAGTATTGCCCAATATCCCAGATATGTGCCCTCCACCTTAAAGGGGTTATCCAATCCCTATAATGACCCCCAGAATGCCCAAGCCACTCCTCTAGAGCATGCTTATCTTCTCCCCAGCACCCGCGTCCCTCCGCGACGGTGGCCAGCCTCCCTAGCATCACCCTCAATGCTAGTGATGCTGGTCACCGTCGTGGTCTGCCATTGGCTGCTCCCCCCATCACCGGATGTTTTGATCCACGTGACAGGGAGATGCAGTAACAACCATGCAGCAATCCGGAGGGATGCCAGTGCTGGGGAGCAGGTAAGTATGCTCTAGAGGAGGGGCCTGCGCATTCTGGAGGTCATTATAGCGATTGTATAACCCCTTTAAGGCTGTAATAGACTGGCCGATAGTCTGCCAGATCATCACTAACAAGTGTAATTGATGATTTGGCACTGTAATACTGCCGCCACTTACCAGATAAACAGGCTTAAAAATCATCATTTCCTGGCAGCAGATCATACTGTCTAATCATGATTTGCTGACAGGAAACAAGAAGTCAGTTTAAGGACAAGCAATTGCATTACCAATCACTCCTCTCCATACTATGGAGGAGATTGCTGCATGTAAATGCAGTGTTCTCCTCCACTGACAAGCAGGCGATTGCCGAGAAGGAATGCTTCCTTCCTGACAATCACCTGCAAAATCTTTTAATGTACTACAGCCTTTACACTTTATAGAAAAACACCACTAAACTCTAATGGAATATAAGATGACAATTGTGGAAATCTATCATCTGAAATGCCTATAAGTTTAAAAATAAAAAATGTTTTTCTTCCATCACAAAGTGAACCAATTCTCGTGATGAGAAGTCATGTCGGTAATTTTTTTTTTAGTGATATTATGCTGGTAACTTTAGTGGTTCAAAATGGGTCACCATTAGTGGGTGAGGCTTAAAAAGGAAGTGTGAAAGCAACATGGCACTATTACCATGTGGAACACTGTTTAATTCACCACAAAGACATTGAAATTAGGGAACAATACTTTGGGTGAGAGTAGGGGTGGAGTTGCCTTAGACCCAGGCATGGGATTCAGCCAGTTCCCTCAGGTTCTCCAGAGACGTCGCATGTCCAACGTTGAGTAGAGAAACTGTTTAAAATCCCTCTGCAAAGAAGCAATTAACCTACAAATTCCACCAGAGAGAGTAAATAGAAGTGCCTTGTGGAGTACAGTGAGTCACAGGAGAACTAGACAGGCACAGCACTGAGAGCCTGAGATGAGAAATGCTGCAGATACCTGCATGTAGCAGGCTAGTAGTAGAGGTAGTAGAAAGTAGTAGAGTGCACTGGCCTAAGGGTGCCCCACCTCAGGGCCTAGATAGGGTGAGGTGCAGCTGAGCACCCCAGAGGAGCTGGGGCTAGCACGTAGAGGCCAAGAGAAGCCACCTAGCCTTTGTATTCTGGAAGCAGCCTTCTTTGTACATTACAGACTAGCTAGCTGTTGTGATGCTGTAGAAGGGCAACTTAGTTGTGTGCAATACTGTGTGATATACTGTGTGTGTTGCGAAAAAGACTTATACTGTAGCCTGATAGAGACTATGTAGATTTTGTGGATCTGTGCCACATAGATAGATAGATACCCATGGTTATAAGTACCGATGCCAGGGGAGTTGGTTGTAATGCCAGCCAGAGGGAGATTGCGTTTTTGTCACATAAAAGGACTATGTTACATTTGCCTTTTCCTACTGACTACGACTTTGTCTTCTTCTTTAACCAATACAACAGCCAAGTTTATTACCACTTGTAAAACTGTTACCACCAAGCATGTTGCCTGTCATAAGACTACTGTAACCACCAAGCTTGTTTTCCGACCTGAGAACAGTAAACCGCCTTGTTTAAGTCATGCCTGCGTCCAACTGTTTCTTTCCGCCATCCTAGAGTAGGAATGGGGAGCCATTCCTACCACTCAGAACCTCTCAGTCTGATATTACATAATGCTCAGGCAAAGAATAGAAGTCCTATGCAGCCTTAAAGGGGAATTCCAGTAGGTACAAGTTATCCCCTATCCACAGGATAGGGGATAACTATCAGATCACATCCCAGCGGTAAGACCCCCACCGATCATGAGAATGGGGGCTGCGTACTCCCTGCACGCCCCTTGCTGTTCCAGTCATTTCAGGGGAACTTCGGGGGGGGAGGGGGGTGTTCTTGTGATTTGTGGTGGTTCCAGCGGTAGGACCCTCACCGATCTGATAGTTATCCCCTAACCTGTGGATAGGAGATAATTTGTACCTACTGGAATGCCCCTTTAAATACTTAGAGGTGGTAATTGACTCTGCTGTTGGTGGTGGTAGAGAGAATGGGATGCTGACCATGGGGAGAAGGTACTGAAGGTAAGCATTACATTATAGTTTTCTATGTAGAATTAATATGAATTATATTAGAAAGTCTTCTGCTTTATGGGTTTTATGCAACTTTTATTAAATGGTGCAGTTGATATATGTATGATGCATTTTATTGGCAGGGTTTGGACCACGCAGTGTCTGGCAGTGCTGTCATACTCCGTGTGACAGCAGTCAAATCTTAGCTGTAAAATCTTTCAAGGTTTATTAGATGGATGTGATGCAATATGTTGGTTTTGGGCTGCAATAACATGCAATCTTGCAGTGTGACAACTGTGCAGCCTACCTCACAGCACATGGCAATACTGTTCATATTCCCCTATGTACTATTCAGTATAATAGTTTCTGATCCCAAAGCACAGGACTGTGCTATTTTTATAGACATGAGACATTCACAAGAGCTAGTAAGAAATATATGCATAACAGGAAGGAGAACACAGCGGGGATGTGAAAACCTCTATCTGAGCCACAGACTTACCATTTCTCTGCTTAGATGATGTTATTTCCTGATATATTGTGTTTATGTACATGTTATAATGTGTGAGAGATAATACATATCATGAGCAGGGAAGACGGCCTTTGAGGGTTTCATTTTTGAAAACACATTAAAAGAATTATTTTCCAGAACAGGTAATTATTTTGTGTAATTAGGTATTAGACACAAATGTATCTATCAGCTGGAACGAGTTTAAGCAGAGCAGGGTGCACAGCTGGAGCAAATACAAAGAGCATAGCTCTAATGGGAATAGGTTTTAAACAAGTACCATGTCCTAATAGGATGAATGTAACTTGTCGTACAACAGGAAAGACCTAAGGAGGACAGTGATGGATTTCAGTAGCTGGTCATTAAAGGGGTTGTCCGAGTTATTTTTTTGTTCTTTATATGTTTCTAACTTGTCAGGTATAACAACTTTCCCATATACTTTGTGTTTCTAAAGCTGCTGGTTTCTCAGAGTTGACTGAGGGTCACATGACCTGTGATGTCACCTTATCTCCCTGGTCTGTGATGTTTCGTGTACAAGCCACAGAGATCAGATAACAGTCTGTACACGAGACGTCACTGGCCACGCCCCCTTTCTTTGCCGGGCTCTTGCTATCTGCTCTCTCCCTGGATTCCTTCAGACAAAACATTAACCCCTTCAGCCAGAACACACTGAGGGCTCAAGGCTTTACAACAAATAGTAGCTGCAGCAGTGAGAGGAGACAAATGCTGGGCAAGGAGCTATAGAGGAATTGTATTGTACAAGAACAGGTAGGGAGAATTTCCTGTGTGTATCAGCAGTGTCATTGTACAGCTGGGACTTGTAGTCCTACACAAACAACATGCTGCTGAGTATCCCAACAGGCAGACATGTACTCACAGCACTTATATTCACTGCCTTTGCAGGGGAGGGGGGAGGGGCAGACATTGTTATTACTGCATGTAAACAAAGGCCAGAAGAGAACCAGGGAAATGAGGAAATATAGATTTTTTTTTGCCTAAAACTTGCTGAACTTAGTTATATATTGCTACCCATCAGATTTACAGTGCTATATTTTTTTTTCCATAACTTGGACAACCCCTTTAAAAGGACAAGAGAAGGAGACAAATCAGCTGCCAATAATATGAGACACAAGCTGCATATCAGCAACTTACATATCTCACAAATTAATAAGTGTAAAGTTTTTCCGTCATAATATCATGGCACATGGCTAGAATATGTCATAATATTCTTATCAGAGAAGGTTCCCCTTCTACCCAAATGACCCGACTGACGAAGTAGTGCTGTCAGCATTCCTTTCCTCCATGCAGGGCAAGACCCACTTCTGCAGTGCCCATTGGGCACATGCAAAGTCCCTTGGGATCTTAAAGGTGCAGCATGCATTCACCCTAATCTTTCCCAGCCAATGGCTGGACACCTATGGGAAGGTACCTAAGCAATAGGTTCTAGTACATTAGGTTCCTGCAAAGGTGTGCAGATTATGTTTGTCTGCCTATGTACCAACTTCTGTCTGTTTACAGAGACTATTCCACGTGCTAGCTGCCCTGCAGAGTCTAGATACCTGTATAGGGGTTAAAGGGTTAAGACCAGGGGGTCCACTTAGATAACGCCCTTAGGAGTAGCCTCAAACCAAATCCACTTCATAACACCTACGTTGTTTCATACTGGTGAATGCTGTGGATCTTCTTTCTTATGGATTACTTTGCGACATCATTTTGGGCCAGAATTTTGGCGCAAAATGGTGCATTTTAAGCCATGCCACCTTTCCCGAAAAGTCGTAAACTTTTGCTATTCATATTGGCTTACTTGCATCATAACTATATCTAAAATGATATTTTATAAAACCAAGTGAAGGACTAATAGCGACATCCAACCAGAGGAGGCACAAAGGGAGCAGCGCAAAATGTCCATGTAAAGTGACTACATAATAATAAAGTGCAAGTGCATCACATACAAAATTAATAATATTGCAGGACTAAACACCTACCCATAAGTGCCTCCTCAGGGATGACGCCAGCTCCAACGAAGGTACGCCAGCATCTTCAAACTGTTGGAGATTTGTGTGTGTCAAACATAATGTCAACACAAAATGCAAATGTACAATGCATTAGGAAAGTGTTCAGACCCTTTCACTTTTTTCACATTTTATGTTGCCGTTTGTGAAAACTGAATTGTAGACATTTTTTCTAATTTATTAAAGAGGAAAAACTTCCTCTTTTGCATGGACATAATTGTTCAGACCCATTACTACGACATTTGAATTTAGCTATGGGGGCCATTTCTCTTCATAGTCTTTGAGATGTTTCTACACATTGGCACATTGATTGAAGTCCATATATGGTAAATTCAGTTGATTGGACATGATTTGGAAAGACACACCCCTGTCTATATAAAGTCTCACAGTGTACAATGCATATCATAGCAAAAATAACTGCATGTAGAGCTCAGAGAAAGGATTGTACAGAGGCACAGATCTGGAGAAAGGTTCAAAAAACTTCTGCTGAACTAAAAGTCACAATTGGCTCCATAATTCTTAAATAGAAGAAGTGCCTTGGTAAGAACGGTGACTAAGAACTCAATGGTCACTCTGGCTCAGCTCCAAAGATCCTGTGGGAGAAACTACCAGAAGGTCAACCACCACTGCAGCATTCCAACAATCTGGGCTTTATGTCAGAGTGGCCAGAAAGAAGCCTCTCCTCAGTAAAAGTCACATGAAAGACCAGTTGCAATTTGCAAAAAAGCACCTAAAGGACTCTGACTGTAAGAAACAAGATTCTCTTGTCTGATGAAACCAATATTTAACTTTTTGGCCTCAATTCTAAGTGTCATGTGTGGAAGAAACCAGGTACTGCTCATGATCTGACCAATATCATCTCTACTATGAAGAATGGTGGAGGCAGCATCATGCTATGCGGGTGTTTCTCAGTGGCTAGAATAGGGAGACTAGTCAGGGTTGAAGGAAAGTTGAAAGGAGCAAACTACAGCGGTATTCTTAATGAAAACCTGACCCACAGTGCTCTGGACCTCAGATGGGGAACAATGTTTATGTTTTAACAAGACAATGACCCTAAGAACACAGTGAAGACAACAAACGAGTGGTTTAGGGACACCTCTGTGAATGTCCTTGAACGGCCCAGCTAGAGCCCTGAAACCCTGGAGAAACCTGAAAATGGGTGTTCACTGATGGTCCCCATCCAACCTAACAGAGCTTTAGAGGATCTGCAGAGAAGAATGGCAGAAAACCCCAAATCCTGAGTAATGGGTCTGAATATATATCTCAATGCAAGATTTTTGTTTTTCCTTTAAAATAAGTTAGGAAAGATTTCTAACATTCTGTTTTCACTTTATCATTATGGGGTATTGAGTGTAGAATATTGTTGAAAAACTTGATTTTTATTTTATCACAAGGCCACAACATAACAAAATATGAAAAACGTGAAAGGGTCTGAAGGCTTTCCGAATGCATTGTTTATCTGTATCCATGGTTCCCTGGTTGGTATAACATTGATCGCAACTCTTTGCAAGACTAAGGTCTACATATTCTGCCTGCCCTGAGGCTTTCTGCCAACGCAGATATATCTGCAGTGTCAAGATCTGGAGGTAAACACACTCCACCACAGACTATTCATCCTCGGTGTCAGCTGCAGGAGAAACATCTGGTTGGATACATTTTCTCTGGCAAAATCAGCTGCTTGCTGTGAGCAGGACTTATTTTAATAGGGCTATCTCTGATGAAACAACCCCTTTAATAGTTACATTTTTAATAATAATGCCCGTTGCACAAAAACTGCAAGTTAAAGCATTTCCAACTCTTATCTAGTAATCCTTAAAGGGGTATTCCAGTAAAGTTTCTTAATTTTTGAAAAACTGCATTAAGACTGCAAGCTGTGACCCAACCAAAACCCATACCTATACATATAACCACAGCTTAATTTTACCTAGCAATCCATTTGTCTAGCTCCAGTGTGAGCCTGCAACACACAGAGTATCATGTCACCTGATCTTCCCTCACAAAACTACAATCCCCACAATCCCTAGTTTTCCAGCTGTGAGTGCTGCTGTTTACTGATTGGCTGCCTGATATTCCAGTCCAGACACACACCCCCTACTCAGTAATCAGCATCACGCTAACATTTAGCAATACTTAAAGTCTTTGTATATGTTAGTATTAGTTCGTGTTCGTTTTAGTTGGGTTCAGTACAACGTATACAAAGATTTTAAGTTAGGGTCGAGTCACATTATTATGACCATTTCCTACTTTCGACCTCGACAGTGTGTAGCTCATGAAGGAAGTCACATGTGGTGAGCTGGCTTGGTGGTTATATGAGGTGTGTGATAGGTTGTCTGCACACAAATCCCTCATTACGGTCATGGGTAAAAGCGGCGATTTATCAGAGTTGCAAAATGGGATGATTATTGGCTTTTGGGCCAAGGGTGGCAGTATTTCTGAAACTGTGCAGTTTGTGAACTGTTGTCGTGCTGCTGTGGTGAAAGTGTATTGTGAGTGGACAAATAGCACCATTGTGAATAAGCGAAATGGAAACTGCAGAGCACGATGTGTCATTGATATGAGAGGTGAACTTCGGCTATGAAGATGCGCAAGGGCGGACCAACACACTACATCGGAGAAGCTCATTGCCAAAATGAACCAGAGGGCTTCCAGACCTATGTCTACAACAACAGTTCAGTGAACCCTACTGTGTATGGAGCTTTGAAGCAGCAGATGGTCACTGCATCTCTGCTAAAAAAAAATGCAAATGCAGAAAAGGCTTCAATTTTCATGTCACAATTGGACCTCCACTAATAGCCTTCTCTGATGTTTTAAATTTTGTTTCATCACACTCATGGACATTGCCGTGTCAGGCGAGAAACATCAGGGGACAAGCATCCTGCAACCTTTGCTGGAAGAGCACAAGCTGGTGGTGGCAGCGTTATGGTCTGGGGGATGTTTTTGTGGCATTCTCTGGGCCCAAACATCAATGTGTAAGGCACTCTCAACCAGTTTAGATATGCATCCATACGTGCAGACCACATACACCCATACAAAGACTCAGACTAGCCCACAGGGGTACAGGTGAATCTTCTGGTGCGCCCCTTGAGCAGGTAATATTTGAATCTGAACGGTGGGCCCTAGGCACCCCAGTCCGACACTGCCCATACATGCTGATTATCTTTTTTACGTTCCTGACAATTTCCAGATTATCAGCAGAGATGAAGGCTGCATTTACACCTCTGCAATCACCTCTGTATGGGGACTAGTCATCACTATAGAGATTACTACAGAACCCCTCAGATGCCACATTTATTGGTGAAATAAGCATTATTCACCACCAATAACTTTGCTCTGCTGTTCCAATGCTGCCCTGGTCCCTGCTTCCCTTTGCTTCCTGGTCCTGGCTTGAGAAAAAATACCTTGGATTGCTTACTCAGCTAATCATGGCGCCTTTAATATTCACTCATCCATTTTAATTTATCTTTTTTGTCTTTTAACCAAAAAAATTAATAAAAACCATAACAAAACTAAACATTATCTTTACACCTCTATATAAAAACCTATCATTTTAATAAATGGTGTATTATCTATACATTTTAGGTGAAGTAGACACATAAGTGACTAAGACTTCTGAGAAAAAAAGATTAATTTTAATGTTTCCAATATGCACCCTCTTAACAGACCATCATCACACCTGCCAAACTCCTTATTCCTACAAACAGAGGTGGGACAAATCAATAGCAGCACCACTAGATCAATTCTTGAGGGGTGCAGTTTTTTAAGGCTAGTTCTGGAGCGAGAGATTCACTGAAAGGAAGATTACCCTCTAAAATATAACTTTTACTTCATGTACAGGGTGGGCCATTTATACACCTAAATAAAATGGGAATGGTTGGTCATATTAACTTCCTGTTTGTGGCACATTAGTATATGGAAGGGGGAAAACTTTTCAAGATGGCTGGTGACCATGGTGGCCATTTTAAAGTTGGCCATTTTGGATCCAACTTAAGTTTTTTCAATGGGAAGAGGGTCATGTGACACATCAAACTTATTGAGAATTTCACAAGAAAAACAATGGTGTGCTTGGTTTTAACATTACTTTATTCTTTCATGAGTTATTTACAAGTTTCTGACCACTTATAAAATGTGTTCAAAGTGCTGCCCATTGTGTTGGATTGTCAATGCAGCTCTCTTCTCCCACTCTTCACACACTGATAGCAACACCGCAGAAGAAATGCTAGCACAGGCTTCCAGTATCCATAGTTTCAGGTGCTGCACATCTCGTATCTTCACAGCATAGACAATTGTCTTCAGATGACGCCAAAGATAAAAGTTTCAGGGGGTCAGATTGGGAAACCTTGGGGGCCATTCAACAGTCCCAAGATGACCAATCCATTTTCCAGGAAACTGTTCATCTAGGAATGCTCGGACCTGACACCCATAATGTGGTGGTGAACCATCTAGCTGGAAAAACTCAGGGAACGTGCCAGCTTCAGTGCATGAAGAGGGAAACACATCACATATCCAGTGGCCTTGAGGTTTCCATTGATGAAGAATGGCACCACTATCTTTGTACCCCATATACCACACCATACCATCAATTTTTGTGTTCCAACGGTTTTGAAGGGATCTATCCAATGTGGGTTCGTGTCAGACCAGTAGCGGTGGTTTTGTTTGTTAACTTCACCATTCACATAAAAGTTTTACTCATCGCTGAACAAAACGTTCTGTGTAAACTGAGGGTCTTGTTCCAATTTTTGTTTTGCCCATTCTGCAAATTCAGTGCGCCGATCTGGGTCATCCTCGTTGAGATGCTGCAGCAGCTGGAGTTTGTAAGGGTGCCATTTGTGAGTAGCTAACATCCCTTCATGTCTCCTCATGAATTCCATTCCTACAGAGATTCAGTAGAAGATCTTAGCAATTGTATTCAGGATCATAATCCCTGACAAGCAGAGCAGAGAGGAGCCTGAGGCAGCTCTTTAGCTCAGTGCTCTGAAGTAACTTGTCCTCCTGTGTGATTAGGACAGGTTTTGTGTGTACTAATAGGACAGTGGTCATTTTTTCTCTCCTATTGATTGCTCCCTAGACAAAACAAGCCATTATAACTAATGAAAAGGTATTTGGGAATATATTTGTAATAAAGTAATATTTAAATATTTGAATTTTCTTCATTCCCGTTTACCAGGATCGATGGTGGTCTCATTGCTGATCTATATGTGAGTATCCTACATGACAAAATACTTCATACACTCAAGTACTATGAGTATGAAAAGCATGGCATAGTGTTCCAGCAGGACAACGACCCTAAGCATGCGTTGAGATTGGTGAAGAAATGGTTGGCAGATATGGTGGTCAGAATGAATGCCACATTTATGAAGCACCTGTTAAACTTTTTATGACATAGTAGTCGGATAAAGTCGGTGAGGCCGGGTGTGACTTTATTGCAATTTATTTCAATTAAAATTTCTGCATAACAAAGAATGTTAAATAGTAACTAAACTATTAATCAAGTTTTTTTTTAATGTCCCAAATGCCCTAAAAATAATTTTTCTAGTGTACCTTATTTGATTTTGCATCATTTTTAGGGACATTTAAAAAAAAAAAAAAAACGATTAAAAGTTTAGTTACTTTTTAATTAATCAGAAATCTGGAGTGTCACTCTTGCCGTTCTGCATTGCATGGAAATGATTGACCCATGTGTACTAGGAAACTGGGTGGGGAAGGGGGGCCCATATTAAGTTTTTCTATGGAACCCTCAGTTTTCCATCACATTATATACTGCTCGTTTCATACCTGCGCTGTCCGGACCACCAGAGAGGGCGGCACTTTTTTCTATAGTGGGCAAGCAAGGCCACCACTGCTAAATTTCAGGGTGGCCGTAACCCTTGGAAACTAGCAGTGTATAATGTGATGGAAAAATTAATCCAGCCAGCAAAGGAGGCAATGTGGACAATCACAATACAGTAGTAAGTGCCTTGTATTATTGCTGAAGTGAGACAACCCCTTTAAGATCAGACTTTGATAGATTCCTGTTCTTTAAATAAAACAAGTCACCCACTCACACCCTATTTTCATACCGTTGATTGAAAACATCTGACTCTAATTTCACCTTCAAATTATCTGCTAATGCTAAAGGTTCACATACTTTTACCACAGACACATGTGATATTGGATCATATTGCTCAATAAAAACCTTACAAAGTCTAATATTTTTGACACGTTTGTTTGATTTGGTTATCTTTACAACTTGTTTGAAAATCTGATCTAGTTTAAGGTCAAATTATTGGAGAAATATAGAAAATTCCAAAGGGTTCACAAACTCTCAAGCACCATTGTAACTACTGTGTGCTTTATTAACATACTAGCTGAGGGATCTGGCTTTGCACAGGTATATTTAATCTATTTAATTTAATGTTTGTGTGTGTTGTTAAAAGATATCGACAGTATCCACTATAATACTGATATCTACAGCACCCCGCCCCCCCCCTTAACAGTGACCTCTACATCCCCCCACCCCTTAACACTGACCCTCCCCCCCACAGTGCCCCATCTACTTAAAATGGGAGTCTCCACAGCAGCCCACCCCCTTAACCCTTTCGCGCCCGGAGGTTTTTTCGGTTATGCATTTTCGTTTTGCGCTCCCTGCCTTCAAACAGCCATAACTCTTTTATTTTTCTGTTCACATAGCTGTATGAGGGCTTGTTTTTTGCGGGACAAGTTGTACTTTCCAAGGCCACCATTTAATATTGCATATGGTGTAGTGGGAAGCGGGAAAAAAAATTCCAAACCGTGTGAAATTGCAAAGAAAACGCTATTCCGCTACAGTTCTACGGGTTTCTTATTTACAGCGTTCGATGTGCATTAAAACTGATCCATTACTTTCATTCTACTGGTCAGTACGAATCCGGCAATACCTAATATGTATAGTTTTTCCTGCGTTTTCATAGTGATAAAATAATTAGAAAGTTGCCCTTTTTTTTTTTTTTTCCCTTGTCAAATCTTTACCCCTATAACTTTTTGGTATTTATGTGTACAGAGCTGTATGGGGGCTCATTTTTTGCGGGACGATCTGAAGTTTTTATTGATACCATTCTGGGGTATGTATGACTTTTTGATCACTTTTTATTTATTTTTTTTTTTAGAAAAAAAAGCGACAAAAAACGGCAAATCGCCATTTGGACGCTTTTTTCCGCCACACAATTCGCCGTATTGGAATTTTTTTTTATATTTTAAAAGTAAGGGCGTTTTTGGTCACGGTGATACCCATGATGTCTATATTTATTGTTATTTAGGTATTTATTTTTTAATTATACGGAAAGGGGGGTGATTTGAACTTTTATATCTTTTTTATTTTTTATATATTTTTTAGCATTTTTTAAAAAAATTTTTTACTATTTGAAAGCTCAAATATGGGCTTATATATTGTGGCTTTTTTTTTTTCTTTATAAGCAATCAGGGATTTTATAGACTCAGAAATCCAAGAATTGCTCATTTCTTATCCTGGCCTGCCATCTAGTGGCCAGAATAAGAATTGCACTTTGAAAACTGTAATCCTCACCTCACCTCACCTTACAGTTTTCATATTGTGTACAGACACCCCGATTGGCCACACGGGGTGTCTGTACACCACCATGCTTCCGGGTTGAGACGCAACTAGATGCCGTGATCACTCCCAGGAAGACGCCGCCGATGGCGGTAAGTAGCAGCAAGTCTCTGCTGTTAGAAACAGCAGAGACTTGCCGGCCATGACGCCCGCCGCACTTGCGAGCGGGCGCCATGTGCCCGCATCGCCCCAGCGCCGTACATGTACGGCGCTGGGCGCGAAGGGGTTAAAGGGGTTGTCCGGGTTCAGAGCTAAACCCGGACATACCCTTATATTCACCCAGGCAGCCCGCCTGAACAGGGCATCGGAGCATCTCATGCTCTTTTATTTACATAACACACTGCCGCGCGGAGGCTTCCGCAGTGAGTGCGGTGACGTCACCGGCTGTAATGGGCCGGCTTTAGCGCTGCCCTAATCGTTTTACTGGCTAGGGCATCGCTAAAGCCCGCCCATCAGCGCCGGTGACGTCACCAGGCTCACTGCCGGGCGGAAGTCTCCGCCTGGCAGAGCCTGGTACGTCACCGGAACTGGGCTAAATGCCTTTGCCCTGCGCTAATTAGCACAGGGCAAAGGAGGACATCGGAGCATAGGATGCTCTGATGCCCCGTTCAGGCAGGCTGCCTGGGTGAATTTAAAGGTATGTCCGGGTTCAGCTCTGAACCCGGACAACCCCTTTAACTTTGACCTTCAAAGCAGCCTGCCCCTTTAACAGAGTTCCACAGCACCCCACCCACTTGACAGTGACTTCCACAGAGGCCCACCCCTTAACACTGACCATAGGTTACAGTCCCCTTAACTGACCTCCACCATTCCCGACCCCCTTAACAGAGACCTCCACAGAGACTGCCCCTTTAACAGTGACTGCAACAGTACCCTTCTCCCTTAACAGTGACCTCCACTGTACCCCGCTACCTTCATAGTGACCTCACAGTACCCCACTGCCTTAACAGTGACCTCACAGTACCCCACTGCCCCTTTAATAGTGGCCTCCACAGTCCCCTCGTTCCTTAACAGTGACATCCACAGCGACCACCTCTTTATTAGTGACCTCCACAGTACACCATCTTGTTAACATTTATTTCCACAATAACCCACCCCCTTAACAGTGACCTCCACAGAGTTCTGTTCCTTTAAAATGTGACTTCCACAACACCCCACCCCCTTAACAGTGACCTCTACAGCACCCTGCCCCTTAACACTGATCTCCATAGTGGAAGTCCCCTTAACTGCGACCTCTACCGTTCCCTGCCCGCTTAACAGAGACTTCCACAGCACTCGCCCCCTTAACAGTGACCTCCATAGCGGCCACCCCTTTATTAGTGACCTCCACAGTACCCTATCTCATTAACAGTGATTTCCATAACACCCCGCCCCCTTAACAGTGGCCTCTACAGCA
Organism: Rhinella marina; assembly: GCA_900303285.1. NCBI lineage: Eukaryota > Metazoa > Chordata > Amphibia > Anura > Bufonidae > Rhinella > Rhinella marina. The sequence continues at coordinate 342,478 of ONZH01009847.1, read as the reverse complement.
ATCTGCCCCTTAACACTGACCTCCATAGCGGATCGTCCCTTTAACTGTGACCTCCATAGCAGCCTTCCCCTAGGGTGGCCATAGGTCCGGTTTTAAGCTTGACAGTCCAGCTTTCAGACTCACTGTCCTCCGTCCGGCACAGGGCCTGGACGGACACAGGGATGTCCTTTTAAACAGCTCAATCTCAGACTGCAGCACTGTGCTGTCTGAGATTGAGCTGAGATTGAGCACAGCAGCACTGTGATGTCTGAGCGTAAGCTGCAAGGAGAAAGTCACCCCCCCACCCCTGCAGCTGAGAGAGGTTGATTTTTACCTTAATTTTTTCAATCCCTGTTGGCAAATGTGAGGGGACAGGGCCTAACCGGGTCAGGGGCGTGGCTTAGTGGGTTTTTAAGTCTGTCTTTTGAGGGTGGCCTGAATGGCCACCATACCTGCCTTCTTAACTGTCACCTTCACAGCACCCTGCTCCCTTAACATTGTCATCCACAGCACCCTGTCCTTTTAAAGCTGACCTATAGCAGTGAAGAAAAATTGCTGGGTTGTTATGGAAACCTAGAGTAAAACTGTGTGTATGTGGAGACTAAGGACATGCGAGCTTCTATTGGCTGATAAGGGACATGTGACCGTGTGTAAGGCAGTTGGGATATGAAGAGAAAGACCTGCAGGCCTCTATTGGATAATGTAGGTCATGTGATGTGCCATATTTGTATTTTTGGGGATTATCTCAGGAATGGTACATCCTAGAGAGCTGAGACCCGCTCTGAAACCTTCCTGGGCACATGATGTACCTGTGTGTCAATTTCTTTAGCAGACATACATACATACACACATATAGTCAACTTTATATATTAGATCTGTTACTAGCATGCTCTCTGTAACTTGTTTCTGCCTCTTTCATTATATGTAAAAATGACCGACAATTAAACTGTATGCTGTTGCCATTTTAAAAATATATGTATCCAAAGCTACCAATAAAAAATATATAAAAAAGACAAACGCCATTCTACATGCATAAACTAATTAATGAAGCTAACATTAAATACATGAGATATTCCCTTTTACCCCGTAATGACCACCCATACGCCTTTTTACAGTGGTCACTAAGAGGTCTTAGGCTGAGCGGGGAGGGTCACAGCTCTTACACTACATAACTGAGTTTTAAAAAAAATGTTTTAATTAAAAAAATTACAATAAAAATGTCTTTTTCCATTGAAAAAACACTTTTCAATGGAACACGTTGCAAAAATAAAATCTTCACATATTTGATATCACCACAACGACTCTGTCTACACAAGTATCATCCACTACAGTGAATGTCATAAAAAAAATTTTTAAAAAATGCCAGAATTGCTGCTTTTTTTATTATTTGCCACCAAGAAAATTGAATAGAAAGCGATAAAAAAGTGTTATGTACACCAAAATGATACCAATGAAGACTACAAGGCATCCCGCTAAAATCAAGCCCTCATACAGCTCGGTAGAAAAAAAAAAAAAGGTATGGGTCTTGGGATGTGGCGCTGCAAAAACATTTTCTTCTTTTAAAAAAAGGGGGATTTATTGCACAAAAGTAGTAAAACGTAAAAAACAATATGTATTTGGTATTGCTGTAATCATACTTACCCAGAGAATAAAGTTATCATGTTATTTATGCTGAAAAATGAACAATGCAAAATGTATACATAAAAATTCTGTGGCAGTATAGCTGTTTTTCTTTCCCTCCCAGAAAGAGTATGTTAATACAGTTCTTACTGCTGCTTCATCCCGGCTACAAGTCTCCTTTCTTCTTTCTGTTTTTTCTGTTCTGGTCTGACATCTTTATCTGCCTTTTCTCTCTACTTTATTATTTAAAAATGGCTGCTGCTGTGTAAAAATTCCTTCCCATGTTGCATGTGATGTCAAAAGGTCTTTGAGAAGCTAAGGGATTCCAGGCATTCTATGCTGGTGTGGAGAAGGAGGTATGAAGAGCTGCTGAGAGGTGGAGATACAGCAGATGATGATCTTCCTGTAGTCCTGCAGTCTCTGCTTGCAGCGTCGGAAACGTCAGCTTCAGCTGCCGGACACGCTCCGATGAAATCTCGCGCAGGCACAGTACCGGCCGCTGCCGTGCCGAGGAGGAGGGGGGAAGTGGCAAATTATTCAAATATGGGCGTTACTCCAGCCATAAAGAGGAGTGTTCAATTTGAATTAGAAGGCGGGCTGGGCTCAAGAGGGGGGCGTTACTGGGCTCAGTTAATCTATTGTAACGCCCCTCTGGGCTCCTTCAGAGCTCATTTGCATATCACAAAAACGCTAATTAAAAGAAAATGAGAAGACAGACAAAAGAAAGAAGACCACACCTGGATACAAGATACTTTAATGCACGCAACAGTACTTTTAGTTTAATTCACTCAAAACAAGTGACAGATTTCCTTTAAAGGGGTTGGCCACTTTGTTAGCACTTATTAAAAGAGACATTACATTACACTTAGTAATATATCTTCTTTAGCAGATCTGCCTGGTTTCCTTACTATTGGAAGCCACGCCCCCTCTGTCCTGCCCTAACAGCTGCCTGTCTTGTCCATGCCTGCACGTGCCCTAGTCCATGGCTGAAGGAGTGTGCTGCTCTCTGGGCCCTAAAGGCACCCTTCTTGTGTCAGAGATGCTTTCCTTCTGCTGTGACTGTACTCCTGACTGTGCAGGACTGGCAGGCAGGGGCTTAGGAGGGATACTTGTTAACAGCTAGCTGAAATAAAAAAAACTTTGCAGTAGGAAGGGAGACTGAGGAGAAGCTGTGATGGGACTCACTGACTGCAGTAATGTAGCAGGGTCAGGAAGGTGCTGTGAACAACAAAGTGTGAGCAATCTAAGTGTCTGTCCTGTCTATGACCACTCTGCAATGTGATCTGATCACAGACATGTCTATTTCAGCCAGACCAACAGTTCAGGAGCTTTGACCCCTTCTGAGCTGTCAGTATGGCTGAGATCAGTGATATCAGCAGCAGTCACTGATGTCATCTGTAAATATGTGCCCTCTCCTTCCTGCACACTGTATAAAGTGATATATGATGCACTCCAGCACTGTATACTGTATATAGTGATATCTGACCCCTTGTATACTGTATACAGTAATAGTTGACCCACCACCACCATACACTGTATATACTGATGTGTGACCCCCTGTACAGTGACCCCCTTTATAGTGCATATACAGATGTGTGACCCCCTGTACGTTATATATAGTGATGTGTGACCCCCCCTGTACGTTATATATAGTGATGTGTGACCCCCCTGTACATAATATATAGTGATGTGTGACCCCCCCTGTACATAATATATAGTGATGTGTGACCCCCTGTACATTATAGTGACATTTGACCCCCTGTACATTCTATATAGTGATGTGTGACCCCCTGTACATAATATATATAGTGATGTGTGACCCCCTGTACATAATATATAGTGATGTGTAACTCCCTGTACGTTCTGTATAGTGATGTGTGACACCCTGTACGTTATATATAGTGATATGTGACCCCCTGTACGTTATATATAGTAATGTGTGACCCCCTGTACGTTCTATATAGTGATGTGTGACCCCCTGTACATTATATATAGTGATGTGTGACCCTCTGTACATTATATACAGTGATGTGTGACCCCTGTACATTATATATAGTGATGTGTGACCCCCTGTACGTTATATATAGTAATGTGTGACCCCCTGTACGTTATATATAGCAATGTGTGACCCCCCTGTACGTTATATATAGCAATGTGTGACCCTCTGTACGTTCTATATAGTGATGTGTGACCCCCTGTACGTTTTATATAGTGACGTGTGACCCCCCTGTATGTTATATATAGTGACGTGTGACCCCCTGTACATTATATATAGTGACGTGTGACCCCCTGTACGTTATATATAGTGACGTGTGACCCCCTGAACGTTATATATAGTGACGTGTGACCCCCTGTACGTTATATATAGTGACGTGTGACCCCCTGTACGTTATATATAGTGATGTGTGACACTCTGTATGTTATATATATAGAGAGATATTTGACTACACTCATTTTCCCTTTTTCCCTAGATGAAGGGTAGTCATATATTCATAGATGATTGATGGGCTGTCAGCTGGGAGCAGGTCGTGTGATGATAGACAGGATGCCCCTCTATATGTGAGCAGATCGATTTGTACAAATGTATTCATCAGAGTTCTTGTGTAATAAAGGTCTGCTCCCCGCCCCCCGCTGTACAGCCCACCTCCTCCGGCAGTCCGTGCACCTAAACAGAAATCTATGACAGCTCAGAGCTGCCATAGATTTCTGGCTTCATTTGAATCAGAAAACTGGTGAAAATGAACATAAATTTGTTGGGGTGACTGGCCACGCCCTTTAAAAAAACATAAGAGCAGTTAAAAAAAGTTTTTTAACGCCACTTTTTAGGAACAAGGGAAATGATAAATCTCTCTCATTCTGTTCATGGCTAACATCCAGTGGCACAACTAGAAATGACTGGGCCCCATAGCAAATTTATGAACAGGGTAACCAGACCCCCCCCGCCCCCCCACCCCCTTTACTGGTGTGACTGGGGCGTTCTTTCTATTGCTATGTCTGTACAACAGTTATTCACTGATAACTTAGTTATTGATATTATCGAAGGGGCTCTTGTCTCTATGGGAACACAGGTGGGCGGGGAGGTCATGTGACTGTTCCCCTGAACACACTTGCTGCAGTGCATGCTGGGATTTTTACTTTCACGTTGCAGCTGCTCCTCCCACACAGCCTGTCTGAGGAGCTCCTCCAGGGAAGTTTGGCATGGTGAACAGGTTAGATAAATGACATACAGCCAGTACATGTCACCTGTCACCAGAAATACTTCATGGTGTTGGCTATTGTCTGGGGTACTGGATTTATGCTACTTAGGGTGGGCAGCCCCTTTAAGTATAATGACAGAATGTTTAGTCCTATCTAAGTAACATGATGCAGTAACTGAAAATGAAGATGTGAATTTCTGTATAAACTGAGCATCTAAAAATGTAACTTTATTAGTAGGGGTGATCTCCATACAGCCTTAAAATGTATGGGCTTTGCGGTGGCAAAATTAGTTAAGTCTGAAGTCGTGCGAGACTTCAGTGAATAACTTTGGCCTTTATGTTTTATGATTTGGACCGAGGATAAGAACATATGGTTTGTTTACTTTTTTTGTTTTCTTTTTATTTATTATTATTTTTATTCTGTAGTCTTTAGTATTTGCTTTATTCATTTATTCATAATGCTAGTTATTATTTGTGTCTTGTATTTTGCTTCTTTTTGCTTCAATTTTTCATATTATGTGTTCTGTTTGGCTGCAATTTATTTATTTATTTATTTTTTTGTTTCTTCTTTTACATTATCTTTGGACAGTGCCTGCGTGCGCAATTTATCTATTTAGTATAATGTAATTATAATTTTTGCAAATAAATATTTAAAAGATAAAAAAAAAAAGAATAACTTTGGCCTTCGATTATAAAACTTTAAAAACCTTTAAAACAGTTGGCTTTGGGTATCACCTGGTACCATAGTGCCAAAGCTGACTTAGGATTCCTGTTTTAAAATATTATGAACGTTGTAATGCTGCTGGTCTCTGCATAGCATTAAAATGAAGTTGGGGAAAGAATCAAGTTTGGATCTTGGATCTGCAGCCCAAGTCACTCACCCCTATTTATTAGTAAAAGAAGTTTATTATCTATTTAAAATGCAAGTCTGAAAAAGAACCATGTGAGTGGTTCTTTAACAAGGTTTTTCAGGGTGTTTTAAGTGTTAAAGCATATTCCCAGAATTAGCCATCACTAACTGATCAGCAGGGGTACAACAACCCGCACCCCCGTCGATGAGCTGGTCTGTGTAGCTCCATCTGTGGAAGCCAGCGCCAGAGCTACACAGCTCCATTGACATTAACAGTGGGAACCTACCACTACAGTGCGCCTCCCATTGACTTCAATGCTACAATGTTTCTTGTGCGTTGTAGCTCGATAGTTGGCTTCCCTCGGCGGAGCTACAAAGACCATCTGATCAGTAGGGTGCAGGATATCGGACCACTGCCAATTAGCTAGTGGTGGCCTATCTTGAGGATTAATCAGATATTCATGCATTTTATACTGTCAGGTGGAAAAAAAATCCACATAATATTTATTTTTGTCCATGCCGTCGGAATATGACCTGGAAATGTCAGCTTATTCAGCCTCCGGCTCCGTGCCAGGTTCACAGAATGAACTTTGGGGTCAGGCAAGGCAACTATTGTTTTTTTGGCTGTTTAAACACCTATCACATTTGCCTTCACGGCAATTAACTCTTGCATTAAATTTATACTTTATTAACGACTATTAAGAAGCAGGGAGATGCTCATAATGTTATTATCTCCCTTGTAAGGAAGATGCAATACTTAGCCCTGCATCTTTGTAGATAATTATAAATCTAATTGGGATTATTATTATTATTCTAGAGCTTTATTCAGACTGATAATAAGGATTACACGATTTCCGGATCAAGGTTTAAATTCAGTGAGATCCAGTAGAGCTTTACTGGTAAGAAATAATAGAGGCTTAATAGTTAACACAGTAATTTGATTAATATAATTAATCCTTTAATGCTCTTCAGAGCAGGAACATTTTCATAGTTGGCTTTAATATGTTGCCTTGCTGCAGCTTGGATTATTTTTATTATTTTCTGTAACTTTGTGCAACCCGTACTGCCAAATTTTTTTAAAGACACAATTAGTGTCTATACTTCTGCATTTTGGCTTTGCATTGATGTTCAAATGCAGAAGGGGGATAAGAAATAGGTATTGTTTAGTGGTCAATAACGCAGTTTTGTACAGTTACATCCACTGGATGGCATATGAGTAGCGCCCAAACCAACCACAGCCGGTGCCGACTGTAATATACCTTGACTAAGACCAGAGAAAAAGGCGAGCATTGTAACACAAGGCACTCAAATTCTAAATCTATCTCATCTTTATTGCAAGAAAAAGACCAAGCAATCCACAACTCATTCATAATACTAGGTTTATCAAAGGAGCAACTCTCCCTACAGATAATCTAATATTTTTTGGATACAAATTCCAACCCCAAATAACAAAAAGTACACAAACAATATAATTATCGCAATAATAATGTGTCTAAATAGGCTTTAAATCCATACAACAGAAAAGTGTACAAAAGCAGCAACAAAATATAAACCACAGAAACACAAGTGGATGCATCAAAAATAGCCACAGTGTGCGAAGAAAGGCAGATAAGGACAAAAGTAGCACCACCACATGGAGATGAAACGTGTCATGCATATCTGCTCTCCAAATGGCGATCATCAGCGATCAGACAGGAAGCTACCATTTGGAGCAGAGATAGGATTTACACTTTATTTCATATACTCGGTATGTATTGGGGTCATTATATTGGTTTGTGAATTTTTGGGAGGAATTTACCGCATATATAGGTAAATATTATATATTGCCTCAGGTACGGTTCCTCTTATAATTAAGGAACATAGTGTTTTTATTGTTTCTAAAAGGGTTGTCTAGACAATTCATTTTTTCTTACAATGTTGAGAATGCTTTACAGTAAAGAATACACTTCCTGATCCTCCACTGTTCCTGTTCCATTATGCTTGCCCATAGACTTCTATTATGACGGATCAAAATGGAACGCCTCTTAAAGGCTTCCGTTTTGTCTTCCGTCTCACAAATTCCATTATAACTCTGTTATAACAGAACCTACAACAGAATACTCTAACGCAAATGGGAATCCGCCCTTAGTTTGTTACACTCTGTAGGTCCGGGTCTGGCTAAAAGGCTCCTGAAGGTTAACCTCCCTTTAAAATATTAGACAGTAAAAACAATGAAAAAAAGAGTTTGCAACGCAGTCCATTAAGCCTCTTTCACATTTGCGCAGTCGATTTTCATGTTTATGCTTTATTATAGGAGCAAAACCATGAAAATAACAGCAATTATAGATTTGGCACATAACTGACCCAAAACCGATCTACAATGGGGTCTATTCAGGAGACTGCTTGTTTACTGGATAAGAAAGTCCAGACAGGACTTTTCTCTCTGCTGTTTTTGACAGAACCTGTGATGGAGGCCCTGAACTGAGCCTCTGACGCAGATGTGAACAGGCCCTTACTGTGTATTTAATATGTAGCAAATATAGAATTATCATTTGAACGTTAATAGCTAGCACTTTAACAGTGAAAGTTCATACTATTAGTGGTAAATTAGATCCTGGCGTAGATTGTGACCTCCTGGTTCATAACACAAACATCCATGAGGATTCTCTAATTACCATTTTACTAGATAGAGAAACCTTTTGGATGTTAATGTTGGGAAACAGACAAGCAGGAGATCTCTCAATATATGTTTTAGATCTACAAGTAATTGACCTCTACTAATAGTCAGTTTATGTTTAGATGAGGGTGCTACATTTGTTATATATTCTATATACATAATACACTGTTTTAAGTTCTCTTTTCAGTATTTCCACTTGTTTATGGTGTTACTCGGTTAATGGTTAATCACCTGGCTATGTATTCATTAGAGTATTTGTACATCCAATGAGTTTGTTTGGTAATGATCATGAGATCAAGGAATGTGTTTTTAAGGGGATGCGTTAATTCAGCAGCTGGCTACTACGAGTAAGGTTTTATGGTACCAGCGGAAACAATTACTTAGATTGGTGTTTAATATGCTAGTCTAAACCTGATGTGTGCCGGAGTGAGAGTCACCAATATATCAACAGGTGCACACATATTAATACATTTGGCGCATCTTTTGGAAGTCAGTGAAGCAGAATATCTAATCTACAGCACTAAACATTTATGGCATAAATGTATTGCATAAATCTAAGTAATTGCTCTGGTAGTGGTCCTGCCCCACCATAATGCTTTGAAAAGTGTTGAAAGAGGTGGGAAATCATAAACAGACACATATTTTTGTGCAAAAATTCATGACTTTTTATGCCAGAAAACTAACAAACCAATTGGTAAATTTCATTTTATTTTTATAACTAGAGAGTATATTTCCAACAGACATCATATTAAAAATGTTATGATTCAGGCCATTTATTATAAAATTAGATATATCCTTAAATGGTCACTAACTTTTTAGACAACTTTGCATAAATTAATTGTGGAGGCAAATACAAGCAACTTTGTAATAAATCTAAGGCTAGGTTCACATCTCTGATGTGTACGCCGGTAGTCTGTTCCAGTAGAGTACACCACATCTGGCATAGCCAGACGCCACTGGATACCCATTCCTTATAATGGGATCCAGTGGGGATTCAGCAGGTTTCCGGGTTAAATGCAGCAGTAGTTCTCTGGAAGAAAGCCTCCATTTATGTCAGAAACCTGTTGGATCCCCAAAGGAACCCATTATAGTGAGCCAGCCCCGCTGGCTGAGACCACACAAGCATCACAAGCTTCATCCCTCTTCCCTAGAGTCAGTTCCTCTCCCCCTTGACTCATACACTGCGGGTTGGTTTATCCCTGCCTGATTCCCAAAACAGACGGCCTCACCTGCGATCACCTCAGGTGAAAGACAAAGCGTGTCCTGGAAGGGTGTGAACTGGCAGATCCCACTGCCAAACCTATTTGCCAGTCCAAATAAAATCTAACCTTAACCTTAACAAAAAATAGCTTCAGCAACCTGGATATATGAGGATATACACACCTTCCAGCACTACTGTGCACATCACTACTATATACAGTGGAGGAAATAAGTATTTGATCCCCCACTGACTTTAACACTAAAAAATAAATGAAACGTCTCATAATTTTATGCCAGCTTTATTTTAACAGTGCCACATAGAATATCAAAAGAAAAACGGAGAAAATTACATGAAATGAGAAATAAAAAATAATTTGCATTTCTTTGAGGGAATTAAGTTTTTGATCCCCTAGTAAAACCATGACTAATGTTGGCTCCCACAGACCACTAACACACCCTAATCACAGTGAAGTCGTTACCTGGATGAGAGACACCTGTCCCAAATTGTCACCTGTATAAAAGGCCACCTGCCAACAGTCTCAGTGACACTCCAACATCTCCACCATGGGCAAGACTAAAGAGCTGTCTAAAGATGTCAGGGACAAAATTGTTGACCTACACAAGGCTGGAATGGGCTACAAAGCCATAAGTAAGAAGCTGGATGAGAAGGTGACAACTGTTGGTGCAATTATTCGGAAGTGGAAGAAGTACAAAATTACTGTCAATCGACCCAGGCCTGGAGCTCCATGCAAGATATCATCTTGTGGAGTCTCATTGATCATGAGAAAGGCTAAAAATCAGCCAAGAACTACACAGGAGGAGCTGAGTAATGATCTTAAGGCAGCTGGGACCACAGTCTCCAAGAAAACCATTGGTAATACACTGAGATGTAATGGTTTAAAATCCTGCAGTGCATGCAAGGTTCCTCTGCTCAAGAAGGCTCACGTCCAGGCCCGCCTCAAGTTTGCCAATGAACATGTTAATGACTCCGAGAGAGACTGGGAGAAGGTGCTGTGGTCAGATGAGACCAAAATTGAGCTCTTTGGCCTCAACTCAACGTGTTTGGAGGAAGAAAAATACAGAATATGACCCTAAGAATACCATCCCCACCGTCAAGCATGGTGGTGGAAGTATTATGTTTTGGGGGTGTTTTTCTTCTAAGGGCACAGGCCAACTTCACCGCATTGACGGGAAGATAAACGGGGCCATGTATCGCAAAATCCTGGGTGACAACCTCCTTGCCTCCGCCAGGGCACTGAAAATGGGTCATGGATGGGTCTTTCAGCACAACAACGACCCAAAACATACAGCCAAGGAAACAAAGGAGTGGCTCCATAAGAAGCATATCAAGGTCATGGAATGGCCTAGCCAGTCTCCTGACCTCAATCCCATCGAAAATCTATGGAGAGAGCAGAAGCTTCGCGTTTCCAAATGCATGCCTAAAAACCTTAAGGATATGGAGATGATTTGCAGAGAGGAGTGGGCCAAAATTACTCCTGAAGTGTGTGCAAACCTTATAAAAAACTATAAGAAACGTCTGGCTGCTGTGCTTGCCAACAAGGGTTTTGCCACCAAGTATTAAATGATGTTTTCCTAGGGGATCAAATACTTATTTCCCTCAAAGAAATGAAAATTATTTTTTATTTCTCATTTCATGTCATTTTCTCCGTTTTTCTTTTGATATTCTATGTGGCACTGTTAAAATAAAGCTGGCATAAAATTATGAGACGTTTCATTTATTTTTTAGTATTAAAACTTTTAAAAGTCAGTGGGGGATCAAATACTTATTTCCTCCACTATATATATATATATATATATATATATATATATATATATATAATATTTGTCATTCGAATCCTGCCTGTAATGATAAGCAGATAACTTCAGTAAAGTGATCTGTACAGACCAAGAAGAGGCCAGTGTTAAAACTGGTTAAAGTTTTTTTTTAAAATATATATTGTATTGACATGGAAAATTGAAACTATGAAAAATTCTTTAACCCCTTAAGTGACCGCCAATATGCCTTTTTACGGTGGTTGCTAAACGGCCTCAGGCTGGACAACCATCTTTTTAGTGTGACCCAGGCAGAACAGGCAGAAGTATCGATCTGGACCGCTTAACTCCTTAGATGCTGTGGTAAATAGCGCCTGCAGCATGTAAGCAGTTACAAAAGGAGCTGACTTCCTCTGTCTCCCATCAGCATCCCACAAATGAGATTGTGGGGTGCTGATTTCTGTGCACACAGGCTGGGCCCCAGTGAAGGCTCCAGGCCTACCTCCAGGATGTCCTAGCAGATGTCAGTATAGCACTGACAGTAAAATACATTGTACCGCATGAATAGTCCACATGAAAATAATAGAATCCACAGCACTTCCTCTGGTTAAAAATCCAATTGCTTTATTAGTGGTTACAGAGCAAGCATGATTACACAGGTACGGGATAAACTCCGCAGTATACGGCCGTGTGCTGCAGAGTTTGTCCTGTACCTGTGTAGTCATGCTCAGTAACCACTAATAAAGCAAGTGGATTCTATTATTTTGATGTGGATTACCTTCTACTATTCAGCGCTGAGCACCATCCGGATGGTGGACACCTGTAGTTTGTGGAGTGTCTCTAGTGATGCAGATGGAGTGTGAGTAATAGCGACGAATTTTCTTTTTTGTATGTACTGCATGAATAGTGCAATGTATCTTAGAAGCAATCAAAAGATGGCCTATTACAGTCTCTTTGTAGAACTATTAAATGGCTAAAAAAAAGTTTTACTAAAAAAAAAATGGAAAAGACTGAAAAAATAAAGGACCTGCACTACACAATTAGAATATTATTTATCCTGTATGTTGAATGCCATAAATAAGAAAAAAAATGCCAAAATTGCAGCGTTTTGCTTACTTACCACGAAAATAACTGAATAAAAAAAACCCGATGTATTTGATATCACTGTAATTTGATATCGCTGCCCCAGAGTGTAAAGTTATCATGATATTTATGCTGAAAAATGAACGCCGCACAATTTATAATATAAAAACTCAGTGGCAGTATTTTTGATGGAAAAATAAGAAAAAAGTTATGCTGTAGCTATTGGAAGACAATGATGAAAAAATTAAAATCGCTTGGATCACTTATGCCCAAACAGGGTTAAAAATATGTTTAACGTAAAAATATGATTTAAACAATATGTCATTTTCTGGTGACACGTTCTCTTTATAGGGATACTGTCATCAGCTTTTTAGCAATTAAACGGAATTGACTTAAAGGGAACCTGTCATCTCCGAAACCCCCCCTGAACTAGAGCAAGCGGTGTATAGTGTAAGTGATGCTGAATCCGAATATGTAAGTTTTATCTTCATACTCACTTCCATTCCGTCGCTGTGCTCCCACAAACCAGCAGTAAAATACATTCACAGGACTCTTCTTTGAGTCCTCTCCATTATGTGAGTGAGCACTGGAGTCCAGTGAGTGCATTTTACTGCAGGTTTGTGGGAGCACAACATCAGAATGCAAGTGAGTATGAAGATAAAACTTACATATTCGGATTCAGCATCACTTACACTATACAAAACTTACTCTAGTTCATGGGGTGTTTCGGAGATGACAGGTTCCCTTTAAGCCTAGGAATGCATACCATCATTTCAACCATGCCCTTGTTACTTTCATTACAATTTCCTTCTTTCAGAAGACACACTTGAGCTATACAAGTGCAATTCCTGGAGTCCTCTGGGCAGTACCACAGTCCTCTCTCTAAGCAGACCTCCTCCAAGCTGAATGATACCGCCACTGCTGGGATTCCAGAGCTGCTAGCGGTGAACTCAGAAGCAAGGGGGGTGTCAAACAACAACTCTGTGATTTAGCAAGCCCCTATGACTCCAGGTATCAAATTTGCATACCTGGAGCACCACTATTAAACACATCTTTCTGGAGTAAGAGAATTCAAATGAAAGTGACACGGGCATGGTTGATGGTACACAGTCCTAGTCTGCAGTCAAAACGCTGATGATCGGTTCTGTTAAGAGAAGGGTATTTTGCTGTTTTATACATAGTTTCTGCAGAGGGAATTTTGGCCTAAAGCAGGACTGTAAAATGTGTAGTCTGACATCCTAGATCACATCAGCTCTCTTCCATGTATGGATCAAACTATTGCTGTATCTAATCTTGGAAACAGGTTACTGCTGGGAAGACACTTCAGGAAAGGCAAATTTCCAGTCAAATGGATTTCAGTAACATCACCAGAGATTAAGTCCTCTGTGCACCTAGAATTTATAAATGATAATTCTATCTCATTTGCATTTTTCTTTATCTTGAAGGTAAGAAGTGTTTTTTATATTATTTTGTACCCATTTAAAATAAATATATAAAACACTTCTTAACTGTAATACATCTGATTTATTTCATTCTTAATGGCTGTTCTATTTCATTCTGTCCTTACAAATCTCTTTCATCTCAAACAATAGGTAAAATTGCTGACATGACCATAAAAATTAGCCTCCTCGTGTTAAGTGCTTTTGGCATACCAACTAAATCTTAAATCAAAGGAGGTTATAACATGATTACTATTGTATCTCCTCTTGATATGAGCATTTGCCATAGGCTCAGCATTTGCTCATTCCTTTACCCACAATGCAATGCGAGTGTGTTCTCCCATGTGCATATATAGTTTTCTGCTGGAGATGATATTTTTCCTCACAAATGCATAGTGGAGATATCTACTGGAAGATTAAGGCTATCCATGAAATTCCAAATCCCTGGCTCAACAACACATCTGTTTTACTAGTAACTATATCTTTTATCACTATTTTTTAGAAAGGCCCTTTTTAACCTAATTAATTTACTTAAATAACTGACAATATCCTTTGTCAACAAACGTTTTTGTCCTGAGTGGCAAAAGTGGAAAACATAATGGGGGAGATTTATCAAGATCAATGCTTTCTATGCTGGTCTTGATATCTTCTGTGCTGCCGGAGGATGAACCTAAATTTATGAGGATTTTTCTTTCAAAAAGTTACATTTAAAAAGTCACAAACACACAGCTTGCGACTTTTTACAGTCACTTTTCTGGCTCAAGGGAAATTATAAATCTCCCCAATGGGTTTCCCATTTTAATCTTTGCTATCAAGCTTCCTTTACGTACAGCACTGCTGACAATACTTATTGTGTGTAAGGCTAGGGATACACAGAGACCTTCTCATGGGATAGTTGCAGACTATAGGAATTCAAGTATGTAAATGCAACAAATTTATCAATGACAAAGTCATGGGCTAACAAATATGTCCCTAGCCATATTCCCATTGAGTATAAATACCACCTGATATGAGTGGACCCAACAGTAGTCCATCTGACCATCATAGAGCTTAGAATGTATATTGCAAAGGGTAACAGGCCTACAGTGTTAATGGTACACAATAAAACCACTGGTAAGAGTCCATGTGTGGTCATCTATTTCACGTTTCCTTCTTTTATATTGTATTATTTATATTGTACTCTTTCTTCCCCTATTCCTTCTTACGACTAAGCTTAAAGGGGTTGTCCCACGAAAAATATTCTACAGTTTTCAAACCAGCACTTGGATCTGAATACTTTTGTAATTGCATGTAATTAAAAATGTTGTATAACTACTGAGTTATTCAATAAAATGTATCTGTATAGGACCACTTAATTTCTTATTTCTTTGACCTATACACTGAGCAGGCCGCACATGCTCAGTTTCAGCTTTTAACAGCCTCCTGAGCTGTGATAGGGAGAGCTGAGACACGCCCCCTTAGCTACAGCAGAAAAGACACTCCCCTTGAGCTGCCAGCTTGATATAAAACTAACATAGCAATGAATGTGGAGATCTCTGGATCCATGTGAGGTACAGGGCTGGTTCTAGCTTTGTTACAAATAGGTTGTCATGTACTATGTCTGATTTTCATTTATTACGTTATTCATGGGATAACCCCTTTAAGGAATGTTAACATCCATCACTTCAATCTACTCTTTCAAATCCTACCTAACTTGCCCAGTAGGGAAGAGATATAAGCCCAAATGGTGTCAGATGCACACAAGATATATATTATATGTTGCTCCCTGTGTAGATAGAGCCCCATTGTCCACAAAGCATCAGTTCCTGCCCTCGTACTTCATGTACTACTGCCACTAATCTGAATATAGCCCTACAAAAATATAATTTTCTCATTGGTATAATGGCTTATTATAGATTCAGAAAGACTGGACTGTGCAGCTCCTGATGTTAAACTCCACAAACTTCCAAAAAATCTATTTCAGAAAGCCAGGAATAGCCAGCCATATAACAAATAAAAAATGAAGCAACACATATAGTATTTGTAAGCAAAATGTAGCAAGGGCATTTAAAGAAATATTTTCTGCATTAAAATGGCAAAAACATTTTTACAAAAGTATAGAGATGAATGGCGATCCATGCATTTTCCATAGCTTGAATGCAAAGTAATAACATTTTAAAGGTGCATAGGGACCAACTGTACTTGAACAATATTTTTAATAAAAAACTAAAGAACTGCAGATATTGATTTTTCTGGAGCTGAGTGCTACTGCAGGGCACAAGAGAAGTTTGATGGGGATAATATAATCATTAATACAGAAGGATTGCTGTAAACTATTGCTTTAAGCCATAGCTGAAGTTTTCATCTTGTTTGAGGCATTTTCTGTACATACCTTCCAGATAAAAATCAAATGAAAGAAATCTCAAACTTCTGTTAAAAATAGGTCAATATGAATGTCCATCTCTGCCATTTTATAATACTAATAGTTTGAACAATAGTAAAAAATGAGTTTCAATGTAAGGTCATTTAAGTTGCAATGCCAACAATGACATAAAAATTATTTATAATAAAAAAAAACCTTTTGAAGACCTGCATTAACAAGTTCTGTTCACTACACAATGGGTGGAACTGTGTAGTTCCGATGCATATTTCAAGCAATGAAGCTACTCCAGAATAGCTGATCACCAGGGGTGTGAGGTATAAGGCCCACACTGATCAAAAATTGATGGCCTAACCTGAGGATAGGCCAACAATATAAAAGGTCTGGACGATCCTTTTAAAGGACCCAATTTTTTTTTGTTGTTGTTTCATTTCATTTCTTTTATTTTCTTTTGTAGCTATATCATGCAGCTACAAAAAATTAAAAAGAAAAAGGCATTGCTCTTCGAAATATTTTCCAACTGCACCATATAATATATGAATTACTTTATTCATTTTTTTTTTTGGGGGGGGGCCTAGAGGTTGTGAAAAAAATGCAACCCTGTTATTGTTTTATGCATTTTTTCACATTAACCATATATTGCAAATAATATCAACTTTATTCTATGGGTTACAAATGGGAATATATGCTCTCTGATTCATGGGTGAAGGGGATTGATAACAAGCACAGAAGTCCAAGTTAACATCCCCTGGGGACATGTACAGTTATACAGAGACTCTAGCCTCCCTGTCCTCCTTCAGCCAGCTGGAGGTAGGGCTGCTTTCTCCTGGCATATCTCTGGTTGTTTTAAAGCCTAACTCATGATTTATCGAGGCTAGTGTCATGATCTTAGTCTTGTTTTAAATTGAGATTGTCAGCTTTGAAACAGGACCTGGCTTGAATCTGTTAAACAGCTTAAGATTCAGCCATTAGTAGCAAGGATGTACTTAATACACCCTTGATCACATGCACTGAGCTGACAACAGGACTCAGTAAAGGACCAAGGTGACCAGTGACATGGGAACAACATAATTGTAAACAAATATATATTACAAACATTAAGTTTTAGGGATCAGAAAATGTTAAAAAAGCTATGCGAACAACAGTTGTGTTGTAAGGGTATTTTTAAGTACTACCCTTTTATATTAACTTTTACTCTGTGTAATGATAGATAGCATACCAAACCCCCATTGTGCTAGGCCAGATTCCTGAGTGGTTATCTCAGAGATATACTGTACATGCTGCACACTGGACATCTTTAGGAGGAGGGGCTGAAAGGGTATAAACTTGGCTGCACACAGACAGTTAATTGACACTCCATTTAGGAATTTCATCTAGGTAGGATGAATTGATATCCTTATCTGTTGTAACACCATGGGGTGTTGGCAATGTGTTACGACATGGCTGACTTAGAGTCCCCCCAATATTGTATGTGTAGGCCATTGATGATTATTATTTACTACTCTGTATGTGATTTGCCAGTTTTACCTTATATTTAATCACACTTAGTAAATATATTTATTCACAACAGTGAACTAAAATTCCTTTAGACAAACCTGTCAGCATACAATGCAGTGCAATCTGCAGGCAGCATGTTATACAGCAGGATGAGCTGATCAGATCGATGTACAGTTTTATAGGAAAAGGTTCAGAAAAACTTGCAATTTATTCACTTAAATCTCTGTTCTTTCTGAGTTCAGTAGCCAAGTGTAGATGTGTATATTAAGATACAGTAGCAATTACTGATGAGACTACCCAATAAATATTTTTTCGTAAAATTATAAAGCTCCTCCCTTTCTTATTACCCATTGTCAAATGTAAATTAGACAGAAAGTACAACAGCCCTGAATAAATAGTAGCCCCTATAGTAATATATAGGGGAGTTCAAGCACAGTAGCCCCTATAGTAATATATAGGGGAGTTCAAGCACAGTGGCGGTTTTAAATGCAGGGCAAACCCCCAGAAAAAAAGGATATGGCTCCCAGAACCTGGGTGATAGCAGAGTTTCTGTAAAGCAGTGGCTGTAGAAAACTAGCTAGGTTCCTGATACAGGGGGGAAAAAGGGGGATAAGGTGTCCCCACAGCTCATCACCTGTTTGGAGTAGTGGCACCACCATTGTCAAATGTAACATTATAAAAAAATAAATAAAATCTGTAACCATTATGAAACTTACAATAACCGGAGTCTCCTCGAAAGAGGCAAATACTTTTCACCCACTGTAAACATATTTCTGGTTTACACATATTTTATGGATTACCATGTCTTGCATAACTAGATTCAAATTAGAGACCTCGGACAAGCTGGCTGTCAGCCGACACTTTTTAATGACTGTAATGTAATCTATAAGCAAACAGCAATGTCGTCTGAGGGAAAAGACCTTCACACAAGCCAGTGTGCTGCGCTGATGATGTGTATGCAATGGCGCTGAGTAGGGAGAATTCTAGTTTCTCTCTTATGTACCTTCCAGGAAGCTAGAAGTCTATTTATAACCACAATATGCAGAATACTGTCAAGACATATTCAGCTTGAGGTTATGTCTAAGCTACGGCCTCGCCGAGCCCCTGAAGGCTGCAATTATTTTTATCTGAACATTTTGAATTTCATAGCTATTTGAAATACATGTAATATTCAGTATCTTATGAAATTAAAAGAAAAAAAAAGATACAAAAACTATGACCAGAAGCGGCACTTTTTATTGAATTCAGTGCAGAATAAAATTGTAGTTGGTATAATTGGGTCTACCATTCATATAAAGTCAGTATGTTAGACCCTATAGAAGAGAATGCTGACTCAAGAACCCAAAACATAGTGATATAACTCAATGGTCACAACTGGTACATAGGCCTTATTTGTGAAAAAACTGAAACATCTTTACTTCATCTTTTCAGGCATGTCCCAAGTTTTTACACTATGTATAATCTGGAAATCTTCACAAGCCAGAAATTCACTAAATTACATTGAACTCAGATGCACAGTGGCAGCCTATCCTTTACATGTGACTGCAGCATATTTACCCTTGCCACATCAGTACCTTTAAACGGGAACATGTCATCAGAATCTGACCTGTTGTTCAAATCAAGTTTTTAGGTTAACCATTTTTGTGATCTTTTTGTTTAAAACAAAAATAAAAATGTGCAGTTTTCATTCTGTCCACTAAGTTTGAAATTTTTTGTTCTGTAGAGATCACTTTGAAGCAGTCATCTCATTATTATAGGTAAGATTACAATGTAAGGTAACATCTATACTGTATATAGATAATACACATTCATTCTATGAACAATAGGCAGCTCACCACCCGCCCTCCGTGCACAAAGACCTCTGTACTGGTCATAGAACATGCCTAGAAAACTCACCCATATTAGTCAGTGAATCTCCAGTCTACAGGTTGTTATGGTCCATGTGGCTGCTGTAAAGCATATCTGTTACCAGCAGCTCAGGCAAGATGACTGTCCTGGTAATCATGTACAGAAAATAGAATAAAATAATATACTTTCATAACATTAGAACAGATTGGGAAAAAGAGTGCAATGGCATGCAAAAATCTGGGCAAGCCTGGTCAAAATTACTATTACATTTAAGCAAGTTGAAGATGAAATGATCTCCAAAAGGCATAGAATTAAAGATGATACAGTCCCTTTGTATTTTAAGCAAAACATATTTTTTTATTTTCCCCTTTTACATTTTGATAATAGTAAAAAAGAAAAGAGCATGGAGCAAAACATTGGACATCTTGCATGGTTAATACCTAGTAGCTCCCCTTTGACAAGTATCACAGCTTATAAATGCTTTTTGTAGCCAGCCAAGAGTCTTTCATTTCTTGTTTGAGGGATTTTCATCCATTCTTCCTTGCAAAAGTCTTCCAGTTCTATGGAGCGTCTTGCATGCACTGCTCTTTTGAGGTCTATCCACAGATAGATGTCTATCAAGGATGTTCAGATCAGGGTACTGTGAGGTCCATGGTAAAACCTTTAGCTTGTGCCTTTTGAGATAGTCTATTGTAGATTTTGAAGTGTGCTTAGGATCATTATCTATTTTAGAAGCCATCCTCTTTTCAACTTCAGCTTTATTACAGTTAGTGTTATGTTTGCTTCTAGAATTTGCTGGAATTTCATTGAATCCTTTCTTCTCTCTACCCATGAAATGTTCCCCGTGCCATTGGCTGCAACACAACCCCAAAGCATGATTGATCCATCCCAATGCTTAATGGTTGGAAAGCTGTTATTGTCATGAAATTATGTGCCCTTTTATCTCCAAAACATACCTTTGCTCACTGATCAACATAACTTTTTTTCCATAATACATTAGGCGTGTTTAGATGTTCTTTTGCAAACTTCTTACTGAGTTTTGTGAGTAGGACTTGAGAGTTTTTCTTCTGATGACTCTTCCATGAAGGCCATATTTGTCCAGTTTTCACTGAATGGTAGAACAAAGTACTACAATTCCAGAGTCTGCGAGATCTTCCTGAAGGTCTTTTGCAGTCAAGTGGGAGTTCTGATTTGCCTTTCTAGCAATCCTATAAGCCAATTTCCATTTCTTGATCACATTTCAAACTAAGGAAATGGCACCCTGAAAATGCTTTGCTATCTTCTTATAGCCTTCTCCTGCTTTGTGGGCCTCAACCATTTTCAGAGTGTTAGACAGCTGTTTACAAGAACCCATAGCTGTTTTTTGAGACAAGGTTAGAGGATTTGCATCACCTGGCCTTTTCTATCAATGATTGCGAACAAGCCTTAACCCTAACAGGCTATTTAAGGTCTGAGACCTTGGTCAAAGCTATCTGAGTGCTCAAATCTCCTTGGGTCCCCATACGTTTGCAAGTTACTCATTATCTTTTTTACTCTAATATTGTTCAAAACCAAAATAATACACGGATATTGATTAAAATGTTGAAAAGTGTGTTTCATCTTTAACTGTATCCCTTTTGGAGATCATTTTTCATCTTCAACTTAACGGTTCACAGTAACACTTTTGACCAGGGGTAACCAAACTTTTGCATGCAACTGTAAGTTCAACAGGGGTTGTATAGCTGTACAATGTACTTGAAGCTCTGTAACAGTGCCCAAATGTGGGCAGCTAGGCTTCTTTTACTCTGGCCAAGAAACAGACAATTATTAGGAATGAACATGCAAGCATTCACCTGACAAATGAGGAAAAAAACATGTTAGTTGTGTGATTACATGTGGCACCTAAAATAGCTACTTGCAAAGTGAACAGAGCATGATTGATTGTGATTTTACATCTTGCCATGTGAAGGACACTTTAAACAAGCACTGATCGACTCGGTATATCCTCAATAGCACTTGTTATTGGCCCAGGAAAACTCTTACTTTAAAAGAAAAGACCAAAAACTGAGCTTCCCGTTGTAATTATTCAGTAGTTTATGACTCCCTCTTCCCACAGGATTTCTGTCATTTCCACTTCTAAAGGCTCAAGAGAAGAATGTACACATTTTTATACAATACGGGGCTTTAATGTGATATCTGGTCGTTCTCCTTTAATACTATGCTGCCACTTCATAAACAAAGAATAAAAACGACAGAATAATCATCATCATAATCCCATTAATGAAGCGCTCCTAAGTGGCACATGTATAATGTATGCATAAGGATGATGAGCTATGGAACAGCACGGTTCTAGGCTGAGAGCATAGAATTATATTTACATATGTTTCTCGAAGTCTGCAAAGAAGACGCTAATTAAATATGTGTGAGGCCTCGTCTTTTCCAGTTTGGGGACCTTTAGATCGTGAATTGCTTGTGCTCAAGTGATGTTTCATTAACTGGTAAGTGATGTCTCAATAGGAATATACAATGTATGTTTATATAGCTACTGACCAAAAAGTTCTCTAATAATATCATACTAATGAATTTTATGCTACTTCTCAATAGCAGAATAATCGAGCAGAGTATTAAAACGATGACGTACAGAGGTCCCTCAGGTTACAATATTTTCAGCTTACAATGGACTTTGCTGAGCCACATTCAACTTTACCAAAGAGAGTACTGACCAGTGGTGCTGCAAAACCCATATCAGCATGTGCCTTCCAATGGAATAATGAATGTACCTGGACAAAGTGATTGCATCCCCCGCTGTAATATAGAGCTGTCCTACATGTACTACATGTCCTACAGGACAAGCTGCTCCCTTGGAAACAAGCTAAGGGTGACTAAACTCTATTTCTAATGTCCTCCACATTGAAAATGTGTAGCAAAATGCCTTTATCTGCAGCAATACGACCCATGCCCAGGGCCATCTTTTGTCTTCTTTTTCTTAATCTCAGAAGTCTACAGTGCCATAATACAACCTCAATAGAAATCTATGGGTGATACTGTATCTCTAAGGTCCTGGCTACATCAAGTCGCGTGACACAAAGGGGCTATGGCTACATGGTGACATGTCGCGCAATATTTGAAATAATGTAATTCAATAGTGTTGCAATGCAACATGCCGCATGATGCGACTGCGAAGCAACAGCCACAGAAAAATCCGACTTCGATGGATGATCACGTCACAGTTGCAGCATGTAGCATGTCCCATAGCAACACCACTGAAAGTCATTACATGAAATGCCATATGTAAATGTGGTTAATTCCATATTAAATGTTAATTCCTTAGACATTGCTGGAATATTGCTGAAATATGCCACCAATGTCAGATAGGTGAAGGTCCCAAAGGTAGGACCCGGACTTATCGCCAGAATGGGTCCCCCGAAGTGAGCGGAGAGCAGCCAAGCATGAGCGGCCACCCCCCATTCATTTTTATGGGACTGCAGAAAATAGCCAAGCGCTGGCTCGGCTATTCCCGGAGGTCCCATAGACTTAGGCTGTGCGTGCTCCATTAATTTCTATGGAACCTCCGAAAATAGCTGAACGTGTTCTCTCTATTTTTGGAACTCCCATAGAAATAAATGGCCAGCACGCTGTGCACGTGTGGTGTGCTCTACTTCAATTTTGAGGGCCCATTCTGGAGACAGGTGCAGGTCTCAGAGGTGGGAACTGCACCTATCTGACTTTGATGGCCTATCCTAGTGATATACCATCAAAGTCTGACATGATAGAAACCCATTAAGGCATACATATGAAATCTGTCAGAACAAAAATGCTGCATGTGCCATCACTTTCCTATTATGGAGGTACAGATACAGATATATCTATGTATGAACGCTTCCATAATACAGTACTGTATGAAAGCACCATACACCAGCATAGTCTTAGTGCCACCATGTAAGTGCCAAACACATACCCGTGGCTTGTGCATGCAGCTAAAGACCGTTAACATCCAGGTGCAAAGCATCAGCAAGTGCTATAGTCCTTCCTCAGTCCAGAGCAATTACCATTGAAAAGGGGAGCAATCACTGGCAGATCAATATTATTTATAGGTATTTTTCAGGCTATGCACAAAATTAAAGGGGCTGTTTGGGATTTTAAGAGTTGGAAATTATATAAAATAAAGAAACCTATAACCATGGGTTAAATCCTCCATTTCTCTGGTGGTTCCTGCAGGTACTGCTGCGATGCCATTGCTGCAGGACTGGTAAGGACCACCAGAACTATGGTGGTGGATTTAATGAATATAGGTTCATTTTTACCATTCCTGGCAACTACATAAAATTCCCAGACAACCCTTTTAAGGAGTTTACATGTTCTAATATTTACTGACTTGTGCCCAATGTTGTCATGCCATGAGTATCCAATAACAGTAGACCCTAAACATTTCACCATGCTATGGGCAAAGGACATATACGTGAATTTGCAAATGTCAATATCATAGCAAGCAGTGTCGCCCACAATGTATATCTGGTAAGAGAATTATTGTGACCTTTATAAGGCTCCATTCACACGTCCTGTTTTTCTTTCCCGATTCGATCCTGATCCTGATCTGGATCCATTCATTTCAATGGGTCCTGAAAAAATCAGGATCGAATCAGGAAAGAAAAACAGGACGTGTGAATGGAGCCTAAGGTGTAAATGAAGAGCTAACCTTTGATAAATCTGAGCTTCTAAAATTGGACAATCTGGTTGGTCAAAACCTGCATCAGAGCTCAACTGATTCACAACTTTACAAGTTAGCCCTGTCCATATAGTTATAGAGAAGAAATATGATTGCAAATTATTTTTTGGCATGTAACGAGATGACTGGATGACCTTCCAAGAAGCAAGTACATCTGGCACTTTTATTTTCATCAGGTTGCATGACACTAATGTACATTACACAAAGGAAAAAAGAAAATCTTTTCTTTCCATAGGTTTCCACTTAAGACCTCAGTTTGCAGGCATCCAACGTTTCTGCAAGTTGTGCTTGGCGCTGCTGTTCCAGGAAATATGCGTATTTTGCAGTGTTTTATTGAGTGTTTCATAAAACAAGTGTACATTAACTGCTTCACATCCTGCTCAAGTCATTTACAAGCAATTTTAAATAGCCCCAAATACCCTTTTTTGTTCACTTAGAGAGTCCATAGTGGGTAAACACAGCATATTTTTTGCACAGTGATTCTTTCTTTCAAATGTTACTTATAAAACACTCTTCCCCACAGCATGCACCCACCATGAAAGACTTTAGGTACAAAAAAAAAAAATATTAAAAAAAAACTCAAATCTAACATTAAGCAAATATAGAGAGAGGAGGCAACTGAAATATAAATTATAGTTCCCCCATCTTCCTAAAATAACCACAAATATTGATACAAGGCTTTCAAACAAAGCTCTATACTATCACATATTTAACAATTCTTACACAGAAACTAAAATCCCCACATATTCTCAAGGGAATTCAAGTTAACAAAGTCTTAATAAAAAGGACATACAGTATTTTGTCACAAAAGGTAAAAAAAGAAAAAGAAAATAAAATAAAAAGAAAAACAAATAAAGGAGCTATTGATGCACTTAGTGAATGTGCTTGCTCAGGTCCACTGTAATAAATCCTATGTAGCGTATCTCTTGGTCCACTGTCTGGCCATTCGGTCATGCTCCGCTCTGTTGGTCATGTACTGGGTGGCGATACTTCCAACAAGAGGATCAGCTGCAAGGCAAAGACACAGATGTCATTACAAGTAAAAGGCACACAAACTCATTATGGGGAATTGATCAGGGGGGTAATATCTGGTCGAGTCTGTGTGGACGTGCTTTGGTCGAATTTATCAAATGTTGCATGTTAAACCTAAGACTTTTGCTAAGAAATGCTACTACAGTTGCAACTTTTTTTTTTTTGCAGCTTAGCAAAAAAGTCCCAGTGGTAAATCTGGAGTGAAGCGAAATAACATAACCAGGTCAATTGCCCTCCCACATCTCAAAACTGGAGTGGTGTAAAAATGCAAAAAAAACTAAAACAAAAAACAAACAAAAAAATGTGAAATTTTGTAAATAAGCCAAATAAGTCACAAAAGATCTACTCTAACTTTTTGAAACCAGAATTCTAGAGTGCAGAACTTGATAAATTTCCCAACGTTCACAATGTGTTACCTCCAGAACCAAAACTTTACAAATCAATAACTAATCTCATAGCTGATTAAAGTTATTTTTTTAACTTTATACTGATGACCTTTCCTCAGGATAGGTTGCCAGTATATGATCGATGGGGTGGTCTGACACCAGGGACCCCTGCTGATCAGCTGGTGCTGCTGCCTCCTCACAGCGCCATACATTATGTAGTGGCTGTGCTTGGTATTGCAGCTCAGCCTCTTTTACTTGAATGGAACTGAGCGGTGCCTAGACCACATGCCCGATGAACGTGACGTCACTGGTCTTAGGTAAACTGTAAGAAGGCCGGGGCCCCACAGGAGTGTTGCAGCCTTCTCAAACAGCTGATTTGCACGGGTGGCATCAAGATAAATAGCTGTCGGTCCAAAGCTCTTTTATCCAAAGGCTATTTAAAATGTATGACCAGCCATAGTAATTTATTGCACAGGATATCCAGGAGAAGTACCCATCTAGTCAACTACTGGATGCAGCGGCTGTGTTAAACTGCGGAACTGGGAAAACCCTGTTATCCTGGATCAGGCACAACTGTCTAAGTGTTCATGCACACGAACGTGTGCTGTCAGTGCCCGTGGTGTGGACCGCAATTTGTAGTCTACAACACATGGGCACTGACAGTGGGGCCGCTGCATTCGGATCGCGGACCAATTCACTTAAATGGGGTGCGCGATCTGCATCCGACGGTCCACACCGCAAAAAAGTAGTGCATGCACTAGTTTTCTGCGGTGCGGAGGCACGGCCAGAAACACCATAGAAGCACTCCGTAGTGCTTCCGTGGTGTTCTGATCCGTGCCTCCGTTCTGCATCTCCGTGATTGCAGACCCATCGAAGTGAATGGGTACGCGATCCATGATGCGGGGTGCACACGGCCAGTGCCCGTGTATTGCAGACCCAGTGCATGCGGGCCGCAATACAGCCACGGGCCGGCCGTGTGCATGAGACCTAAGTCATAGGATGTCAATACCAGAGTAAAACGCTTAAAGAAGAACTCCCGACAAAAATTTTATTTCATGTCCTGCTAGAAATGTACATGATATAATCTGTAGTGAATGTCATTTTCTTACCAGTGTCTGAATTTTTGACTTATATCATCCTGAAGTTTCTTATCTGTGTCATGTGACCAGCAATTAGACCCACCAACTCACACACAGACTTATGTGTGGATAGGAAGTCTAATTCTCTATGTATTCCTATGAGACTGAAAGTGAGGCTCCCATAGGAATGAATAGAGCAGTTACTGGCTTTCTGTCCTGGGTCAGTTGGAGGTCAGGGAGTTGGTCACATGACCCAGCTACAATAAGAAGAGAGGTTTTTACTCACAGAAACAGTCACTGATAAGAAAATGACAATCACTACAGATTATATCATGCACCTTTCTAACAGGTCAGAGAATAAAATTTTTTACGGGAGTTCTTCTTTAAATTTTGTCCCCATTCAATGGGGAAAAAACTGAACTGAACAGAGTGCACCAGAATGCAGTTGATTCCATTGCGTTTTTGGGTACGTCATGGGATGAGAAGCAAGACGGATCAGTCATAACTCACAATGTAAGTAATTAGTGCCCGATCCGTTTTCTCAGTCACAAAAGAAAACGGATCCAGCACCCACTGACTTACAATCCGTCATGCCTATTTTAGAGATAATACAACCGGATCCGTTCATAATGGATGCAGACGGTTGTATTATCCTAACAGAAGCGCTTTTGCTGACCCATGACGGATCCAGCAAAAACGCAGATGTGAATGTAGCCTAAAGCAGAGAAAACTGCTTTAAAAAGGGAAGTACAGAAAGCAATAGCTGCTTTTTTTCTTTCCCGAAATAGTGCAAAACCAGTCCATGGGTCACATCTGGTATTGCAGCTTAGCTCAATAGAAATGAAATCATGTTGAGTTGCAATTCCACACAAAACCTGTAGACAGGTGTGGCACTATTTTTGGAAGAAAGTAGCCATATGTTTCCAGTGCACCTAAAATATGGTATTTACAGTTGCTTTCTATATATCTTTTTATACTGTATCTAGAAAACACAAATTGGTATGTGAAGTGATCCAACTGATTTCAATTGGCAACCGTATTTGCTTTCCATACCTGACCTATATAACATGTAATAGCTAAAAATTAACCCTTTGGAAAGTAAAAGATGTGCCTGACTCCAGTTCAGCTAGATTAAAATATAGTGTACTCCATATAAAAAGTAAATGCCGAATAGCTGAAATGCGTAAACCATGCTGATTGTCCCAGGACTTTTTATATGGATTAAATCTAAAATTATATTTTAATCTGGCTATGATACTGACATTTAGATTCGGATATGACTGTGCTCTGGGTATCCCATGAGTGGACCTGCTGACTGTGAGCTGACTTTCGTTGTTATGTATGTAGCAATGCACAATAAATTACAGTTAGATCCAGAATTAGACAAAACATGGCTGCCTTCTTCCCAACACAGCACCACACCTGGTGTGTGGTACTGCAGCTCATCCTATTTCACTTCAATAGAGCTGAGCGGCACTACCATATATAAAATCGTGAGCTGGCCTGGCTATGGTTTTTCTACAAATAGAAAACCTCATGTTAACTATTAGACTAAATATAGTCATTTACATAAAGTGATTTGACGGAACAATGATAAGTATCTGCAATCATATCCTGTTATGTTTATACTGGGTGATGATCTATCAGATGTATCTGTATAGTGCCACCTGCTGTTTGTATTTTTTCTCATTTTTTTTGACCTGCTCTGAGATGGCCGCACATGCTCAGTTTCATCCTTCAACTGCCTGCTGAGCTGTGATAGGCAGAGCATGGACACGCCCCCTTAGCTGCAGCAGAAAATACACTCCCCTTGAGATTTCAGCTTGATATGAATCTAGCAGAGCAACAAATGGGGATCTCTGGATCCATGTGAGGTACAGGGCTGGTTCTAGCTTTGTTAGAAAGAGATTGTCATGTCCTATATATGATGTCTGATTTTAATTTTTTACATTAGTCTTGGGATAACCCCTTTAAAGAGGGCCTTTCACATCTCCTGACATGTCTGTTTTAAAAGCTTCATGCATTCCCCATGTAATAACAATTCTGGATCATCCATTCTTATGTCTCTATGTTGTGCCATTCCTTTATTATTCCTACTAGAAGTTATGAATTAATTGCTATTAGCCTTCAGTAAGGGTACAGAGGGGAGGTAACCAGTTGTGTTACTCACTCTATCCAATCAGTGCTGCCATTTTCAGACTGTGCAGGTACACCCTCCCCCAACTGGTTATCTCCCCTCTGTACCCTTAGTGAAGGCTAATAGCAAACAATTCAGAACTTCTGGTACAAATAATAAAGGAACGGTACAACATACAGACATAACAATAGGTGCTCCAGAATTGTTATTACATGGGGAATGCATGAAGCAATTAAAACAGGAATGTCAGGAGTGGTGAAAGGTCCTCTTTAAAGGGGTTATCCCAAGACTAACGTAAAAAATGTAAATCGGACATCATATATTACATGACAACCTCTTTCTAACAAAGCTAGAACCAGTCCTGTACCTCACATGGATCCAGTCCTCTTTAAGATATAAATTAGAAAAGGGGTGTTATTGCTTGGTGTATTGATTATGGAAACACAGATAGTTTTCTGATGGGACATACAGAAAATGGTGGGACAAGGCCAAATGGATTTTTCAAATGCTGGAACTCCCTATGGCCCCAAGAAAAGGTTGGTTTCCAACATTAATAGGCAAGATCCCCTTTAATACAGTAAAACATATGGTCACAGGGAACGCTTACAACATCCAGTAACCTCCATTAAAGCCACAAGTTCATATTCTGAATTATGCCT
Source organism: Rhinella marina (assembly GCA_900303285.1). Classification (NCBI taxonomy): domain Eukaryota; kingdom Metazoa; phylum Chordata; class Amphibia; order Anura; family Bufonidae; genus Rhinella; species Rhinella marina. The sequence goes on along the minus strand of ONZH01009847.1, from coordinate 312,979 downwards.
GCTTAACCATGACAGTACAGCACACAGGGACATTCCTCTATTAATTATAAATCCCATCAAATGTTATTAACGAAGTAGAAAATGTGGCAAGATGGCATCTGCTAGAAGACAAATGACCAGGAAGGAGATCTAAATCATTGATAACCATACCGCACAATGAAACCAACTGATAAAAGGCATAAGCCACATATTAGCTGCTTTAATGTTGCCCCGCAGGGCATCCCCCAAGTGATTCATCGCCGTTGGGTTAGGTCCAATCTATCAGTCTTTGGATCAATACTGTCATCATTTTACATCTGTTTTATTGCTGAGCGGCAGGTCGAAAATATTAAGATGCATAAAGGCGGCCACAGTAAGTGGACGCTCTGCTGAGGATATCAGAGGCTGCCACCGAACAGGGAAACAAAGCATCACTGGAATCATAAGGCAGATTTACAAGTCATTCAGTCCTCGGTTTTCTGGAACGTCATTCAATGTGTAACAGAGCATTTAATGAGGGCTGTTCAAGGTTTTCTTCATCTTATCAGCACATGGTGAAGAGCAAAAGACCTTCTGCAAATACTAATAAGAAAGCGCAAGGCAAACGAGAGAACGTTGTCGACAAAGGCCTTCAATTTCCGACTGCGTGCTCCTAGATGAGGGAATTCATCAAACACTAGCAGGTATTAAACATCACATCATGATGGCTACCTCTGAGCTTGGAATTTTCTGGCAACATGACTCACTGCAGTCCCGGAACTCAGCAAAATTATTGAGGTACTCGAAGAGGACCCCCACAGTCTGCAATTACTAGGGCAGCAGGCACAGAAGCACGCTCACATTGAAAATGTCTTTAATCTGGCACGATGTAAATTACAGACCATCTCCACCAGAAAGCCTATAAAACAAGCAATCTAACAGTATCTTGTTAAAGTTCCCTAAGGGGGTTTAAAATCTATGTAAAAAAAACTTAATAAAAATAAAAATATATATAAAAATTCAAATCAACCTGATTTCTCCCTAATAATAATAAATAAAAATAAAGTTCGTTTGCAACGTCACATTACAAAACATCCACAATATTAAAATATAAATTAATTAATCCGGCACGATGAATGCTGTAAAAATCTCTTCACCTTTAATAAAAAAACTTTAATAAAAAGTGATGAATAAGTCATACACATCCAAAAAGGGTATTAATAAAAAGTACAAATCGACCTGCAAAAAATGAGCCCTCACATAGCTATAAAAAAGTTATAGCAGTCAGAATATGGTGACGCAAACCAAAAATCTTTTTATCTTTTTCAAAGTTTAAATTTTTTTTCAGTTTTAAAGCACAAGAAAAACTGTATTAATATACATAATCGTAAGGACCGAGAAAATGAGTGCAACAGGTCAAAGATAAACTGCTGACATAAAACATGCTGCCATCACTTTAGATTTTAATTAGAGTAGTAGTTTATTTCACACAAGCGTTTTCGCCCAGTTGCAATCCGTTTTCATAATGGATTGCATCTAGACTGAAACCTGACCAATTCATTTCAATGGGTCTACACATAGTTTTTAAATGACCATCTGTCCGATGAGGAAAAATTGCAGCAAGTTCTATTTTGATCCATTTATCATGCAGGACTGGTGCATTCAAGTAATTGGTGTGCAGTCCGTTTTTCACTGCTGGTTGCCCAGGGATGCTGTGTGTTATTCTTCAGCTTTTCTTTCACATGTGCGAAAACTACAGCAAAAGCTGATGAAATCCATGTGGTAAAAACGCAAGAACTTGGTGTTATCCAGGAAAAGATACTTATGACTTATCCTCAGGATAGTTCATCAGTATAAGGGCTCATGCACACGAATGTATTTTCTTTCTGTGTCCATTCAGTTTTTGTTTGCGGACTGTATGCGGAACCATTCATTTCAATGGGTCCGCAAAAAAAAACGGAAGGTACTCCGTGTGCATTCCGTTTCTGAATGTCCGTATTTCTGTTCCACAAAAAAATATATTACATGTCTTATTATATGTTCGCAGTACGGACAAGGATAGTACTGTTCTATTATTTTTTGCGGCTCAGTTTTTTTACGGACCGCAAAATGCATATGGTCGTGTGCAGGAGCCTTAAGATCTGTAACTGTGACACCCAGGGCCTCTGCTGATCAGCTGTTAGAAGAGGCCTTGAGTGCCAGGGCCTCTTCCTCCGGCCAGTGACATCACTGTACGTCAGTCACATGGCCTAGTTGGAGCTCAGCCCTATTCCTGTCAATGGGGCTGAGCTGCAATACCAAGCACTGCCACTATACTGTGTATGGCGCTGTCCTTGGAAAGCTGTCGGAAGCCTGCATTGCTCATCAGAGCTCCGGTGAACCCAGCAGTTCCATGATCGGCAGTGGTGCCGTGACTTGGACCCACGCTGATGTGATAATGATGACGTATCCTGACTTTCAGAAAACACTGAAACAAACTGAAGCAAAACTGACAGAACTTTCTGTTCCATATCGCTCATGTGAAAGAGGCCTTAAATCAGTGTTTCATAGGCCGTTCTTAAACTGAATTGCACCGGACTAAGACATGGCAAATTTATTAAGAGGTGGGCTGTCTGTGTGCCGGAAAAGAAAGTCTAGGCCTGGTGTGAGCAAGTGTCGATTTGAGCCATCATTTATGACAACTTCTGTCATGGATTATGGTAAATCTGTTGGACCATATGATAGGAAAAGTTCAAAATGGTAAAAAAGTCACAAATATTTTTGGAAAAAGCGGCTTTGACAAAAATGTGTGACTTATGTCTGTCTTTTTTTTCCTGTTACAGGTTTAATTGTACAGGAAAATATGTCTATATTTTAATAGTGTGGACATTTTGGGGTGTGGTGGTGCAAATAACTTTATTTTTATTAATGGGAAAAGAGGGTGATTTGAATTTATATTTTTAATATTTAAAAAGAATTTAATCTTTTTTTTACACATATTTTAAGTCCCATTAGGGGACTTTAACAAGAGACTGTTTGTTAGATTGCTTGTGTCAGACTGCCGTTCAGGAGGGAAAGACTCTAAGTGGTTAAATGTCTGCGATCAGTGTGAAACTGCAGGAACAAGGTGTCTATGGCGCCGCTTTACGATTTCAAAGAGAGTCAGTGAAAAGTAGTGGAGGTCGACTATGATCTGAGCTGTGTACAGTGTCAATCATTCAAGTGAAATAGAAAAAGAAATTGCTCTCAGCCAGCATTGGTATGTCCCCAGCTTGATTACATTAGTTATGGAAAAAGCTTCACAAAGCTAAAAATTGTTCCCATTGTTTGGTCCCTGAGCACATGAGATTTAAATTTAGTTGTTCTTGCATGTCAACATGATTATGGAAGGTGTTCACACTTCAAGAGAATATGTCACCTCTCCTGACATGTCTGTCTTTGTAATTACTTGCCCTCCGCATGTAATAACAATTCTGAAACATCTATTTTTTATGACACTACGTTGTGCCATTCCTTTATTACTCCTACTAGAAGTTCATGAATTAAAATTGCCAGCAGCCTGGGTTAGGGGTTGTTCACATATCAGTTATTTGATCAGTTATTTCAATCAGTTATTGTCAGCCAAAACCAGTAGTGGACACTAAACAGAGATCAGGTATAATGAAAAGATCTGCACCTGTTTGGTGGTTTTGACCCGCACCTGGCTTTGGCTGACAATAACTGATGGAAATACCTGATCAAATAACGGATATGTGAACAACCCCTTAAAGGTACAACTCGGTATTACCTGTTGGGGGTGCGTCCCTGCACAGTCTGCCACTAACAGCACTGATTGGATAGTGTCAGACTGTGCAGGGACACCCCCCCCCCCCAATTGGCAGCAGCCAGCAATTCATTGATAAACTTCTAGTACGAAAAATAGAGAAATAGCACAACAGAGTTATAAGAAACCATGTTCCAGTAGTAATATTGCAAGCAGCCCCCTTAATATTAATCTAGCAGAGCAATGAATAAGGAGATCTCTGGATCCACGTGAGGTACAGGGCGGTCCTAATCAGTGTCTGACAACCCCGCCAGACTATGCAACGAGATCCTTCTGCTCTATAACCCGCTGCCCATGCATTGCACTAGAGCTCATTCCCACTTCCACATTACAGATTAAAGGTCCATTTACACAGTTGATCCACATAACTTTGGAATGGCGAGATTATTGCAAAAATATCTCTTACAAGGTCTGTTATGTGTAATTAAGATGACTTTGTGGGACCCAGCAAACACTGTAAAAAAGTGGGCTAACACATTTTATTCACATTTACATTTTATGTGCATATTGTTATTTTTTTCAATAAGCAGTATGTTACCACCGATCCATATTGGTATCATTTTTAGCCCATAGTAGTCAATGGTTTTAATTAAAAAAATATATGATTCATATTTGCATAGTTCACATGGGCAAATTTGTTCTATTCTTTTTACATCTGTATTTCACCAAAATGAAAAAAAAAGGAAATGGAATACAATGGACAAACACAACACAGGACAAAGACGCATACAGTCCAGAAACAGAAGAATATGGTAAAAAAAAAATCTGTACAGTGCATCCATATTTTATCCGTATTTTCATACACAATTTCGAATAAGCCCTTGCACTGCTAAGGACATATGTAATACGTCACTATAATAACTAAAATAGAATGGATGAAAGAGCATGGCCATGGTTATTGCCATCTCTGCCCCTATAATCTCTCCACAGAGAAAGTTTTCTTCATGTTCTTTGCTTTTACTCCTACTACAAGAGTGAGAAGAGGGGCACTGTACTCGTATCTGCATTACAAAGATTTCTGGTTGCTTCACCTTGGATATCTGAGTGTAGACATGTGTGAACTTATTTCTTACACATGCTGTGTATCTCTGGCTCTGCTAGGGTTGGACATGCATATGAATTTCTATGCTAGTTTTTTGGCATTTTCACAATGTGCCAGGTGTCTACGTCGAGAACATCAGGCTTTGTGTATAGGAAAATGTTGAAATTGCCCCAGCAAAAGAGTTGAGCAATCCAATATTAGTGTGTTACAGGGTCTGAAGAGGAGCAGTGATAGTGGACGCTGAGCGCGGGCAGGTCAAACTCGGATGTGTTTGAACTCTTAGTGGGTGACATCACTAATCAGGGGCGGGCTGAGAACTTACAGTGGACCTGAAAAAAAAAATCTAAAAATGTTGTAGGCGAGTCCAAATTGACAAAAGATGGGACAACACAAGTAGGCAGGACCAATAGAAATAGGTGGGAACAGCAATACCGCAGTGCGGAACAAAAGACCGTTCCAGCAGAACCAAATACCACAGTGCAGCACAAAATACTGTCCCAGCAGAACCAAATACCAGAGTGCAACACAAAATACTGTCCCAGCAGAACCAAATACCAGAGTGCAGCACAAAATACTGTCCCAGCAGAACCAAATACCAGAGTGCAACACAAAATACTGTCCCAGCAGAACCAAATACCAGAGTGCAACACAAAATACTGTCCCAGCAGAACCAAATACCAGAGTGCAACACAAAATACTGTCCCAGCAGAACCAAATACCGCAGTGTAGCACAAAATACTGTCCCAGCAGAACCAAATACCACAGTGCAACACAAAATACTGTCCCAGCAGAACCAAATACCGCAGTGTAGCACAAAATACTGTCCCAGCAGAACCAAATACCACAGTGTAGCACAAAATACTGTCCCAGCAGAACCAAATACCAGAGTGCAACACAAAATACTGTCCCAGCAGAACCAAATACCACAGTGCAGCACAAAATACTGTCCCAGCAGAACCAAATACCGCAGTGTAGCACAAAATACTGTCCCAGCAGAACCAAATACCAGAGTGCAGCACAAAACACTACCTCAGTAGAACCAAAAACCAAAGTGCAGCACAAAATACTGTCCAGCAGAACCAAATACCAGAGTGCAACACAAAATACTGTCCCAGCAGAACCAAATACCAGAGTGCAACACAAAATACTGTCCCAGCAGAACCAAATACCGCAGTGTAGCACAAAATACTGTCCCAGCAGAACCAAATACCACAGTGCAGCACAAAATACTGTCCCAGCAGAACCAAATACCAGAGTGCAGCACAAAATACTGTTCCATCAGAACCAAATACCAGAGTGCAGCACAAAATACTGTTCCATCAGAACCAAATACCAGAGTGCAGCACAAAATACTGTTCCATCAGAACCAAATACCAGAGTGCAACACAAAATACTGTCCCAGCAGAACCAAATACCAGAATGCAGCACAAAATACTGTTCCATCAGAACCAAATACCAGAGTGCAGCACAAAATACTGTTCCATCAGAACCAAATACCAGAGTGCAGCACAAAATACTGTCCCAGCAGAACCAAATACCGCAGTGCAGCACAAAATACTGTCCCAGCAGAACCAAATACCACAGTGCAGCACAAAATACTGTCCCAGCAGAACCAAATGCCACAGTGCAGCACAAAATACTGTCCCAGCAGAACCAAATACCAGAGTGCAGCACAAAATACTGTTCCATCAGAACCAAATACCAGAGTGCAGCACAAAATACTGTTCCATCAGAACCAAATACCGCAGTGCAGCACAAAATACTGAATCAGCAGAACGAAATACCGCAGTGCACCACAAAATACTGTCCCAGCAGAACCAAATACCAGAATGCAGCACAAAATACTGTCCCATCAGAACCAAATACCAGAGTGCAGCACAAAATACTGTCCCAGCAGAACCAAATACCGCAGTGTAGCACAAAATACTGTCCCAGCAGAACCAAATACCAGAGTGCAGCACAAAATACTGTCCCAGCAGAACCAAATACCAGAGTGCAGCACAAAATACTGTCCCAGCAGAACCAAATACCGCAGTGCAGCACAAAATACTGAATCAGCAGAACGAAATACCGCAGTGCACCACAAAATACTGTCCCAGCAGAACCAAATACCAGAATGCAGCACAAAATACTGTCCCATCAGAACCAAATACCGCAGTGTAGCACAAAATACTGTCCCAGCAGAACCAAATACCAGAGTGCAGCACAAAATACTGTCCCAGCAGAACCAAATACCAGAATGCAGCACAAAATACTGTCCCATCAGAACCAAATACCGCAGTGTAGCACAAAATACTGTCCCAGCAGAACCAAATACCAGAGTGCAGCACAAAATACTGTCCCAGCAGAACCAAATACCGCAGTGCAGCACAAAATACTGAATCAGCAGAACGAAATACCGCAGTGCACCACAAAATACTGTCCCAGCAGAACCAAATACCAGAATGCAGCACAAAATACTGTCCCATCAGAACCAAATACCAGAGTGCAGCACAAAATACTGTCCCAGCAGAACCAAATACCAAAGTGTAGCACAAAATACTGTCCCAGCAGAACCAAATACCAGAGTGCAGCACAAAATACTGTCCCAGCAGAACCAAATGCCACAGTGCAGCACAAAACACTGCCATTATTGAACTGTATCACCTGCAACACAGGGCGGCAATACAGTTGAATTCAGGAAGACAACTGCGGCCAATGGCCAGGTGCATGAGTGCCTGATGCTCTCACATTAAATTAATACTGAGAGTATCAGATCATTTTTACCTGACTGGCAGCTGTGAGGAGAGCTTGAGCAGTCCCCTAGGCATCGGCCAACCGGGAGATTTCCTTGTAGGCCAGTCTGCCCCTGGTCACTAATGATATGCCCATACATTCAGTCCTCCAGAAGAGTGCACTGAAAGAAGATGTATGGAACCTCAACAGACCTTGCAATTTTCAATGTGGTTGCCATCACGTGACCAGCTGGGAGATATTGCGATACACAATACACAAGTATAGTGCCCAGGTTTAACATGTAATTAAAAATACTGTAGTTCAATGAGTCAGGTAAAACACCTTTAAAGCTATATGAATGCATAGAGTAAAACTGCCCAGTTATCTGCCGAAAGAAATACTCCCCCTACTGGTTATATTATTTGATGTGGCTTTCATGCAAATCGATACTGATGTATATTTGCTGAAAGTGTCCTCCATTTTTGCATTGTACAGGGTACGATGATGTGGTTGATCATTTATGTTGTGCGCACAAAACATACAACTAACATAGACATCATGTATTGCACACCTTCCGGCCCTGCACTAGGTATAATAGTCTACCTTTAATATTCCCCTTCTTCTGACATTTTCTATTAGACCGTCAACCTGCCTGAGGAGTCAATAGAAGACTACTAAGCACGTGGACAAGTCAGTAAATATCTTCACCCAAGTTGAAGTGTAGTATGAAGATATTGCATAAATTCAATTAATATTTAATCAAGTCAACACATTAATGTGTATTTTACCCTTAGGCACAATTTATGTACAGCAAATACTTAAGAACTATGTCAGAGCTATGCTCGGCAGTTCCACATGTGCCAAGTCTCAGGAAAGTGCCCGAGATTGCATGCTAAAAGCCTCTTATGCTAATTATTAAATATATTTCCATAATTGCATTAAACTGGATGACATTTTATCTGATAATTACCGCATTACCACACACCCAGCCTCATATATACTGATTATTGTGCAATTTTGTAACTTTTCCTATGAAATAAAAGACCTGTGACTGGAGGTAAAGGGATTATAAAAAAAAAGCAGAAAAATTTTAAAGGGGTATTCCGATATTAAAGTTTTCCATTTCATGCTTCTCCCCTTGCTATGTAAAATCATTTTATAATTCATAGTGATTAAATGTTTCCTACCAGGCTAGAAATCGGCCCCCGGTCACGTGGTACATTCCATGTGCATCCTCCTTGCTAGACTACATGTCGTTCATTGTGCACATATTCCAGGAAGCCCAATTCCCAGCCGCCATGAACGTGTCTATCAGCACCGACGATGCGCTCATGGACGCCAGAATGAATCTCGGGGCAGGTTCTGTTTGATCAGATTATATCAGCCAACCCCCTCCACCAAGCCAGCGGCTCTTGACATTAGTGGTCCGCACCGATGGCTGCCTGACTGCGCAGGCGCGGCTGGCTTGATAAGACTACTTTCACACCGGCGCTAGCAGGATCCGGCAGGCTGTTCCAGTGGGGGAACAGCCTGCCGGATCCATGCTAAAGCTGGCCCACCGTGCCGCCAGAAGTCCGCTCCAGCCCCATTCACTATAATGGGGGCAGGCTGGAGGTCCGGCCGCAGGACGGCAAACACACTGCGGTTTTTGTCTGGCCGCCTTTTGGCTTGTTTGCTGGGGAGCGAGTGGGTGGGTGCAGAGCTGCTGCTATAGCAGTGCCACCCAAATCTGTCTCTCTTTCTCTCTCTAAGGCGGCACCTAGGAGGCATGTGAAGGGGCACCAAGGGGGCATTCTACTACTAAGGGGGAATAACTACTGTGTGGGGGCAATAGGGGGCATTCTACTATGAAGGAGCCACTAAGGGGGAATAACTACTGTGATGTAGTAGTTTTTTTAATACCATTTTTCACCACACAGGAAAAATATTTTTAAAGGGGTTGTGCAAAGGGTACATAAAGGTGATCTATACTTCGGATTGGTCATCAATATCTGATTTGGGGGGGGGTTCAGCTGTTTGAATAGGAGGAGGCGGTGCTCATGTGAGCACTTCAGCTTCAAAATTACACTGCACGTGGTGTCCCTTGTAGAGGCAGCACAGTCTAATTACAAGTGCTCGTCCCATCCAAGTGAATGGGAAGCAACTACCAAGCACAGCTGCTATAGTAACCAGTGAGAAGCTCACCAGTCTGTGTATAGAAATATGGTGGATTCAAACTCCTGGCCTAGGGTGTGCATAAACTGAATAAAGGAAATGAAAAGCCAGAACTTCTAAAATCCACAATGTTCATTTGAAATCCATAAAAAGCAAAGAGTGCAAAATTAAAAGACCATAAGATCGTTCATGCGCTTCGCACATTAGTGCACAGAGGAACGTGGAACAAAATGCTGTAGGTGCCATGCCTAAGTGCACCCCCAAGGATAAATGAGCAGTGCTAGTGGTCAATCCAGCTTCACCAAGAGGCATTATTAGTGAGTTTAAGGCCTTAAAGAGACATCGTTACTGATTTTTTGAGGGAGGGAACTAGAGGCACCGTTACTGTGTAGGTGCACTAAGGTGTACATAAAGGGCATCATTGCTGAGTGGGAGAAACCAGTACCGTGTGGAGGGAATTAAGCAGTGTGGGGGTACTATTATTATGGGGGAAGCTAAGCAGCCATCACTAGGGGGTACTACTATTACAGGGCCAAGAAAGAGTCACTAATACTGTGTAAGGCACTATTAGTGTATGGTGCAGTAATGGGAGCAGTAAACTCTGCAGATACCAGCTGTGGATGGGGAAAGTCATCATGGTGGCCTGGACCAGATGGAAAAAATATGTAAATGTGATGACTACATTTAGCGAAGACATCAATTGTGAGACACTGGATATAACTGTACTGTATTGAGGTATCAAATGTTTGCAGTGTGATTAAACCCAGCAGGGTGCCAGTGTAGTACTGACCATTATATGCGAAAATACTGGTTATATTAGTCTCTGTGTTGGGTATAAGTGGTCATGGTGAAGAGTTAATATTTGATCCTTGTTTTGTGGCATTATTTGGTTACTGTATTATTCTATTAGTCACTATGAAGTGATAATATCGGGTCCTGATATAGTGGCATTATTAATGAAGAGTATGGTGGTATTCAGTAAATATCTGCTGGTAATATGTAGTGTGGAGATATTTTTTTGTTCCCTGATCCTGAGATTTAATCACTTAAAGGGGTTATTCCATAATTAATATAAAAAAAATGAAAATCAGACATCACACAGTACATGACAATCTCTTTGTAACAAAGCTAGAACCAGCCCTGTACCTCACATGGCTCCAGAGATCTCTCCATTCATTGCTCCAATTACTCTGCTAGATTTATTTCAAGAGGACAGCTCAAGGGGAGCTCAAGGGGAGTGTCTTTTTTGCTGCAGCTCAGGGGGCGTGTCTCTGCTCTCCCTATCACAGCTCAGGGGGCAGTTGAAGGGTGAAACTGAGCATGTGCGGCCATCTCAGTGAGCAGGACAAAGAAATAAGAACAAAAGCAAACAGCAGGTGGCTCTATACTTATACATTTTATTGGATAACTCAGCGGCTATACTGAATTTTTAATTCCATGCAATTACAAAAGTATTCAGATCCAGGTGCTGGTTCAAAAAATGAATATTTTTCATGGGACAACCCATTTTTTTCAGATGCCTTGAATGTTTGTGCAACGGCACAGAACATTTTGCCAAGATGAACAGAAATCACTTAATAGTCTTTTCACTTGTTAAAGGGGAAGCAGTAACTTCGCTGTGTAGGAAAAACAAAAGGCACGGCTTCCCTTGGAAGCCCATATAAAAGCTGCTGAAAGGAAGCAATTAGATCAGATAAAGCGGGGCAGCATTCATATGGTAATGGCCTTCCTACAATGTTCCGCAGCTCCAGAATCTCTGAGGGGTCAACGCTTGTATTTTATCTCTGCTCGGATCTATTGTCTAAACCTCATGTCATTGGTATCGTGTTACAATTCAAGGGCGTGAGGCAAGTAAACATGAAACAAATGCGGGAGAGTCATGTAAAAGACAGCGGTGAAGTGAAATGCAGAAACAACATTTATCCAGGGCTACGGCTTCTCAAAGATAAAATATATTATTATGTTTACATCTCCCACAAGTCTTTTATCACATTACGGTAGTTCAATATAATTATACAGGTAAATGCATGTCTAAGGAGATAGGACTGCGTGACTTTAACCTGATGATGGCCAGTTCTCCTCTGGCAGCGCCATTACAATAGAGCGCTGGTATTTTAATTATTGTTCATGAGGTCCTTGTACTTACAATGAGATTATCTGTCTGGATTATCATAGCATTGTGCTGTACTAGTCAGAATTTTAAAAGGGACCTATCAAGGGGGATAAACGCTCCTTTTCTAATCAATGGATCTCTGTAGCTATAACGAAGCCTAGTCGGCACAAGTGCAGTAGGCTTGAAGATTGGCATCCATGCTCAAGGGTGATGTCATTTGTGTGGTATATAGCCCCTGGAAATGTAATTTTAGTTAGATAGGAGGCTCTGTTCTAGTGCAGAGGTTCCTGTCTTCGCTCTTTCTGGTCCCCAGCAGGCCACAAGTGTGAAGTCCCACCCGTGGTCATGAACAGGACTGGAGCGATTCACTAGCCTCAGCACTTACATGTCCATAAGCAATCTGGTCCTGCAGGGAAGAAAGGTATGTGAGCAGGAACAGGACAAGGTGAGTAGTTTCTGTTTTTTTTTTTTTTTTAAATACAGAGAGGGCTTTATTACTAGAGGGGGCACAGAAGACTGAGGGCATTATTACTGTGAAGGGGGCACAATGGGGATTATTACTGTGAAGGGGGCACAATGGGGACATTACAATTGTGAAAGGGGCACAGAGAGGGCATAAGTACTGTGAGAGGGCATATATCTGTACAAAACTACTGTGAAGGTTGTACAATAAGGGCAATACTATTCTGAGGGGGGGTACAATTTTTTTTTAAAGTATTGGGGGTGGGGGGGGGGGGGTGCCAGAGAAAGGACCCGCCCTGGGGCCAAATACCCTAGGCATGCCATTTTTGAAAAAGGTCTGCGTTATAAGCCTTTTACAGGGGGTTCTTCTGCAGTAAATCTTTAGCTTCTAAATTCAGCTGTTATGGGTTTTGGTGAACCTGGCAGCGATCTCTCTTTTCATACTCTGATTTGGGAGGTATCTCCCAGCATGTCATATAGGGTTGTCACGATGCCAAAATTTTGATTCGGTTTTGATACCTTAAAAAAGTATTGCGATACTCAATACCATTCGATACCACGCAAAAAAATAAAAACACCAAGAAAAGCCATGTGCATTCCGCATTTTACAAAACGTCCAGCCCATAATAGAACAGTCCTATCCTATTTTTTTTGGGGGGGGGGGCACAAGGTGACTAAAAAATGGTGAATTGTGCAGTTTTTATTTCTTTATTTTTTCGTTACGGCGTTCACCGCATAGAAGATATTTTTTAATATTTTAATACTTTGGACTTTTTGGACGTGGCGATATAGAATACCTTTATTTATTTATATGTAAAATTGGAAAGGGGGAATTCATACCTAATATTTTGGTGTTTTTTTTTTTTGTTTTCTTTTACTATTAGCCCCCTTAGGTGCTAGAACCCTTGTCCTATGCACTCTAATAGAGAGCTATTAGGGTGCATAGGACTTACACTCTCCCTGCTGCCAGGGCTTCAGTAGCGTCCTGGTTGCCATGGTAACCGATCGGAGCCTAGCGATTACATTGCTGGGCTCCGATCCCCACTGCACCACCAATGAAGAGGGGAAGAGGGGGGGGGGGAGCGCCTGTGGCCACTGTCACCAATGTTTATTGTACTGGGGGGTTGGGGGCTCGCTGCGCCACCAGTGATTTAATACTGAGGAGGGGGGCACCTGTGGCCACTGCCACTAATGTTTATTATACTGGGGGAAGAGGTTGGGGGGAGGGCGCACTACGCCACCAATGTTTTAACACTGGGGGGGGGGGCGCACTGCGCCACCAATGATGGTTTCTATGTTTCATAAAAGTACAGGAGCTGGTGCCGGGCGCACCGAATCGCCTACCCAGCACCCGACCTGTATTATAGGGAGCTCCCATACGCCGTAGTTAACCCTTCAGGTACCGCACCTGAGGGGTTAACTACCGCTGATCACAGCTCCCTATAATACAGGTCGGGTGCCGGCTATGTGTTTCCGCGCCGGCACCTGCTCCTGTACTTTTATGAAACATAGAAATCATCAATGGTGGCGCAGTGCGCCCTGCCCCTCCCCTCTCCCATTGGTGGCAGCAGTAGCACAGGGAGGAGGGAGAGCTTCCCTCTCCCCTGTGCAGCGGTGGGAACATGGAGCGCGCTGACAGCAGTGCGCTCTATGTTCTCTGATACTAGGCTGTGCATTAGCGCTGCCTAGTATCGGCAACAGCCAAATCCCGGTATCTTATCGATACCGGGACAAAAGTATCGATTGGGTATCGATAATTCGATGCCCGCGACAACTCTAATGTCATATGAGAGCTTTAGAAGAGCAGACATCTAAAACAATCTCTGAGAGGACTTTGGTCCCAGCCAGGACACCAAGATGAGTAGCATGTAACATGCTTGCTTTTTTTCTGTAGGTTAAATAAGGCTAAGCAGAGCCAAGAAACGTTAATCATTATCCTAGATTTCCATGCAGTCTATCAGAGTATCTGAAGTTTATAGAGAAGTTTAGTTCCACAGACAGTTCCCCACGATTCCTATGAAAGTGCGTGTAGTTTTGCAAATATCTCCGCAGGAAAATGTGCTGGAAGCCTGTGAAAGCAGCATATAGCATAGTCCATCAGATTGCGTCCCACAAGTTTAGAGGTGTCTAGATCACATTGTGTGGAAAATTAATTTCCCTATTGATTACAATTGTAGACTGGATGCTGTTGTGTAAATGTCCAGGCAGAAAACACGTCATTGTAGCACTGATTAATCACTCTATTAAATTAAGAGCAAATGTAACAAGAGGAGCCATTCAGTGAGAAGTGGGGAAGTGTCTGAGAACAGGGGCAGATTGGGAACTTAAAGTTGCCCTGGAAAAAGAATGGTCCTATGTTATAGGTGGATCCAAATTGACGGAAGCAATACAAGTAGGCAGGGTAAGCAATGCCATAGCACAAAATATCATCCCAGCAGAACCAAATACCACAGTGCAGCACAATATACTGCCCCAAAAGCTGTACCTCTGTGGTGCCATCAATAGCTGCCATTTTCTGCCCTCTTCTTCGAGTTCTCTCTGGTAAAGATATGGTATTGGAGGAGGGGGGGGGGGGTGCAAAGAGGTGAGATGTGGGCCATAGCTGTTGAATTCAGGAGGGCATGTGCGGTCACTGGCTGGGCACATGAGTACCTGATTCTCACAGCGTTAAGTACAACTGAGAGTTCATTATATACCCTGCCAGTAGTAGAGAGGAGAGCTCGGGTGGTCCCCTGGGCATCGGCCCACCGGGGAATTTCCCTGTAGGGTCTATGGCCAGTCCGCCCCTGGCTGAGAACATGTTATAGCTCCATTGTTGCTAATCATGGGTGATGTAACTGCTACATGGAATACTGGACTATAAATGGGCTCAGGAAAGAAAAAAGGTCAGGGGCATAAGTAACTGACCAAGGAAAGTAAAGGAATGTACAATACTGGTCCACTGAAGCAAGTGGAACTGCAATCCTGAAAAAAAAAAAAAAAGTCTTACCAGGGTTGCAGTCTGTGAGCAGCGAGCAGATGGAGAGGAGAACTTTAGAAATGGTTAGTGCTGGGCTCCAGTTGTCTTTTAAGATATCCAGGCAGATGACACCCTGGCTGTTGATGTTGCAGTGGTAGATTCTTGTCCGAAAGGTCACCTACAAAATATGGTAAATGGCTGTTTTATTTTTACTTGCTACATTTACAACAACTAACGTTTCAAAAATGCAAATTGCTCCTTTAGGTCTCATGCATTATTCTTGGCAGCATGCTATATGGTGCAGAAAACAGAACCATACTGCGCAAAAGATATGTCAGTTATTGAGGACTCCAAAAGAACTGTCTACACATATGCTGCAGTAATTTAATATAGTGATATGTATGGCCCCAATGATATAATTATAGGTATAATTAAAGTGAAGCCCCACCATTCACTAACATTGGCTATGTAATCAGAAAATGTCAGTTCTAATTCCATTAACCCTTTCACCCCCGGAGGTTTTTTCGGTTATGAATTTTCGTTTTGCGCTCCCTGCCTTTAAACAGATATAACTGTTTTATTTTTGTGTTCTCATAGCTGTATGGGGGCTTGTTTTTTGCGGGACAAGTTGTACTTTCCAACGCCACCATTTAATATTGCATATGGTGTAGTGGGAAGCGGGGAAAAACTTCCAAATCGGGTGAAAGTGCAAAAAAAAAAACGCTATTCCGCTACAGTTCTACGGGTTTCTTATTTACAACGTTCGATGTTCATTAAAACTGACCAGTTACTTTCATTCTACTGGTCAGTACGAATCCGGCAATACCTAATATGTATAGTGTTTCCTGCTTTTTGATAGTGATAAAATAATTATAAAGTTGGCCTTTTTTTTTTTTTTTTTTTGGTTGTCATATCTTGACCCCTATAACTTTTTGGTATTTATTCACCAGCGAGGATTACAGTTTTCATATGGTGTACAGACACCCCGATTGGCCACTCGGGGCGTCTGTACACCACCCGGAAGCATAGGCTTCCGGGTTCAGACGCATCCTGATGCCGTGATCACAGCATCAGAAGGCCCAGGAAGATGCCGCCGATGGCGGTAAGTCTCTGCTGTTAGAAACAGCAGAGACTTGCCAGCCATGACGCCCGTCGCACCCGCGAGCGGGCGTCATGCCCCCGCACCGCACCAGCGCAGTACATGTACGGTGCTGGTCGGGAAAGGGTTAATGGAAGTTCTAGGGTTGTCACAATACCAAAATTTTGATTTGATTTCGATACTATAAAAAATACCATAATACCATGCAAAAAAAAAATAAACCACCAAAAAACCCGCGTGCATTCCGCATTTTATGGAACGTCTGGCCCATAATAGAACAGTCCTATCCTATTTTTTGGAGGGACAAGGTGACTAAAAAATGACGAATTGTGCATTTTTTTTCTGTTACGGCGTTCACCGCATATTTTTTTTTACATATTTTAATAGTTTGGACTATTCGGACGTGGCGATATGTAATATGTTTATTTATTGTTAATATATTTTATATGTAAAATTGGGAAAGCAGGTGATTTAAACTTAATATTTTGGTGTTTGTTTTTTAAAACTTTTTTTTTTTTTTTTTACTTTTTATTTAATAACTATTAGCCCTCTTAGGGGCTAAAACCTGGGATCTTTTGATCGCTTGTCCTATTCACCCTAATAGAGCTCTACTAGGGTGAATAGTTTCTTACTCTCTCCCTGCTGCCCCGTGCTTTGTGCACACAGCAGGGAGCTTACCATGGCAGCCAAGGCTTCAGTAGAGTCCTGGCTGCCATGGTAACTGTTCGGAGCCCCGCAATTTTACTGCTGGGGCTCCAATCGAAAGCTGCCACTGCCACCAACGAGGAGGAGACCCTGTGGCCACTGCCACCAATGATTATAATACTGGGCGGTTGGGGGGAGCACTGCGCTACCAATTACTAATACTGGAGGGGTTGGGGGGCACTGCGCCATCAATGAAGAGAACTAACTTTAATACAAATACAGGAGGCAGGTGCCGGCGGCAGCATCACATAGCCGGCACGCTGCCTCTATGATAGGGAGCTGCGATCCACAGCGGTTAACCCCTCAGGTGCCATGGATCACAGCTCCCTGTCAGAGGTCGGGTGCCGGCTATCTGATTCTGCCACAGGCACCTGCCGCCTGCATTTGCATTAATGGGCGAGTTATCATCATTGGTAGCGCAGTGGCCACAGCCCCTGCCATCCTCCTACCCTCCATAACTTATTGTTTCCTATTATTTCTTACTGAATAAAAAAAAATGTTACTACTAGGGATGAGCGAACTTCTGTTTTCAGTTCGGGCGTACAAAGTTCAGGGGTCATTTAATTAATTCCATTATGGATTCTGCTACCATGGACCATAAGTTATGCGGAATCCATAACGGAATTCTTAGATAACCCGAACCTTGTATGCTGAACTTGGAAACAGACGTTCGCTCAACACTAGTTACTACTTGAAAACATTGACAGGCTTCTGTTGATGGATCTGTTATTCTGTGTCTATATTCAGGCAGTATTTAACATCTTGGCAGATGTAGGACTATCAAACATTCTGGGTTATCAGTCCTGCTGCGCTGGCCTGTATTTCAGTAGTTTCAGTAGGTCTATTCACTCTGGGGGGAGGGTCTAGTTCCGGTTCTGAATTTAGGAGTGGATCCCAGACAAGGGACCCACGCATATCTGATATTGATGGAATATCCTAGCGATATGCCATGAGAGCCTCAGATGGGTCAACCCCTTTAAAATTGGGATATTCTTGGCAATAGGGATGTTCTTGTAGTGGCAGAAGATAGGTGGTAAAGAAGATACCTTCTATCTGGGAATGGCTAGTTCTGCAGATTTTTAAACATATTCTTCACAATGGATCCAACACGGAGTTTCCCATTAAGTACTGAACTTTAATATAGTAAGTTCTATTCTATCTGAAATGCTTCATTACCATTCCAAAGTCAGACATTTGATATTAAAAAAAAAAGTCATCACAGGTATCAGCATGAGAGAATGGGTTTAGTGATTTTATCCGCTAGCTCCCACTGATATTAACCACTATTCACCAAAGAATAAAAACTGACCATTTTTCTCAGTCAGACAGACTTGAAGTAATAATACATAAAGGTTATACAGCCTACAGCTACCACAAAACTAACTTCAAAAAGATGATACACGTATGTCGGGGTGAAAGAGAAAAGCAAGAATAGGAATTTCCGTGGGCCAGAATAATACCACTCCGCTATTAGATAAGCAAAGAGCTAAAAAGTCTCTCAAACAGAACGCACTGCTGTCTTTGATGAATGTGTCATATCGGTGACAGCTGGATTTTGTATGATTGTCATACCTGAACCTTTTCTGGTACCATAATAATATACTACAGTTTGAAAGGCTGAAAAAAATATGTCCATTTAGTTCAGCTTATTATCCTGAAATGAACCAGAGGAAGGCAATAAACCCTCTTGAGGGAGAAGACAGTTTCACTAATCTTATGGAAAAAAAATTCCTTCCCGACTTCAAATCAGAACAACTCCCTGTATCAAAGACCCTTCTCCAGAAATCTAGTAACCATAACTTAGAATATTATTGTACTAAAAAACCCCCAAAACAAAACAGCCCCCTCACCACCGACTCCATTGCTCTCACGATAAAGAATCTCCTATGTTGATGTAGAAACCTTCTGTAGAGGATGTCCCCTTGTCACAGAGAGAAAAAAAAGCTCACCTTCTCCCTGGCTGTGACGCTCTCCGCTGTGATTGGACCGCGGCACAACCAGGGAGAAGAAGACGCCCATTGAGAAATCCTGGCATCTCCTCCTGTGCAGATGCTCAGGATTTATATACTGAGCAGGAAAACGGCAGGAGGGCATACGGGTGACAGGCATTAGCGGGGGGTACACTGCAAGAAAAGGTATTTATCTAAATTAAAAAAACAAACAAACATGAAAGATCCTCAAAGTTTGTGGGTGTAACGTGAAAAAATGAAGAAAAGTTCAAGGGGTATAAATACTTTTTCAAGTCACTGTACATTGAGCAATGTGTCATTTCATTAAAGGGGTTGTCCAAGTTATATTTTTGTTCTTTGTATGTTTCTAATTAGTCAAATATAACAGCTTTTCCATGCACTCTGTGCTTCTAAAGCTGCTGGTTTCACTGAGGGTCACATGGCCTCTGATGTCAGCTTCTCTCCCTGCTCTGCTGATGTTTCGTGCACAAGCGGATAAGAGTCTGTACATGAGACGTCACTACATTGGGCATGCCCCCCTCCCCCGCCCCGCACTGGCTGAGCTGCCCTCTGCTCTCCCTGGATTCTTTCAGATAAAACATTAACCCCTTCAGCCAGCACACAGACTCAGGGCTCAAGGCTTTACTACAGCAGCTGCAGGCAGCGAGCAGACAAATGCTGGGCACAGGAGCTCACAAGCTGAAGAAGTCCTGCAGAGTATTGCACAAGAAAGGTAGGGGGTAGTTCCTGTGTGTATCAGTAGTGTCACTGCACAGCTGGGACTTGTAGTCCTATACATACAACATGCTGGTATCCCAGGAGACAGACATGTCACTCAGGGCAGCACTTGTATTCACTCCCTTTGCAGAGCAGGGGGAGGGGCAGAACTTGTTGTTATTGCATGTAAACAAAGGGCCAGAAGAGAACAAGGGAAATGAGGAAACAAAGATTTTTTTTTTGCCTAAAACTTGCTTAACTTGGTTATATATTGCTGCCCATCATATTTACAGTACGATTTTTTTTTCCATAACGCGGACAACCCCTTTAAATTGCAAAATTTAATTGGCAAATTGTAATTTTCTCTGAATGGTAAGGTCTCCATATTACAATACCATTAGTAAATCTCCTTCAATGTTCATAATACAGCAAGAAGAGGTAAGTTGCAGCCCAGAGCGGGAGAGGCAAGTTGATTTTTTTTGTCTGCTCTGAGCATGGGGGTCTGAATGGGGGTCATTCACATTGGGGCTCTGATCTGAGGACTAAATGCAGGATCTTAATCATATTGGGGCTCTGATCTAAGGTCTGATTGGGGATCACTCACGTTGGGGTCTGATGAGAGGTCTGAATAGGGTCTATAACATTGGGGATCTGATCGGAGGTCTTATTAACAATGAGGGTCTGATTGGGGCTCTGAGATGAGGTGTGATTGGGGCTCTGATCTGAGTTCTAATGAAAAATATTGTTTTTTCTTATTTTCCTTCTCTAAAACCTAGGTGCGTCTTATAGGGCGAAAGAGATGGTATATCCATAAACATTTGTTGTATGAATATCATGCCTGGCCAATATTTAGCCATGCAGAGATTTTTAATATGCGCTGGTTTCCTATTGCTAATTTAAGAGCATATATTTAAAACAGCCATGCTAAATAACTGGCGGAGAATAATGCTATGAATATGAAATTAAGTACTGTAATAGCAGGCCCAAAAACTTATATATAAACTACATGATGTAAAAATAATTACATTTACATAGCTGAGCTGCTGAAGCGTTTTTTCATTACGTGCAACTTCATTATTGTGTTTGTAATTAAAATGTCTGGGGTGTAAATCACTGAAGTTGATCTTCAATAATGAATTCATACAACAGCATCTATTGCAAACTGTGGAAGTACCTGGAACTGATTTGGTTTTATTTTTTTCAACTTAAAATTAGACTAAACTAGAATTTTGTGCTTACTCCTCTACAGCAGTGCAGGCAAATGTGGTGCATAGTGTGGTGGAATATAATATTATGTGAGATTTAAAGGTGTTTACTGAGAGTTAAAGGGATTGTCTGAGCTACAAATATTAATGATCCTATCCTTAGGATAAGTCATCAACATCAGATCAGCTGTTATGGGCAACCACAGTGTCAGAAACTATACTATGTATGGAACAGAGGCAGAAGGCTCTCTACATTCTGTAGTTTCCGACACCGCTGTACTGCACCTCAGCTCCTATTCACTTGAATGGGTGCTAAGCAGCAGTACCCCGGCATATACAGAGATGTGCCTTGTACACAGTATAGTGTCCGGCACCTTGGCTGCCTGAGATAAATGATCAGTGGGGATGCTGGGTATTGGAACTCCACCAATCTGATACTGATGATCTATCCTGAGGATAGGCCAACAATTCCTGTAGTCTAGATGCTATGGTCAATAGCGACTGAGGTATCTAAGTGGTTTCAGACAGAGAAGGCCCCCCCTGTTACCCACCAATGGAATAAAAAGTAACCAAAAAGTCTTATGTACCACATAACAGTACCAATAAAGACTACAAATTGTCAAGGAAAAGTCAAACCCTAACATAACTCTGTAGAAAGAAAAATAAAAAAGTTATGGGTCTTTCGATGCAGCAATGCAAAAACAATTGCAGGACTACTTCTGTAATAGATTGCAGGCCCTGAAACAAAGATCTTAAAAATGGTCACACATTGAAACAGAAAAGTGGAGATTTATAAAAAGGAAAAATTACTTAGTTGCCCATAGCAACCAATCTGATTCTACCTTTCATTTTCCAAAGGAGCGCTGAAAAATTAAAGGTGGAATCTGATTGGTTGCTATGGGCAACTAAGCCAGTTTTCATTTACACCTGTTTTGCTTAAAGAGGACCTTTCACCACTCCTGACATGCCTGTTTTAATAGCTTCATTCATTCCCCATGTAATAACAATTCTGGAACATCTATTCTTATGTCTCTATGTTGTGCCATTCCTGTATTATTTCTACTAGATGTTATGAATAAATTGCTAGCAGTCTGCAGTAAGGGTACAGAGGGGAGGTAACCAGTTGCGGGGTGTACCTGCACAGTCTGACAATGGCAGCCCTGATTGGATAGAGTGAGACTGTGCAGGTACATACCCCCAACTGGTTACCCCCCCCTTTGTACCATTACTGCAGACTGCTAGCAATTCATTCATAGCTTCTAGTAGAAATAATAAAGGAATGGTACAACATACAGATATAAGAATAGATGCTCCAGAATTGTTATTACATGGGGGATGCATAAAGCTTTTGAAACAGGAATGTCAGGGGTGGTGAAAGGTCCTCTTTAATCTCCTCCAAAGCAAATTAGATATTTGCATCATTTTTCACTCATGGAGCAACTGAGTATTAAACTGGAAATCACAGACTTGCCTTCAGTGGGACCAATATTTGACATAATTTTTACTACAATTTTAAAGTTTTTAGTAATTTTATAGCTCTTCATTAAAGTCTAATTCTCTTTTAAAGGGATTTTGAGTGACTTAAATATTGATGGCCTCATCAATATTAGACAGTGGAGATTGGACTCCCAGCACCCCTGCTGTACAGCAGCATGTCCCAGTACAACATACCAATTTTTTTGCCCTATAAGACGCACCAAAGCAGGGGCAGGTGGTTTGTCAGTGCATCTTATCGGGTGAATACTAATGAGCACTTCCATTATGGAAGAGCTCATTAGTAGAGGAGGACCATGAAGCGGTGAATGCAGTGCTCCCCGGACTCTGTACTTACCGCTTCCTGGTCCTTGGATGTGCACTGTGATGTGACTGCCCACATCGGTGGTCTGTGACCTGTGCGTGTTGGGTTCCTAGGAACTGGATCCTACAAGCGGTGTCTGGAGCAGGAGAGGTAAGCTGATTTTTTTAATTTTATTTGCTCTGAGGTTTGGGGTTCTCATCTAAGGCATGGGGGCTGATCTGAGGTATGGGGGTCATTCAAATTAGGAGTCCGAGGTGAGATTTGAATGAGGGGGGAGTCTAATTCATATTGTGGCTCTGATCTGAGGGTCATTCACATTGGGGTCTGAGCCGAGATCTTATTAACATTAGGGATCCGATTGGGGCTGTGAGCTGAGGTCTGATTAATATTGGGGGTCTGATTGGGGCTGTGAGCTGAGGTCTGATTAACATTGGAGGTCTGATTTTGGCTGTGAGCTGAGGTCTGATTAACATTGGAGATCTGATTGGGGCTGTGAGCTGAGGTCTGATTAACATTAGGGGTCTGATTGGGGCTGTGAGCTGAGATCTGATTAACATTAGGGATCCGATTGGGGCTGTGAGCTGAGGTCTGATTAACACTGGAGGTCCGATTGGGGCTGTGAGCTGAGGTCTGATTAACATTGGGGGTCTGATTGGGGCTGTGAGCTGAGGTCTGATTAACATTGGGGGTTCGATTGGAGGTCTAATGAAAAATATTTTTTCTTATTCTCCTCCTCTAAAATCTTGGTGCATCTTATGGGCAGGTGCGTTTTATAGGGCGAAAAATATAGTAAACCCTGCAAAATTGGGAAGCAACTTAAAAATACTTAAATGCTGAACAAGATTCAGAACCACATTAGATAAAAACAATATAATAAAAATATAACGGGTTCACATTGCCAAGCATCCATAAATACAAAATAATGTATGACATCTATTACATTCTACTATAACTAAAGCCTGGGGTGCCAGTATGACCTATCCACTACTGTTAGGGGAGCAGATACTGATCCATATAATCAGACTGGAGGACTGAAATTTTTTCAAATACAATCATCCCATTGAGTCGCTCTGACTAACTCAGAAGAAAGATTTTGAGATTTCCAGCTAGCTGGACTCTGTATTCTAGCTGCCATGAAAATGTGTTGGGCAAGTTTATGTTGCCGATTGCGTCAACCATGGGGTTTGTCCCTAAAAGGAAAACAGAGGGGGATCTTGGGCAGAGTTAACCAAATATTTGACCAGAATCTGGAAACTATCTGGCAGGTATGGGCATGAGATACTGTCTTCTGACAGCCCAGGAAACACAGTGGGAAAGAAATTGGATAGATTCCATGGTTTATCAATAGCAATAAATAAATCTTTAACCCTTTCAGCCTCAGAGGGTTTTTCATTTTTTGCATTTGGGTTTTTCACTTCCTGCCTTTCTGGGGTGATAATTTCTTATTTTTCTGTTTACATAGACGTATGAGGGCTTGTTTTTTTGGCGGGACAAAATTCCACCATTTAATACTACATTCCAAATGGGCTGAAACTGGAAAAAAAGCAATTCTGCAACAGTTTTAGGAGTTTTGTTTTTACTGTGTTTCCTATACGGTAAAACTGACTTGTTCCTTTAATTCTCCAGGTCAGTAGGATTACGGCAATACCCCACATGTATAGTTTTTCTTGCATTTTAATACTGAAAAAATAAAACTTTGAAAAAACACTTTTTTATTTTCATTGCCATATTCTGACCTCTATAATGTTTTTGTACTGGTTGGGAAGGGGTTAAAGGAGGGAGACTTGATGATCGCCTTTGGAAATGGTGGTACAATAGTCTCACCAGCGAGGAAGGGGAAAAAAACAACAAGAAGATCTTGTTCCAACTGGTGCAAAAACTTAAAGGAATTGTCCAGTTTCAGGAGAAAATTAGACAACCCTTGAGATCAGCCTGCAATAAATAGCTGGTAAGCACTTACCTGGTAGATCCTGGTCAGACTCTATTTATCAGACTGAAGCGGTGGCATCACTTTGACATGTGACTGCTGCAGCCAATCACTGGTCTCTGTGGCGCCCCAAAGAGACTAGTAATTGGCTGCAGAGGTCACATGTTGTGGAAGTGAAGCCAGGTAAATATGCCCAGCCTGGAAAACCGGAGCAGCAGAGAGGGATAAGTACGAGGCTTGTCTGGTTTTCTCCTGATATCAGATAACTCCTTCATGCTTAGTGTCTTCAGGAGGGGTATAAAATAGATTACAAGGGTGTCTTTAAATGCTGCAGATTTTTTTTGTAGAAATAACTTTCACTGAGTATCAGTCAGAGCATGCAATAATTCATGTGCTTTCCATCAAAATAACCCCATTAGGAGAATGGAACTGAGTGTCATTCTGATCCTGCCTGTAATGATAACACCTAAAGGCCCTTTTAGACGGGCCGATGTGTCTCCCTGCCCGAGCGCCGATCAGCGATATCGGCGCTCGGGCAGGGAGCCTTTACACGGCCCGATGAATCGAGCGCCGGGCCGCACGAGTGATCGCTGTATCACTCGTGCGGCCGGGAAGCTCCATACTGTCAGGCGCACATCGCCTGTTTACACAGGCCGATGTGCGCCCGACAGATTGGATCTTTTGTAGAAACCAAAAGATCCAATCAGCCGACGAACGAGCGTTTTGCTCGTTCGTCGGCTGATTAGGGCCACTTTTACACGGGCCGATTATCGGCACTAGCGTTCCTAGGAACGATTTTTCGGCCGATAATCGGCCCGTGTAAAAGGACCTTAAGTGTATAGATTGTCAGAGCTCATCTATTCTTTCCTTGTACAATGACCTCTGCACAGGTCACAGAGCATGCCCAGAAACCTCTCCCATAGAAGTCAGTGAGGTCCCCTCCTGACCATTGTGTCTATGGCCCATGGGGCTGCTGTAAAGCAATTTTATTAATGCTTTGTAAATGCTGTTAAGAACAACAGGCAAGGTGGCCGCCCCCATAATCATGTTCATTACCATGCATGCAGTTGTGGTAGACATCATGTTTAGCTTTCTACTGGGTATGCATCCAACTTAAAGAGACAGTTGGGAGGAGCATTCCCTGTATAGCCGTGTCAGTCAGGGGCTGTCAGCCAGTCAGCATGACTTAAATACATCTCCGGAGATGCTGATTGGTTGGCAGCAACTGACTGGTATGGCTCTCTCATAATGCTCCTCCCAAATGCAGTTTTCAGTTGGATGCAGGCAAATTATATTGCTTCTTTTTGGTGACATTTAGTATTTTTTTTCATGTAGAAAAAGGCTTCTGAATATCTTTGTTAACTAATGGTTGTTTAGAATCAGCTCTTACAATCCAGTGCACAGTGTAGGGAATCGGGGACATAGGGCTCAATAACAAGCTGAGGTTTTTGTGCCTACGCTGACACAATCTCAGGTGTGTTATTAAACAGTGGGGCGTCCCCAAAGTCGCACCGGGACACAGTTATTTGAAAGATTTTAATGACTTGTACTGTGTGCTGGCAGCTCACATTAATAACCCGCTGCAAGAGTGATCCAAGTAAAGAATGTAAAAAATAAATAGGAGAACATCAACCAGCAAAAATACTGCCTCAAACAACTTTTAAAAGGGGTTTTCCAGGTTCTTGACATTGATGACATTCTCAGGACCATACTCATACGCCTTTATATGATGGTCACTAAGAGGCCTTATGCTGGGCCGGGCTCCTGCTCTAATGGCCCGGACTGGCAGAAGTGATGATCGAGGCCGTTTAACCCCTTAGATGCCACAGTCAATAGTAACCACAGCATCTAAGCGGGATAGAGAGGGAGAGGACTCGATCTGTCTCCCATTGGCATCCGGAATATTGCATTGAGCATCATGGCTCTCTCTGCATAGTAGCCAGGGGGCAAATGAAGGCCCCAGGCTATACTCCAGTGTTTTCTGCTCCTCTCTGTATAAGGACTCATGCACATGACCGTATGTATTTTGCGGTTTATTGTAACAATGCCTGACCTTGTCCGCAAAACGAACAAGAATAGGACATGTTCTATTTTTTTTGGCTAATGGACATGAGCACAAGGAATGCACACAGAATAATTTCGGGTTTTTTTTCCAAGTCCCATTGAAATTAATGGCGCCGTATACTGACCTGTGAAAAAAAAAAAAACGGGAAAAAAATGGAACCGAAACAGAAGAAAAATCCGTTCATGTGCATGAGCCCTCACACTGACAGCATAATTCTCTTAGGGTCCATTCACACGTCCGCAACGGTTTTACGGTCTGCAAATTGCGGATCCGCAAAACACGGACACCGGCCATGTGCGTTCCGCATTTTGCGGCCCGCACATGCCCAGCACTATAATAGAAATGACTTTTCTTGTCCGTGGCTGCAGACAGAGCTGTGGATGCAGACAGCACACGGTGTGCTGTCCGCATCTTTTGCGGCCCCATTGAAAATGAATGGGTCCGCACTCATTCGGCAAAGTTGCGGAACGGACACGGACCCGTTTTGCAGACGTGTAAATGGACCTTTACATTGCATAAAAAGTACAGGAAAATTATAGAAACAATCAAAAGATTGCCTTTTAAAGGCCTCTAGTGATACTGTTAAATGGTTAAAAAAAAAAAAGTTTTATTTTAAAAAATTCCAGGTTTAAAAAAAATTCTATTAAAAAAAACCAACACACTTTTGAATGTAAAAATGGAAAAAACTGCAAAATACGATCCCTTCCACATATTTGGTAATGACTCTCACTACACAATTATCATGTAATTTATCCAGAATGGTGAACACCATAAAAAAAAAAAAGAAAAAAAAGCCAGAACTGCTGCTTTTTGCTTATTCGCCACAAAAAAAACAATAAAAAGCGATCAAAAAGGTTACGTACCCTAAAATGATACCAAGGAAAATTACAAGTCATCCCGCAAATATCTAGCCCTCAAACAGCTCCATAGAAAGAAAAATAAAGTTATGGGTCTTCGGCGCTGATGAAAAAACATTTTTTTTTGTGGGGTTTTATTGTGCGAAAGTAGTAAAATGTTAAAAAACTGTATTTACTTGGTATCGCTGTATTCATACTGACCCAGAGAATAAACTTGGGACCCGCACCTAGACATGTCACCAGTGTCTCAAATGAGACAACCCCTTTAAGAAATGCATTGGTGAACATGTCACATTCCAACCGCGCCCATAAACATGAGTGCAACATAAGGAATCTTACAGTACAGCCTCATTCACAACGTCAGTGTTTGGTCATTGATTTCTATCAGTGATTGTGAGCCAAAATCAGGATTGGAGCCTCCACAGACATGAGGTATAATGGAAAGATCTGCACCTGTTCTGTGTTTAGCTGCGCCTGGTTTTGGCTCAAAATCACTGATGGAAATCACTGACCGAACTCTGACATGTGAATAAGACGAAATGGCGATGGAGCGTGTACCGAAACCAACAAGAGGGCGAGAAAGTCAAATGACATTTAGGGCTTGTTCACGCGGCCATTGTGTGGGCGCTCCCGTGCTGCGGACCGCAAATCACGGACCCATTCACTTCAATTGGATCTGAGATCCGCATCAGACTGTCCGCACCGCAAAAAAATAGAACAAGTTCTATGTTTTTGCGGTGCGGAGGCACGGACAGAAACACCACGGAAGCATTCCGTAGTGCTTCCGTGGGGTTCTGATCCGTGCCTCCGTTCCACACCGCGTCTCCGTGATTGCGGACCCATTCAAGTATAATGGCCGCAATACGGCCACGGACGCACAACGGCCGTGTGAACAAGCCCTTATTATGTAGACAAGTTAATACAAGCCACTTCTTAATTTATTGTGATTGTCCATATTGTCTCTTTTGCTGGCTGGATTAATTTTTCATGATACACTGCTTGTTTCCGGGGGTTACGACCACCCTGTAATCTAGCAGCGGTGATCACGTTTGCACACTATAGGAAATAGCACCAGCCTATGTGCGCTCCCACAGTCCCGGCCACCAAAGAGGCTATGTATTTTCTTATAGTGTGTAAGCACGGCCACCGCTGCTGGATTACAGGGTGGCTGTAACCATGGAAACGAGCAGTGTATAATGTGATGGAAAAATGAATCCAGCCAGCAAAGGAAGCAATATGGACAATCACAATATATTAGTAAGTGCATTGTATTAACTTTCTCTACATGATAAATTCCACTTACTGAAGTGAGACAACCCCTTTGGGCCTCTTTCACATGAGCGTGACGGATTATGTCCGGATGCGTTCAGGGTGCATTCAGTGAAACTTGAACCATTTTGCAAGCAAGTTCAGTCAGTTTTGTCAGCGATTGCGTTCAGTTCAGTTTTTTCAGCGCAGATGCAATGCGTTTTTTCACGTGCGTGATAAAAAACTGAAGGTTCACAAACATCTCCTAGCAACCATCAGTGAACTTCTATGGGGCCAGGGCTGCGTGAAAAACGTAGAATATAGAATATGCTGCGATTTTCACGCAATGCAGAACTGATACACAGACCCATTGAAATGAATGGGTCAGGATTCAGTGTGGGCGCTATGTGTTCACGTCACGCATTGCACCCACGTGAAAAACTCACTCATGTGAAAGGGGCCTAAGAGAAAAGAGAAGCATTCTGGATTTTCACCTTGAATGCGGTTATACCACATGGTGTTAATCTTAGGTCAGATCTGCTGTACTGTTACTGAATTTTTCTCCTGCTTGTGTTGTACCTGAGGCATTATCACTGTCAATTTAATTATAGTTTTGCTTCAGCAGGTGATTGACTCCGATTACGTAGGTGGTTCCTCCGCCCACATGATGGATGATCTTGTATTGGGAAAGTATCTATATCTAAAACCATGCTATGATTAAGAACACATCCTTTTTCGACTATCTGTTAATAAATGTGCACTAATGTGCCTGATTTAAGAGTGACTTTCCTGCTGAAAGATTCCCTTTAAAATGTATATCATTGCTTTATTTACTCCTTGTACCAATGTCTTCATTTGTCTGTAAAATTAAATTCAGAACAATGCAGGTTTCCAGTGAGTATAAAGGAGTTCATATTGATGAGAGCTACACAGCTGAAACAAACTGTTACACCGCAGGTCTGTCAGTGTAGTGAAGCCTAACTGTTGTCTGTTTCCAAGGGCAACCAGAAGAATTTTGAAAGTAATTAAGTATGAGAATGGAAACAGACATTAACCCATTCCCATGGCAGGTCTTTAAACAGCAACCGGGTGCGTGCTGTTTCACACAGCAGACACCCGAGCCTGATGTCTACAACTGGCGGTAATGCCGATCGCAGACTTTTACCCGCTCAGATGTGTGCGGCAGGGCTCTATAGGAACATAGTATAATACCCATTGACTCCAGTGCTAATGCATTGGAGTCTATTCGAGAAGCAATCTGATGACTGCTTGTTATAGTTCCTCATGGGAGAGGTTTTTTAAAAATATAAAAAAAATCTAAAAATTCAATCACCCCCCCCCCCATATTTCCAAAATAAAAATACATAAAACAATAAAAAATACACATCATGGGCATTGCTGTTTTTGAAAATGTCTGCATTACTAAGATTTAAAAATATTTATCCCATCTGCCGAAACTGACAAAAAGTCAAAATGGCCAATTCTACGCTTTTTGTTCACTTCACTTCCCACAGAAAGTTAAATAAAAAGTGATCACAATGTAATACACATCCAAAAAAGGCATCAATAAAAAGTACAGATCGCCCTGCAAAAAATTATCCCTCACACAGCTTTGTACACATAACTACAAAAAAAGTTATAGGGGGTCAGAATATGGTGTCGAAAAGAAAAAAAAAAGAAAAATTTTTAAAACACAAGACAAACTATACAAATGTAGTATAGCCGTAATTGTACTGACCTGCAGAATGAAAGTAACAGGTCAGTTTTTCCACTGACGTAAAAAAACAAAACAAAAAAAACTTGCAGAATTTTTTTTTCTTCCAATTTCACCCCACTTGGATTTTTTTCCAGCTATCCACTACATTGTATGCAATATAAAAAGGTAGAATTAGAAAGTGCAACTTGTCCTGCAAAAAAATAAGCCTCATAACGGCTGTGTGAACGGAAAAATAAAGTTATGACCCGGAAAATGCAGGGAGTGAAAAACAAAAAAACGCAAAAACTAAAAACCTCAGGGGCTCAAAGGGTTAAATGAAAACGGACACAAAACTAAAGCAAAACATAAGCAGCAGAATAATAATTTACAAGTCTTTATCATTGGTCCAGATGATGCTCTACATATGTCATCACTTTAAATGTGGTCAAATAGCACTTAAACTGAGGACATGTGTGTAAACTCTGCTGCTCATAAACGCTGTAACACATACTAAACCACAGCATCCTAAAATCGAGTCAGTTTTCATACTGCCAAAATACAGTAGTAGTCTGCCACTGGAAATTGTCTATTCAGCCTCCAAATACAGGCCGATTCCTAAAACATGGTCTGGTGGGAAAGAATGGCTTGGTCTTAGGGTCCCATTCACACGTCCGCATGTCATTGCAGATCCGCAAAACATGGACATCGGATGTTTGAAGGGACCCTTAAGGCTACTTTCACACTAGCGGCAGCCCGGATCCGGCAGGTGAAGGGTGCTGCCGGATCCGGACTGCCGCAGGGACATGTGTGGAGCCGGAACCGCTCTCCGGCCCCACACATGTCACACAGTACATACATACACACAGACACATATACACAGACAAATACACATACATACTTACATGCTCCCGGCAGGTCTCCAGAGCGCAGGAGGAGCAGGACGGCGCGCACATAGGACGATTCCCCACAGCGCCCTCTGCTAGTATGTATATGTCTGTGTATGTGTATGTGTGTATTGTGTGTATGTGTGCAGGTGACGGATCCGTCATGAACTCCATTGAAAGTCAATGGAGGACGGATCCGTCTTGGTGCGGATGCCTGGACCGGATAGCAAACCGCAGCATGCTGCGGTTTGTTCTCCGGTCTGAAGACGGAACGGAATGCTTTTAGGAGCGCTCCGTTGTCTTCAGTTCAGTTTTGTCCCCATTGACAATGAATGGGGACAAAACTGAAGCGTTTTATTCCGGTATTGAGCTCCTATGACAGAACTCAATACCAGAATTATAAAACGCTAGTGTGAAAGTAGCCCAATATGTGCAAAATGCATTAAGTCATTACACCATATTCTAAAGCAGCACATGTGAACAAGCGGAATAGTTACAGAGACACAAGTAAAGCATTATATGCATTATAAGCAGATAAATTGATTTCTTTCTTATAGGGTAGAGAGGAATAAGCATCCAGTACTGACAGGCTTCATGAAGCAGCATTATTATTCTTATGAACACAGATTTTCCCTGCTGTCATTCATTATTTCCAGTTTCCAGACAGATAATCGGATATTACTAAAATGTGAAAGTATTAAAGGGGTCCTCTGTGAGTTCAATTATTATCCCCGGGATAAATAGGTGGGGATCCGACTCCCAGCACTTCCGCTGATGAACTGTCTGAAGAATACCAAGCACAGCGCACTGTACAGCATCTGTGCTTTGCTTTGAATGGGACTGAGCTGTGTCTAGGCCACATGACCGATCAACGTGACGTCACAGACTAGGAACAGCTGATCGTGGTGGTGCCAGGACTTGGACCCTCAGCGATCATAGATTGATGATCTATCCTGAGGACAGGCATTCAACATTGTTGAAAACTCTCAGAAAACCCTTTTAAATTTTTTAGTGCGATATACTATAGGAAACAATCTTCCCCACTCCAAAAATCCATCTGCAGAAAGACAGTAAGTAGACTCTCAGGGTTCATGCACACAAGAGTGAGTGCCCCGTACCCATATTGGGGAGGCACAGATCGGAAGCACTACAGAGCACTTCCATAGAATTTCGGTCCGTGGCTCCGCACTGCAAAATATAGAACATGTCCTATTTTTTGCAAT
The DNA here is from genome assembly GCA_900303285.1 of Rhinella marina. Taxonomy (NCBI): domain Eukaryota; kingdom Metazoa; phylum Chordata; class Amphibia; order Anura; family Bufonidae; genus Rhinella; species Rhinella marina. The sequence goes on along the minus strand of ONZH01009847.1, from coordinate 280,401 downwards.
ACAGAACGTCTCTTGCGGATCGCGGTCCCATTTAAGTCAAGGGGTCCGCCTCTGCGAACGGCGTGCACATGGATGGGCTATTTGCGGTCCGCAGCATGGGGCACACACCAGCCCTCATGCTGTGAGGGGGTGGAGGAGCAGATGTAAGGAGACATTCTCCAGGCTCACAGTGTGGTGCACAGTGCTATGGGAAGTGAAGGAAAAGTTAAGTTACTTATCACATCAGAATGATCCTGCCCTCGAAGAGCGCATACAAGGATATCATATAGTTATAAAATCCATGATCCCGCAAAAAAACAAAACCAAAAAACTAAATAACTAAACTAACTAGATAAAGTCGGATAATTATTCTCACAGATCAATGGCATGGCATACAGTTAGATATGTTGAGGAAAGTCAATATGCTTTCAGTGTCCATTTCTCACCACACAAGAAAATCAGACTGCTGATAAGTAACAGCCATAAAACCAGCCGGAGCACATTCCAGAGCCAAAGCCAACAACATTAGTAGGAAGAGAACAGCAGTGCTGTCCCCGCACACATTCTCCAATGTGTCAGCTTCTCGTCCTACTTCTAATACCGCTGATGCTGACAATATGGAATGTGCGCCATCTGATTTACTGCTCATCTGTGTCTGCAGATTGTCACAGTATTTGGTTATTCTCCATCCAGGGCCTTGGATTCTGTCCTGAGTGAGGAGATAATTATCTGTATAACACTAGTAAAGGTTTCCTCAATCTTAGGTTGAACGTTTATTAATGACTTACCTTTGGTGGTTTGAATGGGTAGTCGGGGGAGAATGTGATGTCTAAGAAGAAAACACCTCCTTCATATACAGAACCAGGAGGACCTAGTATAGTGGATCTCCATTCATATATGTTATCACCTTTAGGTCCAGCACTGCAATAAAAAAAAAAAAGTAATCAGCGGGATGTGTACATTCTGGAAACATTTAGAGCATCGATCTGATGCATGCAAAAAAGGCCAAGAGACAAGGTTTATATAAAAACATTGTGCTCTAGCTGTATATAGAAAATCTGGTATCTGATTTGATAGCTCCGATTCCTTAGATACCACATTCCATAGTGACTGTGGCATCTAAGAGGTTTTATGGAGGTTCTTCAGGGTGCTGATAGATCGTCATGCCATTAGGCCCAACCTATGGCTGTACGCATACCTGTATAGAAATGTATAATTACCTAAGTGATCAAAGGATGGCGCAGTCCCATAGTAGGAGAAAAATTTTTTTTTTAAGGTTATAAAGACAAAAAGTTTAGAGAGAAAAACTAATAAAATCAGATTTCCCATTACAAAGCAAGTTATAATGCAAAAAATATTGAAATAAATACAATATACAATAAGGGGCATAAAAAAAATGTCAAAATTCTCATTGAACCCCTACAAAAAATACTAAAAGTTAACCAAAGATTTAGACGTTCCCTTAAAATGCTTTTATTGTGCAAATGCAGTGTAATGTACAGTAATACGGACTCTACACGTTTGGCATTTGTGGTAAATGTAATGACCTTTTTTGCATCCGTGTCCGATCCACATTTTTTGCGGATTGCACATGGACCCTTTCATTTCTATGGGTATGCAAAAAAAAAAAATGGACAGCACACAGATGCTGTCCACATCCATATGTCTATTCCGCAAATTATAGAACATGTCCTATTCTTGTCTGTTTTGTGGACAAGGGTAGCCATTTCTATTAATGGGACTGAGAAAAATAGGCATTACACACGGAAGGTGTCCTTATGGACACTGTAGTATGCATGAGGACTTATACTGTACACTGAATAGCTTAAAAAATAAAAACCAATTAAAACAATTGGAATTTTTTTCTCCTCATGCAAAAAACAAACAAACAAAAACATTTTTAGGGTTAACCAATTAATTATAGGTACCAAAAATAGTGAAACTGAACAATATAGCTTGCCTAGCAAAAAACAAACCGCTATATTGGCTGTCAACAAGAAAATAAACATTATAGATCTTGGAATGTGGAAATGAAAAAAGTTGCACTCTATTGGCCAAAAAAGGCTGTGTCCTTAAAGGCGGGAATACATAATTTCCGCCTCTGGTTGTTTTTTTTTCCTCCGCGGCATGATCCTCTTCAGCCAACCGCTCACTTCAGCCGTGATGTGTCCACGTTGAAGCCAGTAGTTGGCTGAAGAGGTTCAGGTGACCAGGGGCAGACTGGGAACTTATAGTGGCCCTGGAAATTATGCTAAAAGTGGCCCCGTTTTGTAGTCAGGTCCAAATTGATGGAAGGCAGGGCCAACACAAGTAGGTGAGGCCAGAAATACCATATTGTGGCACATTATACCACCCCAACAGAGCCAAATACCACAGTCCATCACAAAATACATCCCCAAAATCTTCCACTGGCTGGCCATGAGGAAAGCTCAGATGGCCCCTTGGGCATTGGCCCACCAGGAAATTTCCCTGTAGGGTCTATGGTCAATCTGCCCCTGCAGGTGACCATGCCCAAGACAGGGAGGAAGAAAACAAACCACAGACTTGAAGATGGGAGCCAGTGCGAAGGACTGGAACGGCGGGGAGCAGGTAAGAAGGTGATCCTTTCAGTAGGGGAGGCAGGCTGTGAGCACCTGAAATTCCCAGACAAGAAATTCTGTAGGGAAATCAGTTTTCCATAATAATTACTGGCATAGAATTTACCATTGTGGAGATGTGAGGATTCCACAGTAGCAATTTTTGTTAAAATCTAAATGATTTTTTCATTGCAGAAAAAAAATCTCAGTACATTTAATATGGTAAAAAATATCTTGCAAATGGGAACGAAACTGAAAAATGTGTTGAAATAAATGCTTCTCAAAGTAGGGCCGCCTGTCTATGGATTCCTCGATGTGAAACTTTCAACTGAATGGATTTTTAATATTTATTAGGTTTTATTATTTCATTCAACCTATAAATTTCAAGCCTTGGAGGCTTTCCAGGTCTCCTGGGAAGCACGTGCTAAGAATTAATGGCTACACTGCACACACATAAGCGTTTATAATCAGAGTAAATATTCGGTGGCTTTTGCTCCATCATTCCCTTATCGTTGGTAAATATATTAGACTGGTATGAAATGCTGAATACAGTGCAGACATCTCCGAGGCCGTATTGGTGTCAGCACATTTCTCTTACAAGGTTGACTCTTCTGGGAATTCTCTCTCTGACACGATCATATTTCCTGTACTACGCTCTGCAGACTAGTACAAGCGGTTCCAACAATACAACTTATTTACCTAAAAAAAGACCTGAAATTGTAACACTTGACTTATTAAAAAAATGACGAACAGCTGTTTTTTCTTTAAAAAAAAGCTATATGCAAAGAGGTATCTCTCAAGGAGGAGAACCATCTCACCAGCACCACCTCTTGGAAGTGGCTCCCTATGAGTCAAAATCCAAATTCCAACAAGTCTTGGGGTTTGACAAGGAAATATAGCTAGGCCAGATATCCATCTGTAGACAGCCGTTTCGGGTGCTTACCGCTCTTCGGTACGGAGTAGGATTCTGGCTGGCTGGGTGCGATGCCTTGAATGTGTCTTAGGCAGGGTACTGAATCTCCTTAAAGAGACCAGTGCTGTACGGAGACTTAATGGATGTACTCAATAGTATGGAGACTATTGGGAAACGAATATGCAAACAGGTATCTCCCAAGGAAGAGAACCAACTCTTCAAGGCATCACAACTCAGCCAGCCAGAATCCTGACCTTGAGTCAGTAAAAAAAAATCACGGGGACATGCACTACTTTGATCTTTGATGCGGACCAAGCATGCCCATTGAAATCTATGAGTTTGTGAAAATCACTGACACACATCCGTGTTGCGTCCGTTTTTCACTGACGACCGTGTGAATGGGTCCCGCAATTTTGCAGAATAGATGCAGCCCCATTCACTTCTATTAGAGCGTGCAGCCGCGGCTCCGCAAGAATATATAGAACATGTCCTATTCTTGTCCGTAATAGCGGACAAGAATAGGCATTTTGAACGGGGCGCTTGGCCGTGTGTTCTGCAATTTGTGGAAGACATGCCAGGCGGCATCCATGGTATTGCTACGGCCCCTAATAGGAGATTCTTTGGAAATTTATTTTCAGCTGAGCAACATCAGTGTATTATGGATGACACAAGGATGGTAAAAAACGGACACATGGACCAACCATGGATTCTTTATGGACATCTCCAAGGATTAAACACAAGTTTTGTTCACAGACGTGTCACTGACACGGAATTGTGAACGAGGCCTAAGGGATAATATTCTAGCTGGCTGATAGGGTGCATTCATATGACCGTAATTTCAGTCCGCATTTTTTGCAGATTGGATGCAGACCCTTCATTTCAATGTGCTCTGTGATCTGTATGTCCATTAAAAAAAAAAAACACAAAAAAAAAATAAATAAATAAAAAAACAACTCGTCCTATTCTTGTCTGTTTTGTGGACATGAGTAGTCAGTTCTAAAAAAGGACGGATTGTGTGGAATGCACATAGCCGGTGTCCATGTTTGGTGGATCTGCAATTTACAGACCACAAAACGGATACGGTCGCGTGAATGCCCCATTAATAGGTGTGCTGCGGTAACAGCAGGTGACCTAAACACCATTCAGCCTGCAGGTTACTGATGTGAAGGTAAGGGTACCTGCTTATTTGTATTGATATGTACCAATAGGGTGAACGCTCATCAACTGCATGGGAAAAATGATTTAGTTTATGCAGTTTTGGCTGCCTAAGTAAAAATGTGCAGTTTTTGACCACGTGGCACACTTCCCCTATAACATACAATATTTATAGACTACTCAGAGATCCAAGTTGGAACTGCAGAAAAACAAGATCTTGGCAGCAGCCGAAGCGTATCTCAGTCTCTAATGAAACCTGCAGCCAGTAGGATACCTCTGCGCAGTGTCAGCATGCTCTATTCTGAGCCACAGGACCTCTGACATAAGGGCTCCCTAGTAAACTGCTTAATGAGACAACTGGCTAATGCATCAAATGATTATTGATTAAAGAAATTCAGATGGTTTATTATAATCATTCATATAAAAAAAATGACCTGAATCCACAACATGGCTTTACAGCTGGCAGTAAAATCTAAGAAATAAAACCACACAAGACACAGTAATATCCTGTCCTACATCCAAAAACAGAACAAAAGAGGAAAGAAGATATAAAACCTACAGATTTATAATAATTTCAGCTACACAAGCTGAGCACTGCTGGAACGCTGCGTTTCCTCTATGCTAAGTGTGCAGCTCTTCTACTTAAAAAGCTCTTGCTGTTTCGTGTATACATTTCCTAGGTAAAGCCATGTGTCACCATGGTTACAAACTATTTGCATGTGTAGTGTGATTCCTGCATTCTTGCATCCTTCTTCTTGATGATCTACAGACAGTAGAAGAAGGGGCAAAAGGAAGGGGGTAACACATGGCTGCAGGACACGGATACAAAAAGATTTTGAGGGACATTTATCAAACTGGTGTAAAGTAGAACTGGCTTAGCTGCCCATAAGCAACCAATCAGATTTCACCTTTTCTTTTTCCAGAGGAGCTCTGAAAATTGAAAGGAGGAACCTGATTGGTTGCTGTGGACAACTAAGCCAGTTCTACTTTACACCAGTTTGATAAATCTCCCCCTTTGTTTACAGCCTGTAACCAAGAAGAAAGATAGGAGCTGCATAAATTAGACAGTAGAAGCTTTTCAATCAAGTTGGAGAAAAATGAAAATGTTGTACGCTGACGAGCAAAAGGTAACAATGCTTCATCTTGGCTATCTCATACATATATTGGATTTGCAACTATTTAGCATATGATCAGGGGCGGATTGGGAACTTAAAGTGGCCCTGGAAAAATACTAAAAGTGGCCCCATTTTGTAGTCAGGTCCAAATTGATGGAAGGCAGGGCCAGCAATACCATATTGTGGCACATTATACCACCCCCAACAGAGCCAAATACCACAGTCCATCACAAAATACATCCGTGAGGAGGGTCCAGGTGGCCCACTGGGCATCAGCCCACCGGGAAATTTCCCTGTAAGGTCTATGGCCAATCCGCCCCTGCATATGATTAGTTAGGCAGATTCATGTCATGTAACTGCATTGTTACTGTTTTGCTCCTGGTGGTGGAACAATCTTTTTTCTTCTTCAATACTACAAATTACAACCTGTTCCCACATTTCCTAATAGCTCCGTGTGTTATTAGGTTGGTTCCCAAGTGAAAGGCCTCTTCACACAGCTGATTGGTGGGGGTGCCGGGAGTCCTGAGGATTGGTCATCAATATCCCAGATAACCCCTCTCACCCCCTCAATATTTATCACCTATCTCATGAACATTCAAAAACTGAGCAGATTACCTAAACCAGGGGTATTTGACAGGATGTGCCAAAATTCTTGATTTTTTTGGGGAATTCTGATGTGCCAAGGTATCAATGAGGCTTGTACTATATTTCAACAGTAAATTACAGATGTTGCTATACCATTTTGCCATGGCTAAGTATGTACACAAAATGATTGATGTCACTGGTAGAAGAAGGTAATCACCAAAACTGTGGTCTGATAGATGGTGGCAAGGAATTTGTGTTGTCCCATTAATGCTGCACAACCTTCTCTTCTCACCACCCTCCTGAAGCCACGGCCCCCTGATGATCCAGCATGTGCCACACAAATTGTCACATTTGCCACTTCCAACTCATGGTGCCTTGCAGTGCTGGGGTCCTGGGTTCAAATGCGACCAAGGACAACATCTTGTGTTTGTGTGAGTTTCCTCCTGGTACTCCGCTTTCCCCCCAGATTCCAAAGACATACTGATAGGGAACTTAGAGTGTTAACTCATTTGGAGACACCAAGAGACAAAAACGTCTGTAAAGTTCTGCTGAATATGTCAGAGCTATATAAGTGAGTAAAATTAAAAAAATATGTAAGTGTCCTAGGCCAATACAGTATACCAAACTCTCTTTGGCATAAACATAACCACAGTCAGGACATATATGTCAGCCTCTGAACATAAACAAGAATGTTTTCATTCACTGACAGTAAGCAGAGATCTTGAAAATATTGTGAAACTAAAATGCAAAGTGTATTACAAAGTAGCAGAACTATTCATTATATAGCTATTAAGCTTTATTTACATGTGGCTGTAAAATCTTAAAGACTTTACGTACTTTCACACAATTTAATGCCATTTAATAGAGAATGGTGTAACTAGCACATTTCTAAATCACTTCCCTTAAAAAAATATGCCTGCATCCAATGAAAAAAAGCTAATTTGAACCTAATTTGCAGTCCACTGCCTGTTGTCAGGCAAGATATGTCCCTAGTAACAGACACAGAAGATGGCTCACAGAAAATGGGGGCGAGTTTCAGAGCTAGCTGAGATTGCAAGACTGATAAATGAACTGTTTCCATACTGCTTCTGAAAAATCACAGGAATGTTTTGCCGTTCTCCAAGCAGGATTCCCCCTCCTTATCTGTTCTGTGAGCTCCGGAGCTGAAAACCAACATAGTGGGAACTAAAAATAAAGTATGTCACAGCAGTACAGTGTCCCCAGCTTGTGAGAGAAATGTATCTAGTTGTGCAGCTGCAGAGTGGAATAATTTGGCTGAAACAGACTTCAGGAGAACCCAAAAAGATCTGTTCCATCACAGTTATGATTGTGCAAAGAAGCACAGACATTATTCAAACTTTTTTTTTTAAAAAACTCGGGTACGATTTAATTGTAATTGAAGAACTATTCTCACTTGCTCCTGTTCCATGCTATTAAAAACATTTCATTCTCTAATGTCCTTAATCCTATATACATTACTATACTGTGAACAGGGAGATATTAACAGGATTAAGACAGACCCTGACTATATTAACACTGAACTAGATAATATCTGTAATGGCTTTTTCAATATGGAAAGCGGCAGTGTCAGCTCTCCAATAAATGAAGTCCTGATATTTGCTAGATAGACTGACAACAGGAGAAGAATGCCAAATGGTTTTCACTATGTTAAATTAAAACGAAACAGAATAAGTATGTGAAGGACAATACTGCTGGTGGGTGACAGCTCCGATAGCCAATTCCTACCATGTTAATGTAATGTCATCTGCTTTTTTTGATCCATCTGACATAGTGACACCAATATATAGCAAGACATACGATGACTGACAGTCCCCTCAGCTTTCGGGAGAGCAAGATTAAAACGAGGCTCCATACCCTTCACTGTCTCTCACTATAACATCCAAGTAATAGTTATAATGTATGGCCTTCACTGTAGTGACAACGCTGATATAGCACTAGAGATAGCAGACATTTTATTGTCAACAACAATTGAATGTCAAAGTGCCACCATGAGCGGGTTAAAAAGGGATAAACTGTTATGATGAGAAAAGGAATAAATTTGTCATCGCATCTGTCACACATTATCTCAGCATGTCACACACATCACAAAGAAGGCAAAGATACAAATATTTTATGATTTCAATGATATATCCGTATTCCTGACTATGCCGACAGTTTGTTCATCTGGTTTGGCTTAACAATTTATTTGATATACAGTACAATGCAAAGTTTGTTTTAAGTAGGTGTGGAAAAAATGCTGCAAATTAAGAATACTTAAAACAATATAAGTGTCAATAGTTTATTTTTTTTAATCAATTTATAAAATTCAAAGTGAATGAACAAAAGAGAACTCTGAATCCAATCTTATTTGGTGTAAAAACCCTTTGCCTTCAAAACAGCATCAATTATTCTAGGTACACCTTCACAACATCAGAGATTTTGTAGGATTATAGTGAGGTCTATATCAAACAATTATACCATACAGGTAATAATGATCTTTATTATCCTACGTAGGTTGAAACAAAGTCATTAACTGAAACAGAAACTGCTGTGTACGAGGCTTAAAACTGGGTGAGGAACAGCCAAACTCTGCTACAAAGGTGAGGTTATGGAAGACAGTGTCATACACCATGCTAAGACTGAGCACAAAAAACAAGACACATGGTACTTATACTGCAACTGCAACAAGCTCTTTTGAAGGGACACAAATAAATGGGCAACGATGAGGACCGTGGATGAAGTGTTCAGCCAAGGAAACTGTGCAGCAGATGAAAGACACATCATTCTTGTTTCCCTTCAAAATCAGGAGATGTCCAGCAGTGCCATCACCTCATAACTGGCAGGAACCAGGTATATCCATCTACTGTTCCGAAATGTCTGACCAGAAGTGGTGGTCAGTGAAGAATTATGGACAAAAACCCATACCTTTAAAGTGGAAACAAGACTATGTGACTTAACTATGCACAAAAATAGGGACTGGAGTGCAGAAAAATGGCAGCAGATGCTCTGGACTCATGATGTTGTTACAGCCTCCTTACCAAGTTCCTTCAAAAACTAAGTAAGTATACCTAGAAGTGTCTTGAAGGCAAAGGGTGGTCACTCCAAATATTGATTTAATTAAGATTTCTCGTTTGTTCATTCACTTTGCATTTTGTTAATTGATAAAAATGAACTATTAACACTTTTATTTTTGAAAGCATTCTTACTTTGCAAACATTTTATGCAGGTGTGGAAAAAATTCTGCACAGTACTGTATGTTGTATAACAATAAGTAAAGGAACAGGTTCCAATCTTTTCAAAGATGTATGACAAACCATTCATGAAAAAAATAATGACGTACATCAGTTTAAACCAATCAACTGAACGTACGCCTTTTAACATGTTTTTTTTATCTGCTGGCAGCCACCTCTAGGGGGAGCCTGAGCTTACTACATACAGCTTTATTATTGATTTCCTATGTAGAAACAGTAAGTAGTACGCTCCACCTAGTGGTGGTAGGAGGCAGCCAGAAAGTTATCAATTAAATCTATAAGGATGCAAGGTATTTGGAGCTCACTATCAGAAAAACAGAGCTCCATAGACTGAAAAGATATATTAAGATATTAATTAACACAGAATTGTGGACCTATAATTGAATCCCAAATTGCTAGGATTTTAGCTAGCTAAGTTTGACCTCTGGGACCACCATAAAACCCAAAAATGAAAGAGCTGCAACGCTGACTTAGCCCATTCACAGTTTCTCATCACTGTGGCGCCCCAAAGAAGCCTGCTCAAGATAATGGGGCCAGGCGGCCAAGTGCTGCTATGTAGAGAATACAGCTTCTTCCTCAGGAAAAGTGGGAGTCAGACTCCAATTATAAAGTGATGGCCTGCCCTACTGATATAACATGAGAAACCCTTTAAATGGTGTTCCCTTTAATGTAAATATTCTGCAGACCAATTCACTATTTTGTTGGATCCGCTCCATTTATCATCAATAAAATACAAGGATCTTTTTTTTGCGCTCAGTTTTAAGCGCATGAATAGGCCATTCACCAGCTCACTACAACTCGCTGAAATACCGTTGTCATAAAAATATTCCCAATTAAAATCCACCATCTGACAGGTCAGCTCCCTTCAAGCCAAGCAAATGAAGACACCCATGCAAAGTTGCTTCCTTGGGAACTAATTTAGCTAGAAACAGCCCCGATCATGTACAGCTCTTATTTAAAGCTTGCAAAGACAAATCTGGTTTAAAGTGCTGATGTTATGTCAATTCATATTCTACGGCTAATGACAGGTCTCCGGAGGCGCGGTAAGAAGAGCATCACACATTGCAGCTTGATCAGCATTAAAAGCTATGACAATCAAGGACCAAATCCAGCTTTAAGAGTCAAATCCCCAAAGTGCTTTTTAAATAATGTGCATTGGATCACTTTACTGCTTCTCCAGCTATCCACTGTGAGAAGAATGAAGTGGAACACATAAATGGGAGAAACACGCTGAAGAAGTGTGGCATGAAAGGCACATACAGGGGTTATCTGTGCATAATTCTCAGCATAACCTACCCTAAAGTTTTACTAATTAAGCCCCAAAGCATTTGCCTATTGTATCTGCACATCTAATCTACACAAATTAATCTAATCTTTATGGTATAAATGCATTATTATGACCACCAGCTAATATCCAGAGTAACCACCGTGTGCAGCTCAGAGAGCAGCTAGATGGGCTGGGAGTGACTCAATAAGGTCCTGCTAGGTTGTCACAGGCATCTGGAGGCATGGTGAACGCAGTGCATCCCACAGGTTCTGAAGGGGGCATGGGGCAGGATTCATAGAGCGAACATGACGATCAAAGTGGTCCAAGAGAGGCACAATCTGGTTCAAGTCTGGAGAATTAGGGGGCCTGGGTGGTAATTGGAAGTTTTAGTCTTTCAACCAGTGTCGGACATTTCTAGCGGTCTGACACTTTGCAATTGTCTTTCTGGAAGATCACATCCGCCTCAGGGAAGACAATCAGCATGTATGGTTGTACGTGATCTGCAAGGATGGATTCCTACCCAAATTGGCTGAGAGTGCCTTCCACATGGATGAGTGGCCCAGAGAATGTCACGAAAACACCCCCCAAGACCATAACACTGTCACCATCAGCTTCTGTTCTTCTAGCAAAAGTTGCAGGGACTTTGTTCTTCAATATTTCTTGCCTGACATACCAAGGTGCATCCATTTAATTAAGCAGAAAATGTGACTCATCGGAGAAGGCAACTCTTCAATCAGAGGAGGTCCAATTCCCGTACTGCTGTAAAAATTGAAGCCTTTTCAGCTGATCCAAGCAGAGGTGCAGTGACCAGACGTCTGCTTCAGAGCCTCATATGCAGTAGGGTTCAATGAACTGTTGTATTAGACACACAGCTGGTAGCCCCCAGGTTCATTTTGGCAGTGAGCTGCTCCACTGTAGTGGGTTGGTCCACCCTCGAGCACCTTCGTAGCAGACATCTTAATAAAACTATCTGAATGCCTTAGAAAATGTTCTCACACCAGGGCTTGACCGAGAGAAGAATCCTTCAGTCTATTCAGTGTAAAATCTTAGCTATAACGTGATAAACACGCTGCTACTGCTGCTCTGTCAGCATTGGGGGGAATCTTTAGATTTCATGGAGGAGCAGATTAACGCCGAGAGATTATGGGGAGCTCACCCGTGACCCTGAACAGAACCCTCAGCTAGTCCATTAGAAAATGGCACAGAATTGTTGGCTGGGAGACAGAGCCTGGTGCTCCTGGGTGTGCGAGCAGCATCTACAGCATGACCTTTATAGAGCTGAGTTTAGGATGAAGAGATTATTCAGAGTTGGGCGTTTCACAGGAAGAGATTCTAAAAATGTGCATCACATAGATGTCATTGCAGTCAACCATTGGTTTACCTGATGTGAACTCGCATACCCTAGATTCCTAGGATGCTGTGAGTTTTGGGTCAGATAAACAAGTAGTCGGGCCGTGAACAGTAATATGGATGTAGAATACGTTCGGAACACAGAGGTGTAAATCCAGCCTAAGGATTAAAGGGGTTGTCCATTTTTTTTTATATTGATGACCTATCCTCAGGGTAGGTCATAAACATCAGATTGGCGGGGGCCGAATGCCAGCACCCCAGCCGATCAGCTGTTTGAAGAGAAAGCAACGCTCGTACGAAGTGAATGGGACAGCTGAGATGAAATTCCACTGCTCACTGCAGCAGTTGTGATGGCGAGCAGGTAAACAATGAAGAGAAGGCACTGCTTTCTCTTCACACAGCTGATCGGCGGAGGTGCCGGGAGTCGGGCCCCTGCCCATCCTGAGGATAGATCATCAATATAAATAACGTGGACAACCCCTTTAATCTGTCTGAGTCTGCATTAACCTTTGAATAATAAAGCACAGATGAGAACACTATAAAGTAGAAACCAAGTAATGAATAATTAAAACCACCTACACAGCTTTGGACGGCTCAGCCTACAACATGGATATTAGCAAACATCACAAAAGAAACACAGAAAACCGTATTTAGCTGAATGTAGTGTAGATCTCACATGATCCCTATTACATTAGGCCAAATGGGATAGAATATTAAAGGGATTTTTTCCATCTCAGACAATGGGGGCATATAGCTACACTGAGAACAGAGCCCTGAAAGTGATGGAGGGCACACATGCGCAGCCGCCCTACATTCACTTCTATGAGGTCGCCGAAAATAGCTGAGCGATGGCTCGACTATTTCCGTAGAAGTGAATGGGAGCGGAGGCTGCGCATACGCGGTGCGCTTTCATTCACTTCTATGGGGAGAGCGCGTAGTGGGACCCGCACCTATCAGACAATGGGGAGATATCCTAGCGATATGCCCTCATTGTCTCAGATGGGAAAACCTTTTAAAGGGAATCTATCACCACATACCTGCATATCAGCCCAAGTGACTTATTACAATACAAAAACTGCAGACAGCCAGCAGTTTGCCCCACCACGATCAGTGGTCCCATTGCAGAGATATTCACATTTTTATTTTATGCACATTAACTCCATGGTGCAAAGAGAAAGTCATCATTGCACCTAAAGTTCTGCTCCCATTCCCTGCTGGTGGTGCCCCAGGTCAGGCAGCGTTGATGTAATCACGCCTGGCCTTGATCTCTCATGCCTGTACATTTGACTTGGCGATCAATGCATACGTGGTACAGATTCCTGACCCGCAAGCTTCAGGCCTGTGAGAGGATATCCAAGGTGAACATGCAAGCGCGAGAGCTCAAGGCCAGGTATAATTACATCGCCACTGCCTGTCACTCAAGACTGGGGGGCGCAGCCAGCAGGGAATGTGAGCGAGCTTTAGGTGCAATGGTAATGCCCTTGATGCACAAAGGAGCTCATTCACATAAAATAAAAATGTAAATATCCCTGCAATGGGGCCACAGATCAAGATGAGGAAAAATGCGTTGAAATCAGCTGGCAAGCGCACATCTAATAAGTAATTTGGATTGTTATTCAGGTACGCGGGAATCTAATTCCATTACAATATTTTTACCTTCACGCACATATTTCTCAATATTTTGTAGGGCCAATGGTGGTGTGAGAAATCGATTTCATGTGATTATCTCTGAAGGACAATTGCAGACATCTACAGCTTACAATAAAAATATAGTACACTCCTGGTTGCATTAAACCTAGGTTTATATGCTGCGGTGGTATAAATTTTTGCTGCGAGTTTCGCAAAAACACATTCACTGCAGTGTGAACACGGCCCAAACGCATACACTGCATTTATGTTTACCATAGTGGCCAGACGTTACACAGATTAGTTTACAATGGCGACTATTAGGACAGCTACTTCCCATCAAAAACTAAAGGAAAATTTAGACTGAAAATTGTGAATTGTTGGTGACTGTAACCCATGTTGTATTGTAGAAAATCCAGGCGAACAATTTGGGCTGCCAGTATGTTTACCCGCACAGTATACATGATCTAATCTCCTGGGAATATACAAAGATATGGGGATCAAGTTTCACACCAAAAATGGCGTAAAGGCGTCTTAAGTCTTGGCAAGCCTTGAGACTTTTCTCCACTCATCCAACCTTTATCAAGCGGTGAGAAAAGGGAGGGTGGATATGGGCGGGAAAGCGTCCGTGGAAAATGGCTTAAATCTACACCAGCTAGATATCTGTTGTAGAGTTAAGTCTGTCAGACGGACTGCCGGACGAAGCACCAAACTTATGTAAAGGGCTACACCTCTATATAACTTTGTACTCCCTCCGGCAGCAAGGAGGGAATCGTCTCCCTATGTGTTTCGTTATAATAATAATAAAAATTGTTGTCCACATTTGCTACAGGTAGATTATGGATATTCTGAATATTCCTCTCTGATTGGACTCTAATGTACAGTAAAACCTCTCTGAGAGATCACTTCTTTGAGCAAGCAAAAAAAAACCTCATCCGGTAACAAATGACACTTTTCATAGCTGTTGGATACTCCAGGTTACTGGTAACCAGATTGGGACATTCGGGACACTTCCCTCAATCGTGATGTATTGTGACTCCTACTTATCACATGCCGTACCTGCACAGGTCACTGGTGAGGCCACCGATTGACCGGCAGCGGTGACATGCATGTAGACGGCAAGCCATACTTCCTTTCCAGCGGGTTCCAGAAGTGGCAGAGACCGGAGTTTGGCGCATGACTTGAAGAGCTCAGTGAGTTCAGTCTTTTCTTTTTCACTTTTTAATGCCCCCCCCCATTCCCAATCTTCGGTTCTAATTCTTAGAGATCCCTTTAAGGATATTAGGTCAAGGTGAGCACAGATACATTGTTAGGCTACGTTACTATATGTGATGTAAATTCTGGCAGACTGTTGAAGTTCACCGTAACCGGCATATCTGGACTTTTTGTCTGGCCAAAAGCTGGCATTTATGCTAGAAAGCGTCTGGATCCCCGTCAGATCCCATTGGAGTCAATGGGAATCCAGTGGTGCATGGCTCTGTGTGGCTATGCCGGATACGGTGAACTCAGTTTGTTCCTCTATCAGGCTGCTGACCTTCACATCTCATATGCAAACTTAGCCTTAGGCTTAATTCACAGTCAGAGTTTGGTCAGTGATTTTCATCAGTGACTGTAAGCCAAAAACCAGAAGCACATCCTTACATGATCTCTGGGTAGGCGCCACCTGAACTATGTTGTTCATGACTATAACATTTGAACTTGAACGCATGGTTTTTCTGCTAAACATGACCTTACAGGGTCTACTGCGTTACCACTCTCACTAAAATCAGCAGGATTAATGATGGTACTGGCAAGGGCAAGCCTGAGGAACACAGCATTAGCATGATGATTTACTAATGATTTCTATGTAACAGTGAAAGGGAGGGGTTCACCTTGTAACCCCCCTCCTTTTTACACATGGCAACCACTTCACCATACATTTTATCAAGCTGTGCTTGTAAATTAAACTGCTAAGGACTGTTTCACACCACTGTTCTTGATTTCTGTTGTTTTGCTCTGGAGCTAACAGAAGTGTCGGATCTGGCACATAACTGAGACAAACAGAGCTGATTTGACTACATTAGCTACAATAGAGTCCGTTCACGATCCAGTTTTTTTTTACCGGACAAAAATAGTCCTGCATGCAGGACTTTTTTGTCCAGTCTTTTTGTTGGAATCTATGACAGAACTTCAAATGCGGATGTGAAAGAGCCCTTAGGGCTGATTCACATCTGCGTTTATCTGATCTGGCAAGCTGTTCTGGCAGAGGATCTGGTATTGCCGGACACCACTGGCTAGAATGTAGGATTTTGTCTGGCTGAAGCTGTCACCTATGCCAGAAAGCAGCCGGATCACTGCAAAATCCCATTATAATCAATGGGGTTCGGCAATACCAGACCCAGTAAACTCTGGTAGGCTGTTCCTCTGTTGGATCAGTTAAACACAGAAGTTTGTTTAGCTCTTTTGCGACTGGGATCACAAATTCTAAAGAATATGACATGTAGATGGAGTTGGTCTAGGGTTCCTTAGGCCCACCAGAGAAAACTATTGTTGAGGTCCAACCCTTATATCATCAATAAAGTCTAATAGGTTTTGAGTCAAAGAAATAGACTCTAGACGCAATTAATTGGCTCCAAAGGCAGCTCCAAATGAGATTTTTCTCCAGGACCTTTGGGGCCCACCATAGTTTCAGAGCCTGGGTCCACCAAAGGATCCTCTGGATTACTGGTCGGCCAGTCAGACATTGAATTTACAGACTGGTCATGAAAATGCCACAGTTTGGACTCATCTGCCCAGTAAGTGCTTAGGTTCTGGTTACATCTGTGTTGGATGTTCCAGTGCTATTCTTCCTGTGAAAATGATGGACGCCATTGAATGGGGTGCATTGGGGACTGTTGGTATCCATTGCATAATGAATTCAGTACCGTGCTGTGGTTTTCATTCTAAACTGTTGTACAGCTGAGAGAATATTTACTTATTCTTACTGCGTATTCGGTTAGTGAACCAAGTGAAGTGCAAAATGGGCACCAGGCCTTATTCACATGTGTTCTCTATGGACAGCACACTGTATTCACACATCCCTATTTTTGTCTGTGTTTACGAATCCATCATTATAGTCTGTGGGTCAGTGAAAAACACGGACGCCATCCGTGTTTCACAAACCATCAATAGAAAATGCTCTGAGAATTAAAATTCAGCTCCAAACACAGATTCTTCACAGATGAATCTTATCATGGAAGTCTTCATGGACACGTATGTGTGATTAAGGCTTTAAAGTGGGTTTATACTTTCCAATGGTCAGGTAGATTACTGAGGACAATCTGCTCGGCTTAAGGTGCAGCAGATCACCCAATGAAAGCACGAAATGAAGCGGGTGAAACATTTAGGTGTCACAAGGACACCTAAATGATTGTTTCTGGGCAGAAGATTGTACTGTGTAAACAGCCGTGTGAACATAGGGGGAGATTTATCAAAACTGGTGTGAAAGCAAACTTCCTTAGTTGTCTATAGCAACCAATCAGATGCCATCTTTCATTTTCCAAAGGAGCTTTAAAACATGAAATGTGGAATCTGATTGGTTGCTATAGGCAACTAAACAAGTTTCCCATCACACCAGTTTTGATAAATCTAGACCAAAGACTATGATGACATTTCAAAGATCAGGAGTACAGAAATGTTAATTTATTCCAAAAGGGGATGAATGAAGCATTTTTACACATGGACAGAGAACTGTACATGATAATATTAACATAAAATCTTGTTCTACAATTACAGACTAGATGTGATCCCTAACCTGATGAAGATACTGGTATGAGTGGCCTCCAAACAGGCACTAAAACAATATGGATTCAATACCAAACGTGAGCGGTTAACCAGCCATGTACATTTCAAGGTCATATGTGATTAACAGCTTCAGGGTTGACATTTCTCCTACAGATTTACTCTACCATTCCCAAAGCCTCAACGGAAAATTGATTGTTTTGCCTGCAGGTTTCTGAATTTACAATGACTGTAACAAAAGGAGAAAGCTAAAGACCTAGCCACACAAATTCAAAACTGAGCTATTGTGAATGGAAAAGCCATTTTACACAGTCCATCAATCGGGGCAATTATTGGGAAGGTGCATTCCTAGGAACACTTGTTCCCGAAAATTGCCCTGTAAAGGTAGCACAGATCACCTAAAGAATGAGCAACCGCTTGTTCATCAGGTGAAAGCTTCGAGGATGTGGATACAATGATTGTTTCCCCGTTGAATCTTCTGCCCAGAAACAACAGGAGTTATTTATTAAGCATGCCACTCTTTGGCGTACAAATAGTTGCAAGACCCCATTCTACAACTTTAACTCTTGTGCGACAATATTTTGTCACATGGGCATTTTGTGTCGTCCTTGCCGTTTGAGAGCGACAGGGGCTGGGCCTTCTGCTTCTACAAATTTACCATCTTTTAATTCTGGAAACAGGTGTAAATGAGGAGTGAAAACTACTCTAGTCAGGGGCTGGAGTAGTTTTCACTCCAGGTGGACAGACTGTCGGAGGTGCGCCTATGCAGTCTGTTCTTTGAAGCCACTGCCCACAGTGAGTATTGAATGGAGCAAGCCTGGGCCCAGTACTGAGGTGAACGCTTGTATGGGAACAAGCCTTCCCATTGAAAAGAATGGAGCGGTTAGGTGTAATTACACCTGCTCACCGCTACCAATGTTACGGCTAGGATGTAAACAGTGAAGAGGAGGCAGCACTGGCACGGTGCGCGCCTCCTCTTCAAACAGCTGATCTGCGGGGGGCGGGTGTTGGACCCCCGCTGATCTGATATTGATGACCTATCCTGAGGACAGGTCATCAATAAATATAACTTGGAGAACCCCTTTAAACTATTTTACCATGTCACAAGATCATCACTATGAAAGCTATAAAAAATAATTAAAGAAACAGATGATCAAACAGGACCAAAAGATAGTATGTACCTCAAAATGGTGCCAATAAAAACGTGAACTAATCCCACAAAAAAACAAGCCCTTGCATGGTCAACAGAAATTAGCTCCCATCCACTAGATGTCATGGATTCCTTTCCCTACCCCGCATGTCCCTGGTTCACATTCTACAGTCATACAAGTCATCTCCAGGCTCCTCTTCTCTCCATACAACTGACACTATTCCCTCATACCTCCCTCCAGTGTCTTTCCTTGGCTGTCACTACTCACCAAAAAAAACAAAACAAAAAAACCCCCAAAAAACAAAAACCTTCTCTTGACTCATCCAGCACAACCAACTACAGACCTGTCTCTAATCTCCACTTTATCTCACAACTCCTGGAGCACTTGGTCTACTCTCGCCCTCTCTTCCATACACTGCATTCTGGTTTGTGCACTCTACAGAAACTGCCCTTACCAAAGTGACAAATGACCTCCTGACAGCTAAACACAACAGTGACTATTCTCTACGCATTCTCCTGGATCTTTGTGCAGCATTTAACACTTTAAAGTGGATTTACACCTTGCAATAATTGGGCACATTATTAGGAACTAACGTTCCTGTGAACAATCGTACCAGACAATCTGGCCGTGTAAAGGTGCCGCGGATCATGTAACGAACGAGCGAAACACTCATTCATCAGCTGATCCTGTCATTCGTGCAGGCACCTAAAATCATTTCTGGGCAGCAGATCGTGCTGTCTAAACAGTGATCTGCTGCCCAGTGCAGCTGTAGGAGGACGAGTGATCGCAATAGCAATCTCTCATTCTGCGGGGGAGATCGCTGCATGTAAACGCTTCCTTCCCGACAATCTGCCGCTCACTGCAAGGTGTAAATGCACTTTTAGCCCACCATGTCCTACTCACCATGCTCCAATCTATTGACCTCAAGGACACTGCTCTTTCCTGGTTCTCTTCCTATCTCTGGCCGTTCTATCTGTGAATCATTCACTGGCTCTACCTCCTCCTCTCCCTCTTGCTGTTGGAGTTCCTCAGGGTTCAGTCCTAGGTCCTCTTCTCTTTTCTCTCTACACAGCCCCTATCAGACTATAAGTAGATTTAGTTTCCAGTACCATTGCTTTGCTGATGACACCCAACTATAAACATCATCCTGTGACCTCACCCCTGCCGTACTTCAGAACACCAGTGACTTCCTGTCTGCTGTCTCTGACATCATGTCCTCTCTCGGTCTCAAACTGAATATTTCGGAAACTGAACTATTTGTGTTCTCTCCATCTACTAACCTACCTAAAGGCGACATCTCCCCCTCAGTGTGTCGCATTACCATAAAGTCTAAGCAGCATGTCCACTGTTTCGGTGTTATGTTTAAAACTGGTCTTTCATTCACCTCCTATATTCAATTGCTTTCATGCTCATGCCGCCTGCACCTCAAAAGCAGAGGTCTAGAATCCTCCTTTTTTTTACTGTAGAAACAACAAAAACACTCATTGTTGCCCTGATCCATTCCCGTCTTGATTCTTGTAACTCTTCACTAATCAATCTCCCTCTCACTAAACTCTCTGCTCTCCAACCTATCCTGAACGCAGCAGCTAGGCTCATCTATCTGTCTAACCGCTACTCCGATGCCTCCACCATGTGCCAGTCATTGCACTGGTTGCCCATACAGTATAGGATACAGTTTCATTTAAACTACTCACTCTCTACCACAAATATCTCCGCAGTGCTGCACCCTCTACATCTCCTCCCTCATCTCTGTCTACTATCCTACTCCTGCTGTTTTGCCAATGATTTATGACTAACATCTACCATAATATGAACCGCTCACTCTCGTCTTCAAGACTTCTCTCTAACTGCACCAGTTCTCTGGAACGCTCTTACCTCAAGCAAATAGGATAATTCACAACATCTTTTTAAGGTTGCCTTTCACATCTGTTAATTCTCCTTTCACCCACTCCTTCAACATCATTCTTCTCAACCCGATCCATCATCAAACACTTTCCATTACACCCATGCACTCAGAAGCACTACAGATATCAGCTGGTAACCGCCTGATGCAGCTTCTATATCTACTCCCCTATTGTGTTTAGATGGTTGGACCATTGTACAAAACAAGCACCTACCGTATTTTTCGCCCTATAAGACGCACTTTTTTTCCCCCAAAAGTAGGGGGAAAAATGCGGTGCGTCTTATAGGGCGAATACAAGTGAGCGCTTCCATAAGAAAGCGCTCACTTGTACGTAGGGACCCCCATCAGACCTCAAATCAGCCCACCCAGCCACTTAAAGACCATACTTACCTGTTCTGCGCTGCCGCTGCCGTCCGGTCCCACGCTCCGCGCTCTTCTCTCTTCCCTGCCGGCACGCACTATGACCTGACGCTGCCGGCAAACTGCGGTCCGCAATGCACGGGCACTGACCGTGAGGCCACCGCATGCGGATCGCTGACCCATTCACTTGAATGGGGTCCGCGATCCGCATCCGAGGGTCCGCACCGCAAAAAAGTAGTGCTTCCGTGGTGTTCCGATCCGTGCCTCCGCTCCGCATCTCCTGGATCGCGGACCCATTGTAGTGAATGGGTCCGCGATCCGTGATACGGGCTGCACACGGCCGGTGCCCATTTATTGTGGACCCGCCGTATGCGGCCCGCAGCACGGGCACGGCCGGCACACGTTCGTGTGCATGAGGCCTTAGTCTGCTTTCACACAGTGTTTGGTCAGTAATTGTAATCAGTGATTTGGAGCCAAAGCTAGTAGTGAAGCCTACACAGACATAAGATATAATATAGAAAGACTTACACCTGTTAGACCCGCACCTGGTTTGGCCCGGTTCACTTCAATGAGGCTGAGCTGCACCCAGGCCACGTGACATACCTGTGATGTCAGTGGCCTGTGAGAAGCAGCGAAATGGCCATGGCGCTACTGTAAGTGCCACTGCCTTCTCAAACAGCTGATCGGCGTGGGTCCCGGGTTTTGGACCACCATTAATCATATGCTGATGACCTATGCAAAGGACAGAACCCGTTTAAAGAAAAGGGCTACAAACAAGTCCAACTACCTCTCCGTATAACAGCAAATGGGGGCCACAAGACCGTTCTCCTCCTTAAGGTCCTAAAGGTGGAAATAAAATCATTTATGTTCCTTATTTGTACAGAGTCAGTCACAGATGGACCAAAACAGATGTCTATATATTTGCATGTTTCTTTTCATAAAAAAAAAAAACAAAAACAAAAATAAAATCCCAAACAGATGCAGAAATGTAGTGTAAGCCTATAAACGAGTAATAAAATGATTCTGTCCTGTCTGAAAGCTATCATTATGCCGAAAAACCTGTATAATTAGCAATTATTTTCAGTGCAAAATACTAGCACAACACTAATAAACAATTAGGATACAAAAGCTGACCATACCAGGTGCTGTAAGCTCCTCTAGATACACGCCTGGTGGTGAACTCATTACTGTATGACAGTTTCATGCTCTGGAGCTGGTAGATACAGGGCATTACAATAGCTAGCATACCATGACTCCTGAAATCCTTGAAAATATCTGCAATCTTCCTATGACTTTAAGAATAACACTCCAGGAAGATGCAGAGTATTCTTGAAAGCCCTTGTGTTTTTGAACTTGCATACAATTACGAGCCGTACTGTGTAATTTTCAGCTTATGGCTTCCACCAGCCTTCACACACATTGCGGTCCTGTCCTTATTCCAGCTGAATGCTCTGTACGCTTTGAATTATACAGTAATCGCTGAATGTTCTTGCTCAAGGGTAATGCAAATAATGTTACTATTATTACTACAAAAACCCATATACGGTAGGAACAAGAATGAAGCCCTTTGTAAAGGTGCCAGATCTAAAGATACAAGTATCTCTTACAGGTTCAGACTTTGGGTTGTAATGCACCTTGATATTCACCAACCTGCAGAGATAAGATCACAGAGGAACAGCATGCTGAACCTATCAGTTTTTCCTAGTTCATGCTTCAGTTGTTTGGTCAGTGATTTCCATCAGTGATTTTGAGCCAAAACAGGATGCGGGTCAGAAACACAGAATAGGTGCAGATCTTTCCATTATATCTCATCTCTGTGGAGGCTTCACTACTGGTTTTGGCTCACAATCACTGATGGAAATCACTGACCAAACAACTGAAGTGTGAACTGGGCCTTGGTAAGGCTACCTTCACATGTCCACTACAGTCTACTGGCAGGCTGTTTCGGTATAGAATGCTAGGAGCAGGGTGGACAGTTCCTGTCTGGGCAAATTCTCTGCATTTTTGCCGGATTGCAGCTGGATGGGCATTCCGTTTGCATGCGGCAGCGCCAGATTCAGAGAACTCTGGCAGGCTGTTCTCTGCCGGACTTGGTGCCGCAGATGTGAAACAGGCTTATGGGTCCTTACACGCAGACTTAACATGCCCAGCTTTGTGGCCGGGTTTACATGTTGCTTTCCTGTTGATTTTTGAAATGCATCACAAGCACACTGCAAAAATGCATCCAAAGTTCGGGGCAAATTTACTAATCTTATAAGGTGTTGTAAACATAGACAAGATGTCTAGACACAAACCAGATTTATCACTAGGAACACCGGAGCCCCTTGACTATAATGGGACCCGAGAGGAATCTGGCTGGTTTCCACCATGAGTGCAGGGATTCAGTTGGACAAAACGAATGCAAGCACTGGTTTTTGTATGGCTGGATCCCCGCCGGGTCCCATTATAGCCAATGGGGTCTGGCGGTGCTCTGGTCCTCTGGCTATGGGCTCATGCCCACGAGCGTACTGACTCAGTGCTTGTATTCCAGACCGCAAATGGCCAGTCTGCAATATACGGACACTGGCCATGTGCACTCAGTGTTGCGGATTGATTGACTTGAATGAGCCAACAATCCACAAGATACAACCAAAGCACTTCACCTATGTTTTGTAGAGCGGAGGCATGGATTTAAAGCCCAGGGAAGCACTACACAGCGGCTCCCTGAAACAGCTTAGTGGTGATGCAAAGACTCAGATCCCGGCCAATGTGATAATCATGACCTATCCTGAGGATAGGTTATTATCATTTCTTGGATAACCCCTTTAAAGCACTCCCACATATGAATATGTTATTGCTCCATTTTGTACACAACCACAGCAGGGTTCCAGAAGTGGTTAATGGAGTCCCTAAAATATCCCTAAATGCCCCCAATTTCATAAAGCTTTTCTGGCAGATCCCATAAAATCTGAGAGAAAACAAAATTGTGACCTAACCCCAGACACTCCATAGGAATTCTCCACTCAAAGCCTCTGACAGATTTTTATGATGTACAGTAGAGATGGAGTAAATTGGCCAAAATATGGAATAACATGTTTGTGAGGATGGATTGACACAAAGCTTCTCGCTATGGGACCAAGCATGTCAGATTGTCCCAATAACCCTTGTGTACATAGCCAAATAATTCAATCATTATATAAATTCAATTTTACAATTTCTGCTTACAGTTCAGGCCAATGACCTGATCATTTTGAATTTCTTGTTGCTTTGCAAGCTTATTATTAAATTGTTCCCGCGTGTAAGGAAAGCAATTTGGATGAATGGAACGTTTTGGGGATTTGCTGTATCAGCACTTCCCTAATATGTAAGTATGGGCTCAACTGAATGATTACAATTTGCTCAACAGCCTGGTGAACTAGCAATATGGAAATAATAATAATCTACCATTAAATCAAAGCATGTGGAAAGAACCTAGCAAGCACAAAAATATGCTAAATTTCCTCGCTTCTGTTTCCTTTATCTCACAATGTAGGACACATAGCATCCATTATTACCAGATGCCCTCAGGGACACACCCTGCTAAGTGAGTGTAACTGCTCCTTCGGTGCTGGGAGAAAGCAAACATTTTTATGGAAGAACAAACCACCAGTGTAATAAAAAAAACACACAAAACAGCAAAATCAATAATCTTCCTTTTGATAATTGGCTACGTTAACATGTGAAAAGAGACTACATTACACCTTTAAATATATTATGAGGGTGTCATTATATTTTTATACTTGTTAAACCAGATACTGAGACATAGATTTTTTTTATTCCATTTTCTCTACATTTATTATGCCTGCCTGTGCTGCTGTCCAGCTTTTAGAGATATGCTTTACAGCAGCCACATGGACCATAGCAACCTGTAGTCTGGAAATAAGCGGAACATAGAACGGACATATGGATGCGGAAAGCACACAGTGTTCTGTCCACATCTTTTGCGACCCCATTGAAGTACATGGGTCTGATCCAACCAGGAAAAAAATGCGGATCAGATACGGACCAAAATTATGTTCGTATGCACGAGCCCTAAAAATAATGCTACATACAGATGTAGCAGCACTCGCGATCACAGGAGAATCGCGTGAGCGCAGAACAATATCGTAAATAGAGTACACATCTGATGATTTGTACGCTAATGCTATGCATTGTACGCTAATGTGTACGGATTTGTATGCTAATGCCTATGAATTCACCTAATTAGCGTACTTTTACTGCGAGTGAAAGGAGTGAAAGAGGAGAAGTCGCGATTCGTTAGCAACGCTATGCGAAAACAGTGATCGCTAGCGCTACATCTGTAATGCCAAGAGTACAGTACAGACCCATGGTCAGGCAGGAACTCAAAGAATCATAAGTGATCATGAGCCTGTAGGTTCTGGCCAAAGGACCAGTGTTCAGTCTGGGAAATGTGGCTGTCACAAAAAGAGTGTCTACTGGACTGAAAATGCTTGTGAGTGTGAAGGTAGATCAGTTGAAATACTGAATTTTCCCCTCACTGTATAATGCCATTTGTATACATATGTATCTATTGCTATTTTCCCTTACAAAGTAACATCAGTTCTGTGAATACCTATGCAGCTGTACAACTGGTCAAGGGTGGTGTCCACTTCCTGATTCGACCATCCCCCAAGACCCTGTGCTGGACTGACCACATGTGTGTCAAGAAGAACAAAGACTATATGTGTTTAACTCTTACTGGCTTGTTGGGAAATGTCCCGCCTCTCTTCCTGTGTATATACGTTTGGTAATAAACTGAGTCAGCCCCAGACCACCTGAGAGCCCCTGACGTGAGGATGACTCCAAACTGATATTTGTGTCCGTCTTGAGTTATTGAGTGCGCACCACGTCTGTAATTAGGACAGCCGAACTGATCTCCTACGAACCCATTGAGTTCTCCCCTCAACAGCTTGGTGCTCCAGGTGAGGCCCTCAAAAAGGAGCACCCATACCCTGATATCCGAAGGTAGTCGACATCTCCGAAATTCCTGTCTCCCGAAATTGAGGCTTGATCAACCTCCACGATCACGGTAAGTTTTTCATATACATTGTATGTGATAATTTGCCTGTGATTCGAGGGACGTGGGACAGAGGAGACTAGACTTACGGGTGTTGTGGGTGAGTCCATAGTGACCGGACTGAAGGGTGGTCTCCGCTGAGGGTCCGAACTTAGATAAAGTATATAGAAGGTCACTAAGAGGACTCAGATCGGTTGGATAGGGACCCAGACTGACAGTTCTGTGATAACCTCAATAGGGACTAGCCCGAGAGTTATCAGACATAGCTAAGTGATAGGGACAGTGTAGTGAGTGACAGAGTAGTCACGGAAGGACGCGCTGAGCGGTGCTTATCACGCCCATTGAGCGAATCTCCCCAGGATCGAAGACGGTGAGGCTGTAATTTACGAGTATATAACGAGTATATAACGAGTATATAACGAGTATATAACGAGTATATAACGAGTATCTGTACGGCCGGGAACCTCTAATAGCTTCCCTCCCTTCCTGGTGAGAGATAAGGGGCTTGGATCGATAGAGGCCATATCGATAAGGCGTCATGTTTTTGTTTAAAAAGAAGCCCAACCTTCCTGTTGGAGCTTCTAGTGCTGTCAGTCTGGTAGAACAAAGAGAAGGTAAAAGATATGTGAAGGATGTGAAGAAACTGTTTAAGATAAGTGGGATGCCTCCAGGAGGCAGATTACAGCCCAGTATGTGGAAGAAAGTGTTAACTATTTATAAGGGAAAGTTGGAAGATGAAAGTTTGATTGATGCGGCAAAAGCCTTCTATAGAACTGCTTTAAACTTGCAAAAAGAGGGATTTGAGGAAGTTGAAGTTGATGGGGGGTCTAACAATGCTGGACTCCTGTATGGGTATATTCAGAAAGGAAATGTATGTGATGAATATGTTGATTCACCGCCGCCCTATAATGGTGCCATGGCTGCACATGATGGGTGGGTTTGTAATGTCTGTGACTGCCAAAATCCAGATTTTCATACTTCTTGTTTCAATTGTGGCGCGCCTCGCCCTGGCACGCCCAGAGGACATCCCCTTAAGGGTAGTTCCTCCTCTAGTCTCGCACAAGGACAAGGTCCTGCCCCCAATGCTCCTACTACGTGTCCTGTTTCTCCTGAAAAGGCATTATCTGAAACAGGAACCCCACCCACCCACCATCTTGGTACACCCACTGAAGCTCCTGTGATGACACCATTGCCTGCTCCATTGTATCCGGTCATCACAAATACTGGAGCTTATTATACTCCTCCTAAACCCGACCCGGCTCCCATCATGCCCTCCATTGTGACAGGGGCTCACTCCGACCCTCCTAATTTAAATCATTTTGCTGCTGATGCAGTGGCAGCCCTACCTCAGCCCACGACATCCATAGGATATGACACAGTTAACTCCGGCCACTGGTTGCCTGGCTCTGATTCCTCTCTAATGAGTTCCTTCCTAGAATCAGAATGGACCCCAGTATTTGAAAAAGCCCTCCAAAACGGCTCTATGGGTACCTTACTCCTCACTGTTGGTACTGGTGACATTACACGTAATAGGGTAGGAGCCATAGTTAACCCCACAGATGGGAATCTCCGACACAGGGGTGGCCTAGCTGCGACCATTGTACAGATGGGAGGCGAATCCATACAGAGGGATTCAGATAATGTTATTAGATCACATGGCCCCATTGCCCCGGGGGACATTGCTGTCACAGGCCCTGGGCTGTTACCCTGCAGCATCATCATACATGCTGTGGGTCCCTTGTATGACCCTAACAGACCTGACTACTGTGCAAAAATATTACGGTCTGCAGTGCAAAATGCTGTTTCATATGCTTCCAACCTCCCCCATCCAAAGATGCCTGATAGGTCAATCGCTCTACCTCCCATCTCCGGTGGCATCTTTGGTTATCCTATGCGAGACTGTGCTGCAGTGATAGTTAAAGCTATTATGGATTTAGCTTCCAGAGAACCCCTGCAGCTAGAGGAGATCAAGCTTATTAGCAACTCTCCCACTGTCACACACACTCTCAAGGAGGCCTGCCAACAGGCTGTGCTCCCAGCCCCCATCCAGTCTGCTATTACAGAAGCAGACCCTCTGGTCCCAGCAGCCCCCCTCCCCAACAGTTTCACTAGCACACAAGTGAACACCCCACCCCTCCAGGATAATGCTCCTCTCATGTACATCAAGTTTACTCCCTCTCAAGCTGCCACATTAACTGCTCAGCTGCCTGACCCAGAGGTTTCCCCTATGCCCTTTTATAGGAGAGTAGTACAAATTCAAAAGACCTATGCTGCCACCTGGCAGGACCTTATTTCCCTTGTGTCTGTGAAAGCAGGTGACTCTTACTGGCCTGTCATTGAGGCTCACCTCAATGATGCCCGACTTTCCTCTGATCAAACATGGGAGTCTGGTGTAGAATTCTGTGACCAATTGAAAGCATGGGCCCTTGATAAACTCGCTGACCAGTCTACTTCCCTCAAGGATGTTATGCAAGATCCAGGGGAGTCAGTTGAGAAATTCTCTGCTCGCTTGGTGGCACTCTTTAATGACCTGGGTTTCTCTCAACAACATAGACCCCAGGCCCAACTTCTTTCCCAGGCCTTCATCTCTGGCCTCCACCCCGAACTCAAAGATGCCATTCTTAAAACACGCCCTGAGGTTGAGACCATGCCTATTAAAGATGCTTTACTGATTGCTAAGAGTTTTCAGAAAACAGTAAAGCCCAAGAAGAAAGCTATGCTTGTGGCTACCACCTTGGACAATGAGGATGAAGACACCCATCTCATGTCCGTCCAAACTCAGTTGCCACAACCACTCCCAGTTCAATATCCTCCCCTTCAAATGTATCCTGGATCCACATACCCAGCCCCACAGTGGCGAACTACTAGGCCTGAACCTCCAAGAGGACCTTGTTGGCGTTGTGGTCGTGAGGGCCATTTACAGAGAGATTGCAGGGTACCCTTTCACCTCCTTACCCAATTCAATAACCGCTCACGTGATCTTCCCCCTCCACGCCAACCCCGACCTTATCAGGCCTCCAGGGGAGTCCACCCGCAATCCCAGTGACGGTCAGGCACGCCTGTCCCCGCCATGTCAATGGCCAACCCCCGCTCCCCTTGTGCCACGGTTCTGCTTACTGTGGACAATACCCCCATTCCTTTCATGGTGGACACAGGTGCGGCCAAAACTGTCATACGCTCCCTAGACTTACCCCCCACTGTTGAACTTTCTAAAGACTACATGTCCTGTATTGGGGTTGAAGGCAAAACGGTCAAGAATTTTTTGACCGTTCCCATACCTGTTGGACCATTTCCTGATGTTACTGCTCAAATACTGGTTTCGCCTACTTGTCCTATCAATCTCTTGGGAGCAGATTTATTACAACATCTCAAAGCCACCATCCAGTTCTCCCCTGATGGAATGTCACTAACTCTTTACAACCCAGATACTCCTGAAGGTGTTCAGGATGTCTGCTGTCTCTCAGCCCTGCCCCTCATGTTGTCTGTTACAACTGATCCTCTTTATGGTGTACCTGACTCTGTCCTTGCACTCATACCCTCTACTCTTTGGTCTACTGGCCCTGATGATATTGGACGTCTTCCTGTCCCTCCTGTTCGTATATTTCTGAAAGAGAATGTACCGTTGCCCAGAGTCCCTCAATATCCACTCAAGGCTATCCAAGAAGAAAGTCTCTTAGAACAAATTACGGTTCTTCTCAATCAAGGTGCTCTCATCCCATGTGTCTCACCCTGCAACACTCCCTTGTTTCCAGTCAAGAAGCGTACCCCTAAGGGCCAGAAGCCTAAGTTCAGATTGGTGCAAGACTTACGTGCTGTTAATGCTGCTACTGTCTTAGAAACCCCAGTGGTTCCTAATCCACATACTCTTCTTGCTGCTATCCCCCCTGAAGCCACCCATTTCACCGTCATTGATTTGGCTAATGCCTTTTTCAGTGTTCCACTTCACCCTGATTGTCAGTACCTGTTTGCATTCACCTTTCGGGGATCCCAATACACATGGACAGTCATGCCCCAAGGAGCACAAAACAGTCCAAATCAGTTTACCCAGGCTATGAGGTTTTGTCTTGCACCCTGGGTGGAAGCCCACCCCATAGTCACGCTCCTCCAATATGTGGACGATTTTCTCTTATGTGCACCATCCTCTAAGGTGGCTGAAGATATGTCAATATCATTTCTTCAGTTTTTGGCCACAATTAACTGCAAAGTGTCTCAACAAAAAGTACAGTGGTGCCATGATAGAGTTATTTTCCTTGGACATTGTATATCACCCGGGGCTAAACATCTTACGGAAGACAGGAAAGCAGCCATCGAGAACCTTGAATTTCCCAAGACACTCACACAATTACAGGCATTTCTTGGCCTCATCACCTATTGTCGCCAGTGGATTCCCGATGCCTCCAGAACAATGCAACCTCTTTATGATGCCCTTAAAGATGGAGGTCTCACATTTGATACAGTTGAGTCTATACCACTTTACCAACAGCGGCAGGATGCTTTCTACAAGCTTAAGAAACAAATTGCTCAGTCCCCTGCTCTGGGACTTCCAAATTATGACAAACCTTTTAACCTGTTCATTTCCGAGACTGAAGGACATGCTGCTGGTGTCCTTACACAGGATCATGGAGGCCGTCAACGGCCCCTTGGATATTACTCTGCAAGATTGGATCCTGTTGCACGTTCCTCTCCACTCTGCTTGAGAGCGGTTCATGCTGCCCATTTATTGTTGGACAAGACTGCTGACATTATTCTAGGACGCCCCACAACAGTGCAGGCGCCCCATGATCTTAAGGCCATTCTGGATCAGACCCAGTCCAGACATTTGACTACACAAAGGCACTTGCGTCTCCAATGTTCCCTTTTGCTCCCGGAAAACATCACACTCAAAAGATGTACCGTTTTGAATCCTGCCACACTCCTTCCACTTTCTAGGGGGGATAATATTGATGAAGGTGACACTGTTGATGAAAATAACAAAAATGATTATGACAAACTCTCCTTTCACAACTGCCTCGAAGAAATGGAGAAAGAAAGTATGACCCCTACCTCTGTGGGAGAAACACCTCTACCCAACCCCGACCTTGAGCTCTGGACAGATGGTTCCAGATTTGCAGATGAAGGAGGCAGATTCCACACCGGATATGCCGTTACTACATTGGACCGAGTGGTGGCAAGGGGACCACTACCACCACATATGTCAGCCCAGGAAGCGGAGTTGATAGCACTGACAAGAGCCTGCAAAGAGGCTGAAGGCAAGGAGGTCAACATCTATACTGACTCTAGATATGCCTTTGGAGTAGCTCATGACTTTGGTCAACTCTGGTTACACAGAGGATTTATAACCGCCGCGGGAACTCCTGTCAAGCATGCCGAACTTATCAACAACCTCATGGAGGTCATTCAGCTCCCTAAAAAGGCTGCTGTCATCAAAGTTAGAGCTCATGGACGGATAGACACGAAAGAGGCTCGGGGAAATCAATTTGCAGATCAACAGGCAAAGGAGGCAGCAATGGAGAAAGTGGAAGAGATGTGTCAGTATCCTCTGATGCCAGTCACAAGAGCACAGAAGAAGCTAATCGAAGAACTAAAGTTACAAGAACCCTTAGATTCAAGAGACCAATTGGACATTGGAAGGACTCCAGCGGATAAACTCATGAAAGAACAAATACATGTTACAGTGGAGGAAAGAAATGAGTGGAAGGCTCATGGAGCTAAGAAGGAAGGGAAGCTATGGAAAAATAAAGGACTTGTCTGCTTGCCCAAAAGAATGTATCCTGCTGTGGCAGCATGGGCACATGGCTGTACTCACAGAGGGAAAAATCAAGCTCTAGCCCTGGTTCAGAAGTTCTATTATGCCCCAGGCATCTCAACTACAATTTCAGCATACAACAGAGCTTGTCACACCTGTCAAACTTGCAACCCGTCTAAGACTGAGAAGGTGCCAACCAAGCATCTAGCTAAGCCCATATACCCCTTCCAAAGAATACAGGTGGATCATATCCAAATGCCCAAGTCTGGGAAATATGAATATGTCCTAGTGGTTGTCGACATGTTTTCCTCATGGCCAGAGGCCTATCAAGTGTCCAACATGACAGCCAAGACAACAGCCAAGAAATTGATCGTGGAAACTGCCTGCAGGTTCGGCATACCAGAGGTGATTGAGAGTGACCAAGGCCCTGCCTTCACTGCCCAAGTTTATGCAGAACTTTGGAACATGTTAGGGGCCAACTTAGGCCTGCATGTCCCCTATCATCCCCAAAGCAGCGGCAAGGTGGAACGCATGAACTCCACCTTGAAAACTAAACTCTTGAAGGCCTCTCAAGAGAGTGCCCTCCCATGGCCAGAACTATTGCCCATTGTGCTGTATCACATACGACATACCCCACTTGAGAGACATGGTCTAACCCCCTTTGAGATATTGTTTGGGTCAGCTGCCAGATTAGCTAACTTCTCTCCCCAAGAACTGACTAATAATCATGATGCAACTGTACAATTTGTGATTGAACTTGTGAGAGAATTGTCTAACACACATGCTGCAGTTTTGTCTTCCATTCCAGAACCGCCTGAAGATTCCACTCACACTCTGAAGCCAGGAGAGTGGGTTCTGGTCAAGAAACACATCAGGAAGCACTGCCTAGAACCCAGATACGAGGGTCCATTCCAGGTCATTCTCGTGACCCCTACATCGGTGAAGCTCGAGGGAAGACCAACATGGATACACGCTTCTCATTGCAAAAGGGTGGATCCGCCACCGTCTTTCTCCTTTTGATATTACATATCCTTTCCATACATGTATGGGGACGGCCTGTCCGAAATGCGGGAGGGAAGGAATTTATATTATGGGTTGATTTGACTAACCCAGTGAACACCTGGTCATTTAATTACTGTGATGTTGTAGAATGTGATTTTAAGTGGAATCCATCTTCACCAGAACAGACAGTACAATATTATTTATGTGTCACTAGGCCAGGGAATGATGACTGTTATTATTGGACAGATGCAGCATGGAATACGGGAGATGACTGGGGTTATAGACCAGAAGAAGCCTTATTTAGTAAAAGTGGGAAAGGTAAAAGCTTGAGAGGACGTATGACATTGACAGCAACTGGGTTAACAAAGCAACAAACTTGTATTAAATGGGATTCTGCTAAAAGAAATTGTGGTCCTCTGTTGTTGAATTTGGAGGATGCACAACGGATCGACCTTGGCAAATATGTCTTGGGAATGTATGTCCCAAGGAGTAGTGGGAGGAATCTAGGTTTAGGGCACATACATTTTAAGGATTTTAAGGACAAGCCCCAACTGCCTACTAACACCACTCCCATAACAAGCAACAAAGACCTAAATCAGATGATAAAGGAGGTTCTACCCTTACCAGGTCTTACCTTTGAAGACCTACTCGAAGTTGAAACTGGCACAAATGTAAGACGCAATATGTGGTTAGAATGGGTCAAATATACCACCAAAAGTTATAACAAAACTGAAAGCTGCATAGTCTGTGCTGGTGCTAGACCTCATTTAGGTACAGTCCCCTTAGATATACCCACTACTAAGTACATATGTGTGATGCAATTGTTGAATCAAATAGGAAATGGAACAGGCTGTGAGGAGTACTTGTCTCTAATAAACGATAAACCAACTAAACCCTCAGGGGATATAGTGATATATGAAGGTAATTATACTTGTGTACAAGGAACTGAGGATGATGGTAGAGATCTCAAGAATTTTACCAGTCCCGAGTTTTGCAGTTCTTTCATTAATGTAACTATGGAAGAAATGCAGAAT
This sequence comes from Rhinella marina, assembly GCA_900303285.1. Classification (NCBI taxonomy): domain Eukaryota; kingdom Metazoa; phylum Chordata; class Amphibia; order Anura; family Bufonidae; genus Rhinella; species Rhinella marina. The sequence goes on along the minus strand of ONZH01009847.1, from coordinate 246,594 downwards.
CACATAAATGGTTTATTTGATTCTTTTTGGATTTGTGGGGATTTGAAAATTAGAGCAGTTCTTCCTAATGAATGGAAAGGTCAGTGTACTTTGGCAAAGGCCCTTATGCCATTCACTATAATTCCCTATGACCCACCTGTGCATACCAGCCGTAGGAGACGAGAAACCAAAGCTCCAGGAGGGAGTTTTGACTCCCAGGTTTATATTGATGCTATAGGAGTGCCAAGGGGGGTTCCAAATGAGTTTAAGGCCAGAGATCAGGTATCTGCAGGTTGGGAATCCCTGATCCCGATGGTTACCATAAATAAGAATGTTGACTGGATCAATTACCTATATTATAACCAACAGAGGTTCGTCAACTATACTAGGGATGCCCTCTCAGGACTAGCAGAACAACTAGGCCCTACTGCAAAAATGACCTTACAAAACCGTCTGGCACTAGACATGTTATTGGCAGAGAAAGGAGGGGTTTGTGGGATGTTTGGGGAAGAATGCTGCACTTATATCCCTGATAACACTGGAGTAGATGGTAAGGTAACTGTCGCCATTAACAAGATCACCAGCCTGTCTGAAGAGCTCAAAAGGAACTCAGGGGTCAAGGATCCCTGGGAAGACTACTTCAGCTGGACCAAACGATGGAAGGTATGGCTGGTCCAGATAGGTGTGGCTGTGGGAGCTGTGCTAATACTACTCCTGGTAATGTCAATTTGTGTCATCCCTTGTATCAGGAAAGCTTTGGGGAAAACTGTAGATTCTGCTGCTGCTGGTCTTTACCCTTTGATAACCGAAGAAGATCCTTCCTATGAGCATCTTGAGGGAAAGGTCCTGCCCATCAAGCCTCACATTCCTCTCCTAAACTACAAGACAACTCAGCTTCAGTAGGGAAAGATAGGTCAGTGAGATGTCTAGGATAAGTCCAAGTACAAAGGGGGGTGGACTTACAAGAAGTCCAGTGACAAGCTGTCACAATACCTGATTGGATTCCCGTCTCAACCTTGGTGAAGACTCCCTCTCCCCATGTCCGCCTAGACGCTCCTGACAATTAGGACATCAGAGGTTAGGGAAAAATTCAGTCTTTAGGGGGGAATGTGAAGGTAGATCAGTTGAAATACTGAATTTTCCCCTCACTGTATAATGCCATTTGTATACATATGTATCTATTGCTATTTTCCCTTACAAAGTAACATCAGTTCTGTGAATACCTATGCAGCTGTACAACTGGTCAAGGGTGGTGTCCACTTCCTGATTCGACCATCCCCCAAGACCCTGTGCTGGACTGACCACATGTGTGTCAAGAAGAACAAAGACTATATGTGTTTAACTCTTACTGGCTTGTTGGGAAATGTCCCGCCTCTCTTCCTGTGTATATACGTTTGGTAATAAACTGAGTCAGCCCCAGACCACCTGAGAGCCCCTGACGTGAGGATGACTCCAAACTGATATTTGTGTCCGTCTTGAGTTATTGAGTGCGCACCACGTCTGTAATTAGGACAGCCGAACTGATCTCCTACGAACCCATTGAGTTCTCCCCTCAACATGAGAAACTGACCTTATAAACAACTGATTTGTGAATACACTGAATAATTTTTTACTGATTCCAAATTACAGTCTGTACTAAACCACAGACCTTAACTGATGACCTATCACATTCAGTGGTCCCAGGGCCTGGGCTCAGCTCAGCCCCATTGAAGTGAATGCGATACCAGGCACAGCCACTATACAAAGTATGGCGCTGTGCTTAGTGAACTGAGAGAAGACTGTAGAGCAGGGATCTCAAACTCATGGCCTTCCAGCTGTTGCAAAACTACAAATCCCAGCATGCCCCAATAGCTGTAGGCTCTCCTGGCATGATGGAAGTTGTAGTTTTACAACAGCTGTAGGGCCACGAGTTTGAGATCTCTGCTGTAGAGCTATTGTGAGATCTAGTGCCTTCTCATACAGATGATCGGCGGGGGTCCCGGGTGTCAGACTCCAGCTAATGAGATACTGATGACCTATCCTTAGAATACGTTATCAGTTAAAAAAAAAAATCTCGGAAAACCCCTTTAAAAAATGCAGGCCATAATGACCCCATCCAGTGCTATGAATATCTAGATAATTCCATATAGAACACATGCCACATAGAATTGGGGATGCAGACCATATCTCTGTACAAATTAGCCAACAGAGCAGAAATGTATTAAAATTCAAATTTAATGAATGATCTGAAAAACCAAAAGCGGTTTGTGAACTTGAACTGCAGAAGAAAGAAGGACAGGTGACAATTAGTTGTTACTTTACTTTGTTGTTACTTTTAGCTCTGCATTGAAGAAAGTGTCATCTTTAGGTGGATTATTCGACTACAAAGCTAAGCAAACAAGCTACTTTGCTATCTTGAGAACTCTTATAGTAATGAATGGAGTATCCACGTGCATCCCCTAATGGCTATTACGTTATTTTCAGAGGGCTCTACAGGGCCACCATTTTCATGATTGGTAGGGGTCACAGCTGTAGGATCCCCACCGATCTAATAGTTAACCCTTATCCTGTGAATAGGCGATAGCTTAAAAGCTATGTACACCTTTTGGGGCAATTTTTTAAAAATTATTGCATTGTACTCCTTTTGAGCTAAAAATAGTTTTTTAAACTGGTCTTTAATAAAAAAAAAATATGGTGTCCTTCTTTCAGTACAGAGTCTACATGCTCTAGTTGCAGCCTGTGGATTTTCTGTCTTTTCCGTCATCTGGGGAGCAGACGGACTCCTTATCTCTGCTCTCTGACATTCTAAACACTCATTATAGCTCAGTTCTTATCTGTTAAAAATGTGGCTTAAATAAGTGTTTATGACCTCTCATTAGAGACAAGGTTTATTCGATGACCAGTACAAAGTGAAAGTAGTATTCACACAGCTAGAAAAACAGTTAAAGAGGACCTTTCACTGCTCCTGACCTGCCTGTTTTAATAGCTTCATGCATACCCCATGTAATAACAATTCTGCAGCATCTATTCTTATGTCTGTATGTTGTGCCATTCCTTTATTATTTGCACTAGACGTTAGGAATGAATTTCTATTTGTCTTCAGTAAGGGAACAGAGGGGAGGTGACCAGTTGGGGGTGTGTCCCTGCACAGACTCACTCTATCCAATCAGTGCTGCCATGTTCAGACTGTGCAGGGACACACCCCCAACTTGTTACCTCCCCTCTGTACCCTTACTGAAGACAAATAGCAATTCATTCATAACTTCCAGTGCAAATAATAAAGGAATGGTACAACATAGAGCCATAAGAATAGATGATCCAGAATTGTTATTACATGGGGAATGCATGAAGCTATTAAAACAGTAATGTCAGGAACGGTGAAAGGTCCTCTTTAACCCTTTGTGACAAAACTACTCAATATTTTTAATAAAGGCCAATTGAAAAAAATGAGGAACATGCAATCCTAAAAAAAATGCTTCAGAAGATGTACATATCCTTTACTAAAATGGGAATACTCCTTTAAATAAATTATTAACATTGTTAGTGTTTTTTTTTTTAATTTTATTTATGAAGATCATGTAAGGCTATTGGCAAAAGACAGCTCTGCCCTTCATGGCCGTGGACCAGAGTCTGCGTACTGCTAGTGAAAGGAGTGCTGCTGCGCAGGATGCACTATGCAGCATCTGCTATGCCTGACGGAAAGCTCTTCTTCATTATAACCACTGGAAATTATCTACATAACTATAGCATCCTCTATATGTGATCCGGATAGACGTGTGAAGCGTGGGCACATTACCAGAGGTGCAGCCAGTGATTTCTCCAGTAAAGATGGCGAACAGAAATTGAATTATTCTCTTCCGAAAAGAAAGTTACAGTGGCAGGGAGAAATAGTAAAGTATAATTTTACAATTGCTGTAGTTTTTTTTTTATCACATTTTTTTTAAATCATGTTTTTTCTGCTGGGAAAAAAAACAGGACATTTTTCCCAGACATTTTTAGAAATGGCATGATAGGAATGAAAACCCTGTTCCAAGATCGTTCTGCCGGACCGAAGAAAGTTAATGGATAAAGTGAGCCCTGCTTTCCCTGCTGATTTTCATACCAAAAAATGTGTAGAGCTAGTAAATAGATAAAACATGGTTGGAGTTTTCCTTTAATATGCCATGTTACTTTTCCCAAAGATGTGCAGAGTTCTGAGATTAAAATTGTAGCTAATGGAGACACATGGACACTTACAACTTCATCTCAGAGAAATATACAGTCATGGCCAAAAGTTTTGAGAATGACACAAATATTATATTTTCACATGATCTGCTGCCCTCTGGTTTTTATGTGTGTTTGTCAGATGTTTTTATCACATACTGATAATATGATTGCAATTATATTTCTGTAACAAAAGCTTATATTGACAGTTAGAATGAGTTAATGCAGCAAGTCAATATTTGCAGTGTTGACCCTTCTTCTTCAGGACCTCTGCAGTTCTCCCTGGCATGCTCTCAATCAACTTCTGGACCAAATCCTGACTGATAGCAGTCCATTCTTGCACAATCAATGCTTGCATTTTGTCAGAATTTGTAGGTTTTTGTTTGTCCACCCGTCTCTTGATGATTGACCACAAGTTCTCAATGGGATTAAGATCTGGGGAGTTTCCAGGCCATGGACCCAAAATCTCTATGTTTTGTTCCCTGAGCCATTTAGTTATCACCTTTGCTTTATGGTAAGGTGCTCCATCATGCTGGAAAAGGCATTGTTGATCGCCAAACTGCTCTTGGACGGTTGGGAGAAGTTGCTCTCGGAGGACATTCTGGTACCATTCTTTATTCATGGCTGTGTTTTTAGGCAAGACTGTGAGAGAGCTGATTCCCTTGGCTGAGAAGCAACCCCACACATGAATGGTTTCAGGATGCTTTACAGTTGGCATGAGACAAGACTGGTGGTAGCGCTCACCTTGTCTTCTCCGAATAAGCTGTTTTCCAGATGTCCCAAACAATCGAAAAGGGGATTCATCAGAGAAAATGACTTTACCCCAGTCCTCAGCAGTCCACTCCCTGTACCTTTTGCAGAATATCAGTCTGTCCCTGATGTTTTTTCTGGAGAGAAGTGGCTTCTTTGCTGCCCTCCTTGAGACCAGGCCTTTCTCCAAGAGTCTCCGCCTCACAGTGCGTGCAGATGCACTCACACCTGCCTGCTGCCATTCCTGAGCAAGCTCTGCACTGCTGGTAGCCCGATCCCGCAGCTGAAACACTTTTAAGAGACGGTCCTGGCGCTTGCTGGTTTTTCTTAGGCGCTCTGGAGCCTTTTTGGCAACAATGGAACCTCTCTCTTTGAAGTTCTTGATGATGCGATAGATTGTTGACTGAGGTGCAATCTTTCTAGCTGCGATACTCTTCCCTGTTAGGCCATTTTTGTGCAGTGCAATGATGACTGCACGTGTTTTTTTAGAGATAACCATGGTTAACAGAAGAGAAACAATGATGCCAAGCACCAGCCTCCTTTTAAAGTGTCCAGTGGTGTCATTCTTACTTAATCATGACAGATTGATCTCCAGCTCTGTCCTCATCAAGACCCACACCTGTGTTAATGGAGCAATCACTGAAACGATGTTAGCTGGTCCTTTTAAGGCAGGGCTGCAATGATGTTGAAATGTGTTTTGGGGGATAAAGTTCATTTTCTAGGCAAATATTGACTTTGCAAGTAATTGCTGTTAAGCTGATCACTCTTTATAACATTCTGGAGTATATGCAAATTGCCATTATAAAAACTGAAGCAGTAGACTTTGTAAAAATTAATATTTGTATCATTCTCAAAACTTTTGGCCATGACTGTACATGGTACAAAGGTACATGCAGCAGGATGACTTCCGAGTGTCTATGGATTGCAGTTACCAAGGATATCTCAAGAAAGCGAAAACTGCACAAAGCCCTGGAGCTCCTCCAAATATAACAGAGATGTCAGTTTTTGCTGGAGAGATGGCTTACATCATTCAGCGCTAGTGGGTCCTGACAGCCTTGTTCTGAAATTACCCACTGTAGCAAGAGACAAGAGCACGGAGGAGACTACAATTGTAGGAAAGTCACACAAACCCCGTAATAGATCTGCCAACCATTACGCACCTCCTCTGTGATTCAACAAAGTGCATTTCAGTTCAATAAGTCAAAAGGTTTGCAACAGTTCTGAAAAAGTAAATTCTCTGAAAACTTGTTTTACTTTGTGAAGTGAAGAACGAAAATATTTTGCTATATGGAAACCATCAACTTGCTGCCGTTTGTGGGTATGTTTTTCTTCTGTGACTGTATTTAAATGCATAACTGTATACAATGGTATGAATAGGATACTGACCTGCTTGGATCATCCAATTAGAACAACCATATATGCCTGATTAGGGAACAAGGCAATCATAGAGGGTAGTCTCCTGCTTGGGATATCCCCCTAAGAGCCAGAGATTTACTCTAGTCTGCCAGGAGTTGGACTCTTGGTACTAAGCAGAACCCCATGGCGGTTCCTTCCTCTAAGGATACGACCATGCGGCGCGGTCATGTCATGGTTGCGGCGTGGCCGTCCTGCAGCTGTCATTAAACTAATGAGACTGCACTGTTCAGTGGATCTGCATTGTTAATGGCCACGCAGTATTAAAGGTGCCAGGCGGCCATTCACAATACAGACCCAGTGAACTGTGGGGTCTCAGTTTAGCTAAAGGCAGAGGTGACATTTACGACTTCAGTGGTACTCCACCGCAGGATGGCTGCACAGTTTGGTCGTACCCTAAGGGGTTGTCTCTGATTAAAGCTCAAGTCTGCCCATTGCATTCGTTCTGTAACCTGCAATTAGAGGACAACGACTCCACTTCATCATTCCCCTGGTTTTCAGAAGTGGGTTCCACTAAACGTGTAAAAATGAAGGAATTCTAAACCTCATGAAGAAACAAAAGTGGTGCAGCAGCCCACAGTAACCAATCAGAAAACTACTCCTATTTAAAGGGATTCTCTGGGAATTAAGAAAATGAAAATAGTTAAATATTACTTTATTATAAATATATTCCCAAATACCTCTCATTAGTTATAATGGCTAATTTTGTCTAGGGAGCAATAATTAGGAGAAACAAAATGGCCGTTGTCCTAGTAGTACACACAATACCTGTCCTAATCACACAGCAGGACAAGTTACTTCACAACACTGAGGTAAAGAGCTGCCTCATCCTCCTCTCTGCTCTACTTGTCAGGGATTGTGATCCTGAATACAGCTCATAAGATCTTCACCGGAATCTCTGTGGGAATGGAGATCATGAGGAGACCTGAAGTACAGAGAGGACAGACAAGACAGAGTGCACTCATTAGCCACATCTGCTCCATTCTTACAGAGATTCAGCTGAAGTTCTTATCTGTATTCAGGATCATAACCCCTGACAAGCAGAGCAGAGAGGAAGATGAGGCAGCTCTTTAGCTAAGTGTTGTGAAGTATCTTGTCCTGCTGTGTGATTAGGACAGGTTTTGTGTGTGCCAATAGGACAGTGGCCATTTTGTTTCTCCTAATTGCTGCTCCCCAGACAAAAACGAGCCATCATAACTAATGTAAGGTATTTGGGAATATATTTATTCCCAGCTTCACCTGGGTATATTTAATCTATTTCATTTAATGTTTGTGTGTGTTGTTAAAAGATAGAGAGTGACCTCTACAGTGCCCGCCCCTTTAAAGTGACCTCCACAGCAGGTCGCCCCTTAAAAGGGTATTCTCATCTTAGACAATGGGGGCATATCGCTAGGATATGCCCCCATTGTCTAATAGGTGCGGGTCCCACCACTGGGACCCGCACCTATATCCAGAACGGAGCGGGGAGGACCCCAGGTTTCCGGGAGTCCGGCCACCCCCAGGCGCAGCTCCCCGCGCCGCTCATAGAAATGAATGGGAGCCGGGCCGTGCATGCGCGGTGCGCTCCCATTCATTTCTATGGAGCCGACAGAAGTAGCCGAGTCAGCGCTCGGCTATTTTCGGCGGCCCCATAGAAATGAATGGAGGGCGGCTGCGCATGCGCAGTGCGCCCTCATTCAGTTCGGGGCCTCCGTTCTGGAAATAGGTGAGGGTCCCAGCGGTGGGACCCGCACCTATAAGACAATGGGGGCATATCCTAGCGATATGCCCCCATTGTCTAAAATGAGAATAACCCTTTAACAGAAACATCCATAGCGCCCTCCCCTTTAACTGTGACCTCCACAGCAGCCACTGTCTTCAGCCTAGAAAGCCAGACCTCACCGGTCATTCCCCCAAACGTGAAGCAGCGCCCTCGGTCCCCATGAAGCCACACCATTAAACATGAGGCCACGCCCCCTGGTTCTGTGACGACACGGAGGAGAAGCTGTCTGAGCGTGAGCTACTGAAAAGGTGGACATCCCTATGTCCGTCAAGGCACTGCGCTGGACGGAGGATAGGGAGCCAGAAAACTGGACTGTCCAGCCTAAAGCCGGACATCTGGCCACCCTAACATCAGCCTGCCCCTAGGGTGGCCAGTGGTCCACCGTCCAGCGCAGGGCCTGGACAGACACAGGGATGTCCACCCTTTCAGTAGCTCACGCTCAGACAGCTTCTTCTCCGTGTCTTCATTGAACCAGGGGGTGTGGCCTCATATTTAGGGATGTGGCTTCATGGGGACCAGTGGCATGGCTTCACGTTGGGGGGAGGCTGGACAGTCTGGCTTTCAGACTCCCTGTCTTCCGTCATGCGCAGGGCCTGGATGGACACAGGGATGTCCTTTAGAACAGCTCACTCTCAGACAGCAGCACATTGCAGTCTGAGCATGAGCTGCAGGGAGAGTTACCCTCCTCCCTCCCCTGCAGCTGACAGAAGTTGATTTTTACCTTCATTTTTTCAATCCCGGTCAGATGCGGAGTGGAAGGAGTGTGGCCTGAGTCGGGGGCGTGACTTAGTGGGACCTGGGGGTGGGGCTTTAAAGTCCTTCTTTTGAGGGTGGCCTGAATTACAGGTCGATGCCATAGAAATTTAGGAGGAAACACAGTGGGTAGCAGTTGAAGAAAACATCTTTTATTACTACTGAACAGTAAATATGTGAAATTTTCATTATATGAGGTAATGATTGATGATGAGTTAGTCTAAAACATAAGTTATATTTATGGTAACAGGAATACTCCTTTAACAGTGTTATCAACAGCGCTCTGCCCCTTTAAAGTAGACCTACAGCAGTGAACTGGCTAGGTTGTTATGGAAACCTGGTGTGTGTGGAGACTAACTGCCTGTGAGCTTCTATTGGATAAGGGTCATGTGACCAGGCTTCCATTGGCGAATGCATTTTTTGGGAATATCTCAGGAACGGTACGTCCTGGAGAGCTGAGACCCCTTTAAGTGACACACTACATCAGATAACCAACACCAAAAGTGCTTTATCGTGAAAGTTAAACATTTTGTGAAACAAAAAATATTCTACATTTTTCAAACTAGCACCTAAATTTGAATAGTTTTGTAAATGCATGTAAGGAATACTTTTGTATAGGCACTGAATTATTCAATAAAATGTATCTGTATAGCGCCACCTGCTGTTGGTTTTTATCCTTATTTTTTGAGGTGATCGCACATGTTCAGTTTACAGTATATCTACAACTGCCCCCAGCTCTATCTTCTGTTAAAAGTTGTGGCAGTTACAGGGAAAGAGCTACAGCAGACATGACACATCCCTTGAGAAAGGACACGCTCCCCTGAGCTACAAGCCTGAAATAAATCTACAAGAGCAACTGTAGCAATGATCTCTGGATCTATGTTAGGTACAGGGCTGGTTTTAGCTTTGTTAGAAAGATTGTCATGTACTATATGGTATCCGATTTTAATTTTTTACATCAATCATGGCATAACCCCTTTACGCACATAGGCCTTTGAGACAACTTTACTTTTACTCTATATGCAAATGTACAGTTAAGTGCACTAAGGGGCAGGCACAAGCCCCTCTGTGCACCCTTGCTCTTCCAGCTTCCTCTGTCAGCAGCTCCCTCTCCTTCAACAAGGCCAGGTTCTTTAAAGTGTAACTGCTGTTTCATTTTTTATACCCTAATGATATAGTACACCCTGCTATATAAATGCTTTTGTGCTTTAAAAATATTTGATCATTTTCAGTTTTACCTGATAACTCCCACAAATGTATGCTGCTTTCCTATCCGGCTGCTCTCATCTCAGAGTGTTGTCATGTGCAGGCTGTCTCCTCTGTATTATAAACAAGAGATGGATCAACACTGGGAGGAGGAGCACAGCACAGTGCCTGGGCTGCAGAAAGTGGAGGGGGGAGGGCTGCTTTAGATGGTGATATCTCCTGAATGGTAGAAGCTAGAAACATGCAATTGGTCTTGTTTGAACGCTCACATCCCAGGCTTTCATATAAGATCATGACAACTAAACAAGAGAGGAGAAATCACAGTCAGAAATCGAGTCGGGTAAAATCTGCTTTTATTTTCACTTTCAGCTTCATTCACAGCATCCCGATTTCTATCAGTGATATCTTCCCCTGTACTGAACATATTGCTGTCATTCTGGTATTGTCTGAAAGCGCACAATGTCAGCTTTCAGCCAATACAAATATCGCCCATATTGCTCGTTGGTACCAAACCAGAGATATGTGCAGCTAAAGCAGCACCCCCCTTCCCTGTTAATGTGGAGGAGAATAAAGGAGCAGCTGCAGAGCCGACAGGTGACTATTAAGAAGCTAAAACAAATGCTTACTGATTTCCTGTAATTGCAGGGTTTGTCTCTGGTTAGCTGTGAGAGGATACACACTCCTCTGTAGTAGTGGGGGAGGTTATCTGTATTCTCATTGGTCTTGTCTGTCTCTGGTCAGCTATATGTGAGAGGATACACACTGATGTGGTAGTGGGGGAGGTTATCTGCAGTCTGATTGGTCCTGCTAGTTCATGTGAGGAGCGCAAAGGCTTATGGGAAGTGAGGGAAATACAGGATGATCCCATGGACAGGGCAAAGATCACCACAGGAAGAGCAGCAGAGGCCATCTTAGGAAGATGCTGAAATAGAGGCACAGAGAAATAGGGTTGCTAAGTGCTGAATACAGACATCAGAAACGTAAAATTAACTGAAAAATAAAGCTTCATGAATATCTTCCTTTCAGCAAATGGCAGTTACACTTTAAAAGTTATCGCTCTCTGCCTGGCAGAGGAAGTACTAGTTCTACCCTGGCGGCTGCAGGGAACAACTGACAGGTGGGGGTGCGGGGTGTGGGACAGACACAGATCTGAAATTGATGACTTAAAGGGGTTATCCTATGATGTAAAAAATTAAAATCAGACATCATATAGTACATGACAACCTCTTTCTAACAAAGCTAGATCCAGCCCTGTACCTCGCATGGATCCTGATATCTTCTCATTCATTCCTCTGATAGATTTATATCAAGCTGACAGATCAAGGGGAGTGTCTTTTCTGCTGCAGCTAAGGGGGCGTGTCCATGCTCTCCCTATCACAGCTCGGGGCACATATCTCAGCTCTCCCTAACACAGCTCAGGAGGCAGAATGAAACTGAGCATGTGAGGCCTTCTCAATGAGCAGGTCAAAGAAATAAGAAAAAAAAAAAACAGCAGGTGGCGCTATACAGATACATTTTATTGAATAACTCAATGGGTATGCTAAATTTTTAATTACATGCAGTTACAAAAGTATTCAGATCCGGGTGCTAGTTTGAACACTGTAGAATATTTTTTTGTGGGACAACCCCTTTAAGGGAAGACCCCTTTAAAAGTAGTTTGCTCTCCAGAATGATGCAACAGATCACCAAGTTAGGGTCCATTCACACGTCCGTGTGTGCTTTGCGGTCCGCAAATTGCGGATCCGCAAAACACGGACACCGGCCATGTGCGTTCCGCATTTGCGGACCGCACATGGCCGGCTCTATTATAGAGATGCCTTTTCTTGTCCGTGGCTCCGGACAAGAATAGGACATGTTCTATATTTTTGCGGGGCCGCGGAACGGAAGTGCGGATGCGGACGGCACAATGCGTGCCGTCCGCATCTTTTGCGGCCCCATTGAAAATGAATGGGTCCACACCCGTTCCGCAATATTGCGGAACGGATGCGGACACATTCTGCAGACGTGTGAATGGACCCAAAGGTATCATTGCATTTAGCTGAGTTGGTCCGACAAGGCATTGTACCTGATCCCCTTTAAAAATACTTGGCAAATATAATATTTAAAGGGCTTTTTCTAGAATACATAAAAAGCATTACTCTGCTACAAAATACATTTTGCCTTTTGTTAAAAATCCCTGCCTTAAAAAAAAAAAAAAAAAAACCCTGACACTGGCTCAGCTATGAGGCAGACTGCAGACATAAGCGGAGACTGCGGAGTGCTTGCTATCCTGCTGCTCATCAACTCCCACTTTGTGGCAAGGCCACCTGTGCATTGTGTTTATTAGACGCATGAACAGATATTACATGTTTTACTCCCCAATTTTGAGAATTTTCTTGTACAGTTACAGCTGATGCTGCCCATAACACATCATCTGCAGGTGGTTCAGGCATAAAGAGGAGGCAAATAATGGAGCAAAAACTCCTTTCTGTAACTATGGTCTCTTTAATTATAATATGGTTCATTTAGCTTTTATTTTTATTTTTTTTAAAGAGGCCGTAAACCTGAAACATCAATGCACATAGAGCAGTGCATGGAACATATAGGTATGAGACTTTCAACACAGAGACAGATAAAGTGTACCTAACCTTTCAACAAACTTTGCATTAATCAGTGTGTTTACATGAGGAATATCCCTATAATCAGAGGCATAGCTATAGGAAAAAAGGGCTGCTGCTGCTTTGGTGCCTTAGAAGGGGCCCACCCAGGAGGAGGACTAAAAAATGTTATTGTCAGGGCCCACGCAACAGTATTAGAATATGACATTATATACAGAGACACTGTAGGAAACGGACGGAGCGGCAGATGGGCTTCATCTGAGAGACTGATCTTGACTAGCCACAGAGGTGGGGGCAGCATGGAAGTAGGGGTTGTGAAGAAGAATTATTATTTTTTTTACTTTTTATTTTTTATTTTTTGGGGGGCAGTCATTTCTAGTTTTGTCACTGACTATTATATTTCTACCCATTGTATGATTGTACTGTATCTCACATTTTTAGCAGTTTTCTCCTTTGTATGCTCCATCTTTAGTCTGCAGTGCTCCCAAATAGTGCACATAGAAAGGACACAAGAGAATCTGCCTCCTAACTTTCTCAATCAAAAGCAGCACAAGAATTATGGAAGACCTTACAGAGAAGTGCTGACCTGTATGAATGTGAATAGAGCACTTGAGATGAGATAGAAAGTTCCTCTATATAGATTTTAATGATAGTGTAATCTAATGCTTTAGTGAGCAGACAGCCTTTCTGTTCTCACCAGGATGGATTCCTCAGAAATTTTAGAGACAAAGTTATTTTAGAAAAGGGGGAGGGAGTGGAGAGGAAGTGTAAATAGGGTTTTGTTTACAGCACTGATGATTTCACAGTGGGTGTGGAATGCAATTACTTACCTACCAAACAATTAGATCGCGTTCACAATTTTTTACACGATACTCATACACGATAATATTCTTGTGAATTTTTGTAAAAATAGTGACCGTCGCAGAGAGGCTGATCCTGGGTGATCTTTTGTCTATTTGCTTTTCAATTCCGGTAATCACCGGAAGCTACAGCTTTGCTGCCCATCCTATAATGGGGACCGGTGGACATCCAGCCGCAACCCGGCAAATATGCCGACAATTGGACAGACTAATACCGCTGCGCTACCGGTTGTACAAGCACTAGTGAGGAACTAGCCTAAGGGTATATTCACAAGTGGCATATTTGTTTAAGAAATTTCTGAAAAATCTATTCCGTACATAGAGCCTACTGGTTGTCAGTTTTTAGGGAAGCATATCCAAAATTTGTCGCGTTATAATCATCTCATTTAGGGCGCCGATATAACAGTTCACCGTGTGAACATACCTCAAAGGGGTTCTCCGGGAATTAAGAAAATGAAAATACTTAAATATCATTTCATTATAAATATATTACCGAATACCTTTCATTAGTTATAATGGCTCATTTTGTCCGGAAATCAATCATTAAGAAAAATAAAATGGCCGCCATCCTACTAGTCCACAGAAAACCTGTCCTAATTACACAGGAGGACAAGTTAAAGAGCTGCTTCATTCGCCTCTCTTACTTGTCAGGGATTATGATCCTGAATACAGTTTAATATGGTCTTCAGATGAATCCCTATAGGAATGGAGTTCATTAAGAGACATGAAGTACAGAGAGGATAGTGGGGTGTAGATAATGGGCAGCAGCACTTGTATGCAGTCTCCATTACCACAGTCTGTCCTGTCCGTCCTCTCTGTACTTCATGTCTCCTCATAAACTCCATTCCTACAGAGATTCAGCTAAAGATCTTATCAGCTGTATTCAGGGTCATAATACTTGACAAGCAGAGCAGAGAGGAGGATGAGGCAGCTCTTTTACTCAGGGTTGTGAAGTAACTTATCCTCCTGTGTGATTAGGACAGGTTCTGTGTGTACTAATAGAACGGCGGCCATTTTATTTCTGCTAATGATTGCTCCTTAGACAAAATGAACCATTATAACTAATGAAAGGTATTTGGGAATATATTTATACTAAAGTAATATTTACGTATTTTCAGTTTCTTAATTCCCGGAGAACCCCTTTAATAAGCTGCATCACAAAATTGCAGTAATTGGGGAATACACGGTCTCCTTATGCAGAGAAGCCTAAATAACTTGAGGAGTCTTATGGGCCAGGAAACGCTCCTCTGGAATTCAGGAAAGATGCAAATGAGCTCTTAAAGGGTTATTCTCATTTTAGACAATGGGGGCATATCGCTAGGATATGCCCCCATTGTCTTATAGGTGCGGGTCCCACCGCCCTCCATTCATTTCTATGGGGCCGCCGAAAATAGCCGAGCGCTGGCTTGGCTACTTCCGTCGGCTCCATAGAAATGAATGGGAGCGAACCGCGCATGCACGGCCCGGCTCCCATTCATTTCTATGAGCGGCGCGGGGAGCTGCGCCTGGTGGTGGCCGGACCCCTGGAAACCTGGGGTCCTCCAGGCGCAGCTCTCCCCGCTCCGTTCTGGCTATAGGTGCGTGTCCCAGCGGTGTGACCCGCACCTATAAGACAATGGGGGCATATCCTAGCGATATGCCCCCATTGTCTAAGATGAGAATACCCCTTTAAGCTCTGCCTCTAACTGTAATGATAATAATATGATAAAGCCAAACTGACGGCCAGCAAAAGGGGCATACCAGACACACATTGCGCAAGCCGTCACACTCTGAACACCCTTGAGGGCTGGGGTACTCTTCACCCGCTTCCAGCAGGAAGGGGGACTTTGGCAGAGGTGTCAAATAGCAGGGCAGCTGGTGGCTGGGCACGCCGGCCACAGTTGGGCAAAAAACCACTAAGTAAATACCATGATACTATGCAATGGTAAGTTGGGAAACACTAGAATGGTCAGTAAACGTAAGCCAGGGCACAAGAACCAGAAGACAACCAAAACCAAAGCCAGAGTCAATAACCAGAAAAACCACTCACCAGATAGCTTCCCTGGCTCTCGATCTGAAGCTATTAAATAATCAGCAATGAGTAAGGGAAAAGACCAGGTTTAAATATCCCTCCACAGATCACCTGACACTGCTGAGGTAACACCCAATCTCCACCCTCAGACGCAGAGGTGAGGGCTGAGAGTGTGCAGAGGAAGGAATCTCTCACCACATGTCTAAGTCAGAACAGAGGTTCCCTGGCAACAGCTGACACTAGGGCTTCCTGCGTCCCGGGACCCTTGACCAGCATCAGCGCTGAGAATGTCGGCGTCCCATTTTCCAGCAGCACCAAGGTCCGAAATGGATCTCACAGAGTGACGTGTGCATATAAAGCGTGAACCTTTACTAGCTCCGCCCTCTGGAGGCGACATCCCGCCCCTCATGGCCAGCGAGGGGTGAAGGATGTCCCGCCTGAAGGCCAGAGACTCCTGGGAGAATGACAGACACGTCTTCAGATTGTGTCTGTTTCCCTGGCCGCCTGACACGAACGCTACCAGATGTAAGTCAGCAATCCTATAAGTCAATGTTTGGCCTCTTAAAAGGTCGAACATTGACTTATAGGATAGCTGCCTTACATCTGGTGACAGAGGCAGAGCTTGTTAAGAGCTCATTTGCATACCTTCTTCCCAAAATTGCAATAATTCACAGTAAAAGCACATGCAGATTTGCCACAAGGGTCTTAAAGGGGACCCTTATCAAACTCTTGGTTCACGGTTATGAGCTCTTCCTTTAGTGTGTAATCATCATTTTAACTTTTTTATTATAGCTATACAGAAATACTGTATCTAAAATGAGCAGGTCTTTATACCCATTGCAATATAAAATGTGAATAAGAATAAATCATGTAAATATATATTACTACCATAAGGTGAGATTTTCCTTAAAGAAACAGCCGTAGTAAAGGGTGGAAAGAAAGAATCGGTAACATTTTATGTCAATTAATAAAGGGGATATCCTATGACTGATGTAAAAAAAATGAAATCAAACCAGCTCTGTACCTCACATGGATCCAGAGATCTCCCCATTCACTGCTCCAATTGCTCTGCTAGACTATCTTCAGCCTTGCAGCTCAGGGGGTGTGTCCTTTTTGCTGCAGCTCTCTCCCTATAAATGCCACAACGGAACATATGAAGATTTAAACTGAGCATGTTCGACCAGCTCAGTGAGACGGACAAAAAGTAAGGAAAAGAACAAACTGCAGGTGGCGCTATACAGATACATATTATTGAATAGCTCACTGGCTATACTAAATTATTAATTACCGTATTTTTCGCCCCTGCGTCTTACTGGGCAAATGCTAATGAGCTCTTCCATTATGGAAGCGCTCATTAGCACTGGAGGACCAGGAAGCGCTGAAGACTCTGTTCTCAGCACTTCCTGGTCCTCCACTTGGCTGTCGGCTGTCCAGGGCTGCGCACAGCGTGAGGGCGCTCTGTGACCTCACGCTGAGCATGCCAGTTCACAGCACAGCCGGCGGCAGCTGGAAGGCAGAGCGCTTGCAGAGAGCAGCATTGGCGTCTAGGAGCAGGAGAGGTAAGTGGTTTATTTATTTTATAAAACAGGAGGCCAAGGGGGCTGATATAAAGTGGCTGGGGGCAGGTGAGAGGCACTGGGGGGCTCATATGATGCTGCCGGGGGCTGATTTAAGGCTTATAGGGGCTGACGAGAGGCAATGGGGGCTGACGAGAGGCAACGGGGGCTGATATGAGGCAACGGGGGCTGATATGAGGCAACGGGGGCTGATATGAGGCAACGGGGGCTGATATGAGGCAACGGGGGCTGATATGAGGCAACGGGGGCTGATATGAGGCAACGGGGGCTGATATGAGGCAACGGGGGCTGATATGAGGCAACGGGGGCTGATATGAGGCAACGGGGGCTGATATGAGGCATATGGGGGCTGATATGAGGCATATGGGGGCTGATATGAGGCATATGGGGCTCTTATCTGAGGTCTGATTGGGGGTCATTCACATTGGGGTCTGATCTGAGGTCTTATTGGGGTCTTATTAACATTGGGGGTCTTATTGGCCACTGTGAGCAATTACTGCAGAGGAACCTTTGCTACAGAGGCAATTTTTGCTTTCATACCTCAACGAAGATAATAGGTTTATGCCACAGGGGCCACCTCTCAGGTAACATTGTTGCTGCTCTGTCATGTTCGGGGCCCGCAGACTTTCTGATGCAAGTCATGATCACTATCTCTTGTTACCAACCTATCTCCTCTCTTCCGTATGAAATACAACTGGACAGAAAATAGCATCAATTCTATTCTGAAGCCCTCACAGATTTCATTCCTAGCCGCCCCTTTGTGATCGTTGGCTGTCTACGCATTATGGGGGTAATTTATTAAGACCGGTGTTTCAGACGCCGGTCTTAATAAGCCCCTGTACTGGATCTACAAAACGTCAGCGCCGGTCTAAAGGTAAGCCAGCTTCTTGATGGCCCGCCCTCTTCCCCACCCACTTTTTTTTTTAGACCTGCCGGAGTGGGGAAAATGTCGCAGATTGCAGCACATATAACCTTTGTGCCGCAATCTGCGCCAGTGCCTGTGTTGCAGACCGCAAACAGCATTGACTTGGATGAGTCGAGGCACAGATCGGAAGCCCATGGAAACACTAGGAAGCCCTTCCATGGATTTCCAGGTCTGTGCCTCCACACCGTAAAATATAGGACTTTACCTATCTCCTGCTGTACGTTGTGGATCGCGGACCCATTCAAGTCAATAGGTCTGCACCGCAGCACAGAGCTCATACGGCCGGTGCCTGTGTAGTATAGACCGGCTGTTGCGGGCACGGAGGCAATACTTTTGTCTGAATGGGGCCTAAAGGTGCTCCCCAGACAATAATGATGCCCCTTTGGTGCATAGAGTAGACATGCCCTCGATGCACTTAACTGCTCATTTGCATATGGAATAAAAGTACTTTTCTCCAGAATGAAGCACTGTATGGCTGAGTGAAACATATCAATATATTCAGCTGAGCTAGCCCTACAATGCATTGATTTTCATTTAGAAGCTCTGTCTAAGGCCTCATGCACACATCTGTGGACCATGGTCCATGAAAACCCGTCCTGCCGAGTGCACAAGCGCATGGCGTCATTGGTTTCTATGACGCCATGCACTTCGTGCAGACGCTGTACAGTAATACACTGGGATAGATCATACGAGTGTGTTACTGTACAGCAGCGGCGGCACGAAGCGCACAGCATCATAGCAACCAATGACGCCGTGTACTCGTGCACTCAGCAAGACGGGTTTTCACGGACCGTGGTCCACGGATGTGTGAATGAGGCCTAAAAGATTAAAGGGCTTTTCCAGGCTCCTAATATTAATGACTATCCATACAGTACAGTACATGGCCGATGAGGCCCATGGGTTGAAGATTTAAAGAGTCACTGTATTTTCACACAATTTCATTTAATAGAGAAAGGAGTAACTAGCAAATAATTAAATAATTTCATTTAGAAAACATGCCTGCACCCACCTGTAAAAAAAAAAAAAACAACTGTAAATTCATGGCCACTAGGTGGTCTTACTTCCACCTAAGTTGTTGTCAGACAAGATCCATCCCTGGTAACAGAGGCTCAGAAGATGGCTGTCAGGAAGTGGGGGCGTGTCAGCTAGCTGAGATCCTGAGCCTGATTAAATAACTGCTTCTACGCTGCTTCTGGACATCACAGGAGCGTCCTGCCATTCTGTAACTGTGATTTCTCCCTCCCTATCTGTTCTGTGAACTTCGGAGCTGAAAACAAGCATAGTGGGAAGTAAGGGAAAGGATGTCACAGAAGTACAGTGCTGGCAGAAGGGAGACCCCCTGCTTCTGAGTGAAATGCATCTAGTAGTGCAGCTAAACAGGTAATAATATGGCTGAAAAAACATAACTGTTCCTTCACAGTTGATTGTACAAAAAAGCACAGCCATTATGTAGACATTTTTTGAAAACTCAGGTACGCTTTAAGAGGTGAGTACTTTGGGGAAGATTTATCACAACTGATGCAAAGGAAAACTGACCAGGGCTGTGGAGCCAAAGCCCCGACTCCTCAATTTCCCCTCAACCCGACTCCGACTCCCTCATACATGGAGCATGTTTAAGTGATAACTTTAAACAAATTTGCATGAAATCAATAGTACAGATAAGTTATGACAAAAACAGTCTGTAATCTATCAGGCTTCTCTGGGTACAGCTCACTTAGGGCCTAATCAGAGGCGTAGCTAGAGGTTCAGCACATGGGGGGGGGGGGGGGGCGAAACATACTTGAGTGGGCCCCCCACTTATTGGCTTCCCAAACGCATGTTTCCAACTTCACAGGCACATACTACTAGTTGTGGTTATAATACTGTATTAGCAAGATGACTATATAAACTGCTAGATCATCTATGCTGTTAGGTACAGTACAATAGACTTTCTACATACCCTACTCTAAATACTCTACCACATAATGCAGTAAAATATAGGATTAATAGGAGTAAAAAAGGGGACTCCTATGTTAAAGGAAATCTGTCCCCAGCTTTTACATCACTAAACTAACAGTCCCTTGCCCCCATCAGACCTCAGATCAGCGTATTGTGCCCCCATCAGACCTCAGATCAGCAGAATGTGCCCCCATCAGACCTCAGATCAGCAGAATGTGCCCCCATCAGACCTCAGATCAGCAGAATGTGCCCCCATCAGACCTCAGATCAGCAGAATGTGCCCCCATCAGACCTCAGATCAGCAGAATGTGCCCCCATCAGACCTCAGATCAGCAGAATGTGCCCCCATCAGACCTCAGATCAGCAGAATGTACCCCCATCAGACCTCAGATCAGCAGAATGTGCCCCCATCAGACCTCAGATCGGCTTAATGTGCCCCCATCAGACCTCAGATCGGCTTAATGTGCCCCCATCAGACCTCAGATCAGCAGAATGTGCCCCCATCAGACCTCAGATCAGCAGAATGTGCCCCCATCAGACCTCAGATCAGCAGAATGTGCCCCCATCAGACCTCAGATCAGCAGAATGTACCCCCATCAGACCTCAGATCAGCAGAATGTTCCCCCATCAGACCTCAGATCGGCTTAATGTGCCCCCATCAGACCTCAGATTGGCTTAATGTGCCCCCATCAGACCTCAGATCGGCTTAATGTGCCCCCATCAGACCTCAGATCGGCTTAATGTGCCCCCATCAGACCTCAGATCGGCTTAATGTGCCCCCATCAGACCTCAGATCGGCTTAATGTGCCCCCATCAGACCTCAGATCGGCTTGATGTGCCCCCATCAGACCTCAGATCGGCTTAATGTGCCCCCATCAGACCTCAGATCGGCTTAATGTGCCCCCATCAGACCTCAGATCGGCTTAATGTGCCCCCATCAGACCTCAGATCGGCTTAATGTGCCCCCCTCAGATCATCAGAATGTGCCCCCATCAGACCTCAGATCGGCTTAATGTGCCCCCATCAGACTCCATAATGGAAGCGCTCACTTGTATTCGCCTGATTGTACTAAGGCCATCCCTGCTGGGCCCCCCAGAGGTATTGGGCCCGGAGCATCGCCTCCCCTGCCCCCCTCCCCCCCAGTAGCTACGCCTCTGGGCCTGATGTATGAAAACTGTCTAGGTCTAAGACTTTTTTGTTGCCCATAGCAACCAATCAGAGCTCCCCTTTCATTTCTCCAGAGCACTATATGAAATGAAAGGGGAGCTCTGATTGGTTGCTATGGGCAACAAAGAAACTTCTACACCTAGACAGTTTTCATACATAAGGCTCTATGTGTTTTACATCACATTCTATTACAGCAGATAGAAGCCATGAGAGCAGCTAACCTCTCCACACATGAGCTCAGAGTAAACATAAAGCATACAGAGAGAACATGCACTGGACATAAAGGGCAGTACACAGTCATCTCAACTAAAAGCCTAAATCCTTAGATCAGGAATAGAACAGACATTTATAGGACATTTCATAATTTCACAAATTCTTATAAAAATATATTCAGCACTGAACTAAATGTACTAATTCATTATATATTTTAGGAGTTGGAGTCGGTCCATTTTATACCGACTCCACCAAAATGGTGACCGACTCCGACTCCACAGCCCTGCTAGCAACCAATCAGATCCCACCTTTCATTTTTCAGAACTCCTTTGGAAAATGAAAGGATCAATCTGATTAGTTGCTATGGACAAGAGTTTTGCAAGAGTTTTGATAAATTGTCCCGTTTTCATAATTTTTTTTACATTTGCCGCATTTTTTAAATATGACAGACAATTCCTCTACATTCTTATGTTCCTTGGTACAGAGAGATAAGAGTGCTTGCACAATCATGATGTATCCTAATTTATCATTTTATATTTATACCATATATAAAAATAATAGCAACTAAAAACCAACCCCTATAATGGCTATGTTTTCTGATTTTCTGGGTGAATTCACAGTGACGGACACAGACAGGAGTTACATGGTGTACACACTGCAAGGAGATCCTGCCGCGCCATCACTCATAATGTTTAAGAGCTATAATTGGTTGTTTGACTTTACCTCAAAGGTGACTGGATATGTGTTTTCATTGGAGATAATGAATGTTATTTAAGTGCTGTGGAAAGCAAGCTGGGTACTGAGGTAATGGCACTTGTCAGAATGATCTCATTGTCTTTCAGCGGCAATACTGCTTGCCTGGGCACTTTCATGAGCAGATTTAATTCTGCCTTGAAACACATTACACATGCAGCCATTCTACAGATCTGAGTGCTCAGGCTAATTTGCTAGCTGTTTTCCTCCTTAAGAGACAGTTATATGGTTGTGCTCATGACTATTTTACGACCAGACCTTCCATTGCAGCCTGCTTTGTTTGTGCTGCTGCTTGTAATTGATAAAAATCACTATCTTTTTGTCCCGGTAGAACAGAGCCTTTCAGAGCGTCGCAGGGAAGGAGGAATAGGACCTGACAAGGCGTACATACAACACTATACAAGGTGACATTCAGCAAACCTTTCATAGCAAGACTTTAGATCTGTCAAAATATCTGAATGGTCCTGGGAATGGCAGCCGCTGACAGAAAAAAAGATATTCTTCCAGCTCTACCTGTGGTTTATATACAGTGGACTGAATGCTGCAATAAGCAAGATGAATGGGCACCTTTCTGGGGGAGATAGCTGTCAGCAAAAAGATCATTTCACCCACAGGTATCTGATATCATGACCAGCTTAACAAGAGGATGACACTACGGTATAGGGTATGACTTTGACACTGCTGCCACTGAATGTAGAGTGCTGAGGAATAGACTGGTGCCACATAAACAAGGGGAAGCACTCCATGATCTGCAGTTCAGAGGCTTACAGGCCTCCCTATCGCCCGAGATGCAGTGTTGGCCGATGGGACATCAGAAGCGACGTGAGTGCCGGGGAGCAAGGTAAGTATAACCTCTGTGAGGGGCCCTGGCGTATGGGGGGGGCATTTTAGGGGTTGGATAAACCCTTTAAGGCACAGCTTTTCTTTTGTTGATCCCAGGTTCCCTTCCTGAGTTATGATACTTTTTCTTAATATTTAAATGTGTCTTTAGTG
The DNA here is from genome assembly GCA_900303285.1 of Rhinella marina. Classification (NCBI taxonomy): domain Eukaryota; kingdom Metazoa; phylum Chordata; class Amphibia; order Anura; family Bufonidae; genus Rhinella; species Rhinella marina. The sequence goes on along the minus strand of ONZH01009847.1, from coordinate 223,515 downwards.
CAATAGGGGCGTTCTTGTTGCACCAAAGCTACACTCCTTCCTATGGCCAGTCCTTCCCTGGATGCTTTGAAACTGCCTGGCCCTGTAAATCATCTCAGCCAGGGTAAGGCTGCCCACAGAAAGGAGTGGAGCTTGGGTGCAACAAGAGCAATGGTCACACCCTCACTGCACCAAAGACTTGATTTGCACATAAAGAAAACGCCTCATAACTCCAGAATGGAGCCTCAGATCAACAAAAGAAGAAGCAGTATTTTAATCAAGTGAACCACGGCTATGTGTCTACGCAAACAATTGGATAGGGAGGTCGCTGCTGACAGTTTCCCTTTAACTTGTAGCTCCTGGGTTCCAAACCATGTGCCATTTATAATAGCAGCCTCTTCTTAGAAGAACGACTATCTCTGAAGCCCCCCTCAGGCACCAGGGCTCATGTGTGATTGTTACTTCTACATCGTCTTCTACAGGTTATTGAATGATCTCAGAATCACTGGCCCAACATGTACTATGCTAAATGTGCCACTTTCTTGGAATTGTTTGCCACTTTTGGGCATTTTGGCACACCTCATTTTAGACACACATTAATTATTCAGTCGACATTTCCTTGTTTTAAACTAGAAAGTGGTCGGGGCCAACTTTTGTCTACCTTTTAGATATAGTTATTAAGCTGAAACCCATGATTCTGGTGCATAATCGTGGCACAGATTAGACCAACTTAGAGTTGGTCTAAAGTTTTTGGAGGGCAGATTTTTGGCTCAGAGACAGAATTCTGGATGAATTGGAACAAGTTTTTAGGACACACACATTTTTGGCATAGATTATGCCACCGAGTAGGTGGTATAAAGTACCTTGGACAGTCTCAAGTTGCACCAGATTTATCACGTCGCCTTGAGGTCAGTGAGGAGAATGCAATAAAGATTGAAGATGATGATGTTGGGCTCTTTCATATTCATGGAATTGTGGTGGGATGAGCCCAACCACTGAAAACCAGATGCATCTTGTACAAGCGGATCGGGCATTGGTGGGGTCTTTACTTCTACTTTTGAACAATGAAATCAGAAATAGCAGAGATTTAAATGTATAAATTACAATACTAAATATCAATCTGCTCTACTCCTCCTGCTCTATAACATGAAGCCTGCAGATTGCACTCCGTTTTGTGGTGCTCTTTAAGAAGCATTACTGAGTGACCCAATGCACAAACTGTTGATCGTCATTAATTATGCTAATCGCACACTTCAGTCCTACATCTCGGGGGCACTTGATTGTGCCATTTATCTAAACGAATCATACTTGATACAAGTATTAGTCTACAACCGTTTTAATATTTCCAAGTGCAACACTTATTTAAGGTACGTTTTTATAAGAATACACGTTAAACAATGGCCATGTGATGTAACCCAGGGACGTTCTTGCTACGCTGATGGCTTCAATTACCAGTCACAGCTCTGTAAAAGTAATCCCATTATCAAAAGAATTTCTCATCGTCTAGCTAGTGGTCAACAGGCCATTAAATAAACAAGATCATGTAACCCAAGTCAATAAAAGCCCGCTGAAAGCTTCTGTAGATGAGCAGAATAGCTATAAAAAGAGGAAGGCCGAGCTGAGCTGCAGGTTTTGTCCTTGGGCTCTAATCCCACACTTTTTGGACAACTTTTGAAACACAGGATCCATCTGGCCTACAACTATTGTGTCAGTAGGAGACCTTCCAGCATCAGTTGGAAAGTAACAGCTATTACTGAGATGCCAAGAAGACTACACGGAGCGTTCATGTCTTTTTAAAGGGGTTATCCCATGATTAATGTAAAAAATGAAAATCAGACATCATATAATACATGACAACCTCTTTCTAAGGCCTCTTTCACACTAGCGGCAGCACGGATCCGGCACCTAAAGGGTAGCGCCCTGGCCCCACACATGTTGACACAGACATTGGGACAAGACACAGAGAACATACATACACACAAACACATACATACTCACATACTCCAGCCCGGGACGCCGGCAGCATGTCTTCACGCGCCTCCTGTGCGCAGTGATGACGATTCCCCACAGCGCCCTCTGCTGGGCGCAGTGGGGAAACGTCATAGGTGCGCGCAGGAGGCGCGTGAAGACATGCTGCCGGCGTCCCTGCCTGGAGTATGTGAGTATGTATGTGTTTGTGTGTATGTGTGAGTATGTATGTATGTCTGTCTGTCTGTATGTATTTCTGTATATGTGTAGCCGGATCCGGAATGACCCCCCAATGCAAGTCAATGGAGGACAGACACGGATTACTGGTGTGTCACACCAAACGGATCCGTCCCCATTGACTTGCATTGGGGGGTCATTCCGGATCCGTCTTGGTGCGGATGCCTGGACCGGAGAGAAAACCGCAGCATGCTGCGGTTTGTTCTCCGGTCTGAAGACGGAACGGAATGCTTTCAGGAGTCTTCAGTTCAGTTTTGTCCCCATTGACAATGAATGGGGACAAAACTGAAGCGTTTTTTTTCCGGTATTGAGCCCCTATGACGGAACTCAATACCGGAATTTAAAAACGCTAGTGTGAAAGTAGCCTAACAAAGCTAGAACCAGTCCTGTACCTCACATGGATCCAGAGATCTCCCCATTCATTGCTCTGGTAGATTTATATGAAGCTGACAGCTCAAGGGGAGTGTCCTTTCTGCTGCAGCTAAGGGGGCGTGTCTCACCTTTCCCTATCACAGCTCAGGAAGCAGTTGGAGAATGAAACTGAGCATGTGCGGCCATCTCACTGAGCAGGACAAAGAAATAAGAAAAAAAACAAACAGCAGGTGGTGCTATACAGATACATTTTATGGAATAACTCAGTGGCTATGCTAAATTTTTAATTACATGCAGTAACAAAAGTATTCAGATCCAGATGCTGGTTTGTAAACTGTAGAATATTTTTTGTGGGATAACCCCTTTAACTCTCTAAAGAGCCCTTTACACGGGCCGAGAATCACATAGATTATCGCTAATGAGTGTTTATTGTAACGCTTGTAAGCGATCATCGGGCGTTGTAAATGTACCGCCGAATACCCTATGAACGAGCAAATCGATAATTTGTGCACACGCAAAAGTGATTGTTTACCGGCAGAAGATTGTGTGCTGTGTGCCAGCAAACAACGAGTCTTTATGGGAAAGAGAGATGGCATTAGTGATCGCTCCTCCCCATACTCTGGAGGAGATCACTGCATGTAAATGCAGCAGTCTCCTCTGATAACAATCAGCAGATTGTCGGGAAGGAACGTTTCACCAACAGACCCAATTGAAATGCTGACTTTCAGCTGTACAAAAAACGGCACTTATGATGGAAAGTAGTCAATGGACTCCGGCGGTGAACGGCAGTACACAGATAGGCCAGATCCGGTGAACTCCAGCAGGCTGTTCTCTGCTGTAACAGCCTGCCACATCTGATACACGGAAGTGTGAGCCTACTCTAACTATATACCTTGATCAGATCAGAATTTGTTCAGGTTTGAAGACGCTTCCCAATGAAAGACCACAAGGAGCTCAGAGATTTAAATTGCTTTAGGGGTGCTAGATACCATTTTTTTCTGCCATTTTTTAAAACCAACATGCATTTATGGTGGGTTTTTTTTTTCAATAGTATCTTTTGCAAAACCAATGTGTGGACAGAGTTTTTTTTGTTCAGGTGCTTTTTTATTCTTTACAGAGAAAGGGATAAATAAAAGGGAAGTGGGAATGTGAAAATGCCAAAAGGGTTTTAAAATCCACAGACAAAAAATAGCACAAATTAGAAAAAAAACAAAAACGCCAATAAGAAAAACAGGCGTTCCTTTCCTCAACTTTTTCTGCAACAGCAGGGCCCTCTGCACTTTGATTGACAGGACCAGGCATGATGAGATTTTCACTGCATGGCCCTGCCAATCAAAATGGAAAGGGCACGGCAGTTGTAGAAAGAGAAGAGCCTCTAGGAGTAACGGCAACACCCTCATTGCTCCTAGAGGCTCATTTACATATATTCAAACTTCATTTTTCTCAGCGATGTATGAACATGGGACCAACACTGATGTCTTCAGCTGCCAAGAACATTTTTAACAGGTCAGCCAGTTTCATAGGTACAAATCTGCTGACAGATGCCCTTTAACCCCTTGGCGACATTGGACGTACCGGTACGTCCTGAGCACGAGGTAGTTCGTGCTACAGGGCGTACCGGTACGTCTTGCATTGAAACCCCCCCTGCTCAGTGCAGGGGGGGTTAAATGCTGTAATGGGTGCTGTTTAGGGCACCCAGCCACCCATAGTTAAGGCCTCGGGGGGTGCCGTGCACCCCCCATAAAGGCGATCGCTGTGAATGGCTGGTCTATTCAGACCAGCCATTCACAGCAGGCAAGGGGTACTCGGCGGGGATAGCGCTATTCTAGCGAATCCCCGCCGAGTATCAGTAATTAGGGGGAGGTCAGGGTGTCCCCCCGCCCCCTGATTAGCTGTGGGCAGATGGGTGGGCAGATGGGCAGGCGGGGGGGAGACCTGCAACGTGCGGGCGGCTGCCGCGAGTGCCGCCCGCAACGATCTTTTTAGGATGGCTGATCTTTATTCAAGCAGAGTATCAGCATACAGCTGATACTCTGCTTGAAACTGCTGACATCGGTGCTGGCACCGATGTCAGCAGTTTAACCCCTTCCATGCCGCGGTCCGCAGGGACCGCTGTATGGAAGGGGTTAACAGGGAGGGAGCGCTCCCTCCCTCTCCCATCGGCGCTGCGGTGCGCTGGCAGCGCCGATGGTGTGGGCAGATGAGAGGGAGGAAGCTCCCTCTCCCTTCCATCGGGACGCTGCTCTGCTGTGGCAGCGTCCCGATGGTTACCATGGCAACCAGACGCTTTCGTCTGGCTTGCCATGGAAGCCTGTTCAAGCTCCTGCTAAAGGCAGGAGCTTGAACAGGCTATAAGAAAATACACTGCAGTACACTATACAGTGTACTGCAGTGTATTGTAAAATACCAGACCCACTGGTTCTTGAAGAACCAAGTGGATCTGAGTCAAGAAAGTGGAAAAAAAAAAAAAAGTTAAAAAAAAGTTAAAAAAATTGATTAAAAATAAAAAAACACACAATACATAAACATGTTAGGTATCGCCACATCCGTAACAATCTGCTCTATAAAAATATTACATGAGGTGGCCCCCCAGGCGAATGCTGTAAAAAAAATTTAAAAAAACTATGGCAAAATAGCCATTTTTTTCCCTCTTCCCTCACAAAAACTGTAATAGCAGGCGATCAAAAGGCGTATTTACCCCAAAATGGTATCAATTCAACCGTCATCTTGTCCCGCAAAAACTGTACCCTACCTGAGACAATCGCCTGAAAACTGAAAAAAATATGGCTCTCTGAAAATGGCAACACAAAAAAAATATTTTATTCTGTTCAAAAATGCATCTAATGTGTAAAACTTTCCAACAATAAAAAAGTTGGACATATTGGGTATCGCTGCGTCCGTAACAACCTGCTCTATAAAAATATTACATGAGATGGCCCCCCAGGCGAATGCTGTAAATTTTTTTTTTTAAAAACTATGCCAAAATAGCCATTTTTTTCCCTCTTCCCTCACAAAAAGTGTAATAGCAGGCGATCAAAAAGGCGTAATTACCCCAAAATGGTATCAATTCAACCGTCATCTTGTCCCGCAAAAACTGTACCCTACCTGAGACAATCGCCTGAAAACTGAAAAAATATGGCTCTCTGAAAATGGCAACACAAAAAAAATATTTTATTCTGTTCAAAAATGCATCTAATGTGTAAAACTTTCCAACAATAAAAAGTTGGACATATTGGGTATCGCTGCGTCCGTAACAACCTGCTCTATAAAAATATTACATGAGATGGCCCCCCAGGCGAATGCTGTAAATTTTTTTTTTTAAAAACTATGCCAAAATAGCCATTTTTTTCCCTCTTCCCTCACAAAAAGTGTAATAGCAGGCGATCAAAAAGGCGTAATTACCCCAAAATGGTATCAATTCAACCGTCATCTTGTCCCGCAAAAACTGTACCCTACCTGAGACAATCGCCTGAAAACTGAAAAAAATATGGCTCTCTGAAAATGGCAACACAAAAAAAATATTTTATTCTGTTCAAAAATGCATCTAATGTGTAAAACTTTCCAACAATAAAAAAGTTGGACATATTGGGTATCGCTGCGTCCGTAACAACCTGCTCTATAAAAATATTACATGAGATGGCCCCCCAGGCGAATGCTGTAAATTTTTTTTTTTAAAAACTATGCCAAAATAGCCATTTTTTTCCCTCTTCCCTCACAAAAAGTGTAATAGCAGGCGATCAAAAAGGCGTAATTACCCCAAAATGGTATCAATTCAACCGTCATCTTGTCCCGCAAAAACTGTACCCTACCTGAGACAATCGCCTGAAAACTGAAAAAAATATGGCTCTCTGAAAATGGCAACACAAAAAAAATATTTTATTCTGTTCAAAAATGCATCTAATGTGTAAAACTTTCCAACAATAAAAAAGTTGGACATATTGGGTATCGCTGCGTCCGTAACAACCTGCTCTATAAAAATATTACATGAGATGGCCCCCCAGGCGAATGCTGTAAAAATTAAAAAAAAAAAAAACGATGCCAAAATAGCCATTTTTTTCCCTCTTCCCTCACAAAAAGTGTAATAGCAGGCGATCAAAAAGGCGTATTTACCCCAAAATGGTACCAATGAAAACCCCACCTCATCCTGCAAAAAATGAGCCCCCACATAAGACAATAGCTCAAAAAAATAAAAATCAATGGCTCCCGCAAACCACTCCATCAAAATCTGTGTTGTAAAATCCATATGGCGCTCCTTCTGTTTTGAGTCCTGCCATGTGCCCCCACAGCAGTTTACCACCACATATGGGGTGTTGCCGTATTCAGGAGAAAATGGGTAACAAATTATGGGGGGGGCTTTTCTCCTGTTACCCCTTATGCAAATAAAAAAAATTGGGGCTAAAGCAACATTTTATTGGAAGAAAAAAAATGTTCATTTTCACAGCCAAGTGTTTCCAAATTCCGTAAAACGCTTAGGGGGTCAAAGTGGTCAGTACCCCCTTAATATATTCTTTGAAGGGTGTAGTTTCAAAAATGGGGTCACTTTTTGAGGGTTTCCACTGTAGGGGTACGTCAGGGTCTCTCAATTACAAAATGGTGCCTAAAAACTATTCTAGCAAATTTTGCCTCCAAAATCCGTATGGCGCTCCTTTCCTTCTGACCACTGCCACAAACCCATAGAGACGTTTACCACCACAAATGGGGTATTTCTGTAAACTGCAGAATCAGAGCAATGTAAATTGAGGTTTAGTTTGCTGTTAACCCTTGCTGTGTTGCAAGAAAAAAAATATTAACATGAATAATCTACGAAAAAAGTGCAATTTTGAAATTTCACCTCCATTTTCCATTAATTCTTGTGGAACACCTCAAGGGTTAACAAAGTTTGTAACAGCAGTTTTTTATAATTTGAGGGGTGTAGTTTCTAAAATGGGGTCATTTATGGTGGGTTTCATTATGTAAGACCCTCAAAATCACTTTATATCTGCATTGGTGTTAAAAAAAAATGGTTTTGGAAAATTTGGTGAAAATTTGAAAAATGGCTTCTAAACTTCTAAGCCTCCTAACGTCCTAAAAAAGTAAAATGACGTTTACAAAATGATGCCAACATAAAGTAGACATATGGGGAATGTAAAATAATAACTATTTTTGGAGGTATTACGGTGTATTTTGAAAGTAGAGAAATTGAAATTTGGAAATTTGCTAATTTTTCAGAATTTTTGGTAAATTTGGGATTTTTTCATAAATAAGGGTGAAATATATTGACTCAAATTTATGACTGTCATGAAGTACAATGTGTCACGAGAAAACAATCTCAGAATGGCCTGGATAAGTAAAAGCGTTCCAAAGTTATAACCACATAAAGTGACACATGTCAGAATTCAAAAATTTGGCCCAGACATTAAGGCCAAAATGGGCTTTGTCCTCAAGGGGTTAAAGAGCCAAAACTAGAAGCGAACCTGAATCACTGAAAAAATATAAGAGCAGAAATTGCAACATCTATTTTAAAAACGGTCATGGTTCTGTGGCAATTTAAGAAAATCTCCACAAGAAAAAAATTAGACAAATCATCTCTATATAATAAAATATTTCTTAGAATAAAACATATTAACATTGTCCATTGAAAAGAACTATTCTAGCAAAATGTATAAGCAGCAGGTAAAAGCAAATATTTCTCCCCTAGAATCTTTTCGGAATTATTATATTTGGTAAAGAAAAAAAAACTCCTGAAAATGGATTTCTAAAGCATGATTTGCGAGAATGCTATAAGCAGCCCGTGTTAGCAGCATGTGGCAAACCGGACTTGTGTGAGCCAAATACTTTTAAAGAATAGAAAAATCCCCCACTAATGGACACAATAGCTATAATAATTAAGCTATGAAAGGCCAAGCTTAGCAGAGCTCAATTCATTACATGAAAAGGCTTGTTAACATAAATTAAATTAGCAGTTTCTAGTAATTCACGGAAACTAAACTTACCTTATTTTTCGCTTTATAAGACACACCTGAAGATAAGACGCACCCCAGGTTTTAGAGGAGGAAAATAACAAAAAAATATATTTTCAGTACATGTATTAAAAATATGTGCAGTACATGGGTGCATACCTATGGATGAGAGGGGTTATAGTCATATAATACAAACACTGTCCAGTGTACCATGATTGACCTAAGTGTTATAACCCTCCTCATCCATAAGAATGCACCTATAGATGAGGGGCTTATGGTCACATTTAAAGGAGTCTTTCACCTGTTTTTCACCAATATAACTAAGAGCAGTGCCCCACAGAAGATTGCATACACATCCCAGACATACCTGTGTGCACTGTGTGTCTGTATTACATGTCCAGGAAAAGCACTTTAAGGCCCCATTCACACGACCGTATGAATGGGGCCGTATCTATCCGCAAAAATGCGCACGGACAAATATAGACATTTTCAATGGGGCCTCACGGCGTGTGTTCCGGGCGCTGCAGAACACACGCCGGGCGGCCCCCGTATATTTGCGGGTCCGCAAATATACGGTCCTGTGAATGGGGCCTTATTCTGCTAGAAAACAGCTCCCAAGGGCCCAGCTGAAAGTGAAACTAAAAACAGCTTTCTCTCCCAACTCGATTTCTAACAGCTATGTCTTCTGATATACTGGATATAATGCTGTGAATGCCAGCTTTCAAGGAAGGTCAGCTAAAGCAGCCCTCCCCCTTCAGTCTGCATTGCTTTGGGCACTTGCAGCAGCAGAGCCGGGCACTTGGAAGCCGTTTTCCTGCAAAATAAAAGTGCTTTTTCTGGACATGTAATACAGACACACAGTGTACACAGGTATGTCTGGGATGTGTCTGCAATCTTCTGTGGGACACTGCTCTTAGTTATATTGGTGAAAAACAGGTGAAAGACTCCCTTTAATATACACAGATCAATTATGGTACAATCCCTGGACAGTGTTTGTTTTAAATGTGATTACAGTGAAACCTCTATGAGCCGACCACCCTTTTTTGCACAAAAAAAATCGGTCTTTTATGGGGGTGGTTTAGTCAAAGAAAAAAGTATAGAAAATGCAGAATGAAGTGTCTCATTGAAGCAGGAACATGTGCAGTATACATTTAAACATAAATAATGATGATAGAGCACACAATCATGTATTTTAACATGTGTTTAATGGGACAACATCCCTGCTTCCCAATATGGCCGCCATAGCATCCCTGGTCCTCAATATGGCCCCCTCTGACATCCCTGGTCCCCATATGGCCCCCCCATAGCATCCCTGGTCCCCATATGGCCCCCCCATAGCATCCCTGGTCCTCATATGCCCCCCATAGCATCCCTGGTCCCCATATGGCCCCCATTGCATCTCTTGTAATCAATATGGCCCCCTCTGACATCCCTGGTCCCCATATGGCCCCCCCCATAGCATCCCTGGTCCCCATATGGCCCCCCATAGCATCCCTGGTCCCCATATGGCCCCCCCATAGCATCCCTGGTCCTCATATGCCCCCCCATAGCATCCCTGGTCCCCATATGGCACCCCATAGCATCTCTTGTAATTAATATGGCCCCCTCTGACATCCCTGGTCCCCATATGCACCCCCATAGCATCCCTGGTCCCCATATGGCCCCCCATAGCATCCTTGGTCCTTATATGGTCCCCCCATAGCATCCCTGGTCCCCATATGGCCCCCCATAGCATCCTTGGTCCTCATATGGTCCCCCCATAGCATCCCTGGTCCCCAATATGGCCCCCCCATAGCATCTCTTGTAATCAATATGGCCTCCTATGACATTCCTGGTCGCCATGATAGATACCCCCAACATCCCTGGTCCCCATCTAGGCCCCCCTGACTTTTCTGATCCCCCTGATGACATCACCTGGGCACTGTACAGTACAGTACTGTAGATCTTACAGTCTCCTGGTGCTTGCGTGGTCCCGTGGCCTAAACGCTATGGCGCCGTCTTCTTCCTCTCAGTGAGATAGCCACGCCTCCTTCTTCTGCTCTCCAATGATGTGTCGTCCGGCTCCCGCGCTAGCTCTCTATCCTCCTCCTGCATCATGGCGCCTGTCAGCGCTGATATTGGTATGTGTTCTCTATTTCTGGTCATTATAGGTGGTTTCCAACAACAAAATATGTACAAAAAGTGCGGTCGGGGGTCGGATCAGGGGGTGGTCTGCTAAAAGAGAGGCATTGTCCATAGAAATGCATTGGGGGGAAATCGGTCGCAAAAAAAATCGGTCGGGAAGGGGGGGGGGGTCTTCTCATAGAAGTGGTCTGCTCGGGAGGTTTCACTGTATAACCTACCTCATCCTTAAGAGTACACACATGTGCTGCAGTACATGGGTGTATTCCTATAGATGAGCAGAGGTTATAGCCATATGTAATACTTATTTGTCCAGGTCGGTCCTTCAGCTCCCCTTCTTCATATCCAGGCTGTCACTCACCAAGTCTCTGGTGGAGACAGTTCAGTAGTCCCAGGGGGGAGCACTGCTGACTCGGGGTGCCGGAGGTTCAGTAATGCTCCTTCCTTCTTTCTCTTACAGCAGGTCGGGCAACCGACTAAACTGGTGGAGGCGGCAAAGCAGCAGTTCCTGTTGTGATCACCACCAATCAGCTCAAGATAAGGGGCAGCAGTGCAGACAAGAATCGCTCTCCTCTGCCTTGAAGCGGGACCCGGCTGCCAAGCACAGGACATGTGGGCTGGCGGCATTCAGCTTCAACACTGGAGGTGCATCTCTAGATATCAGCCTGCAATGTGACGGCCATATTTCTGGGCACATTCGCTTTATGACACGCATTCCCCCCCCCCCCACAGTAAATGTATTTTCCACTTCTAAATGGCCGCTGTTATTACATATTATTAAAACGTTTCTACAAAAAAATTGGATTTCCGGGGATCAGAAAAATTGGTCAATTTCCCCCCCTTCCCCCAAGAAAATGGCACCACACTTGATTATACGCTGTGTTTAGTATTGCAGGTTAGCCCTGTTCGTTTCAATGAGCTGCAATACCAGACATAACCCATGGATGAGAGGGGTGCTGTTTCTGGGGAAAATTAAAAAAAAAACAAAAAAAAACAAAAAACCCTTTAAGTTTAGGGGGCAGTTACATCTTCACATCATTCATATAAGGTGGTGAAAAATACAGAATTTTTGGGCAGATTTACTAAAACTGACATTTCATGTGTGAAGCTTGGTGGAAAGACTGTCAAAGCAATATGCACCAAATTTATTTAATGAATTCAACACATCTTCTGCCGGTCCGTGCGCCAGCTACGAGTTGGTGTAAATCTGAATTATGTATGCTGGTTACTAATCTGCCAGGCGAGGAGTGAGTGAGTCATTTGCTCACTGCTTCTTAAAAGGGTTAAACGTTGCAAATTAAGCAGAAAGGGACTGGCCATAGATCCTACCAGGAAACTTCACAGCCAAGGCCCAGAGGGCAATGCGCAGGGGTGGTCTTGTCTTAGACCCTACAGGGAAATTTCCCCAGCAGGCCAATGTCCAGGGGGTCACCTGAACCCTCCTCACGACTGCCAGCCAGGTAAGTAATGATCTGACGCTCTCCCCTCCTGAATTCAAATGTATTGCCATCCTGAAGCAACTGGAGTAGGAGGACAGAACATGGCAGTTGGCCCTAGCCACCCCAGAGCGGCCATTTTTGGGGCGGTACTTTGTGCGGCTGGAACAGTATTTTGCGATATGGTATTGCTGGCCAAACCTTCTTGTGTTGACCCTGCCTTCTGTCAATCTGGACAGCACTACAAAATGTAGTTTTAGTTTTTTCCAGGGCCACTTTAAGATCCCAGTCCACCCCTGGCAATGCAAGCTCTTCTCACTGGTCAGGTGTATAATAATTGGACACGTCCAGGGTTATCTAATGCTGGGGGTGTTCGGTATGATCGCAAGATAGTTGAATACTGCTGTGAAGTATGGGAGCCAACGGCTCCCTGCCCCACTGTTCACTCTCATATGCCATAGGCCTGAAGCACATGAGGTAGTAGAACGTCACAGGGGTTCATGAAGTGATGAAATCTACACGACTGCCTGTTTTGGGATACAGGCAGCATGATGATGTCAGCCTGACCACCTACACTTGGTGGCCTGCACTGGAGAAGGTTGTGTGGACTGGGTAAGTAAGATTTTTTTTTTTTACTTGGACACTTGGAGAGCTTAAAGGGGTTGTCCGAGTTATTTTTTTAGTTCTTTATATGTTTCTAACTTGTCAGGTATAACAACTTTCCCATATACTTTGTGCTTCTAAAGCTGATGGTTTCTCAGAGTTCACTGAGGGTCACATGACCTGTGATGTCACCTTATCTCCCTGGTCTGTGATGTTTTGTGCACAAGCCTCAGAGATCAGATAACACTCTGTACATGAGACATCACTGGCCACGCCCCCCTGCACTGCAGCTGCTATCTGCTCTCTCCCTGGATTCCTTCAGATAAAACATTAACCCCTTCAGCCATTACACACTGAGGGCTCAAGGCTTTACAACAGGATTTACACTGCAGACAGTGAGGAGACAAATGCTGGGCACAGGAGCTGATACAGGAATTGTATTGCACAAGAACAGGTAGGGGGAAGTTCCTGTGTGTATCAGCATTGTCATTGTACAACTGGGACTTGTAGTCCTACACATACAACATGCTGCTGAGTATCCCAGCAGGCAGACATCTCACTCAGCACTTGTATTCATTCCCTTTGCAGAGAGGGGCAGAGATTGTTGTTATAGCATGTAAACAAAGGCCAGAAGAGAACCAGGGAAATGAGGAAATCTAGATTTTTTTTCCCTAAAACTTGCTTAACTTAGTTATACACTCACTGGCCACTTTATTAGGTACACCATGCTAGTAACGGGTTGGACCCCCTTTTGCCTTCAGAACTGCCTCAATTCTTCGTGGCATAGATTCAACAAGGTGCTGGAAGCATTCCTCAGAGATTTTGGTCCATATTGACATGATGGCATCACACAGTTGCCGCAGATTTGTCGGCTGCACATCCATGATGCGAATCTCCCGTTCCACCACATCCCAAAGATGCTCTATTGGATTGAGATCTGGTGACTGTGGAGGCCATTTGAGTACAGTGAACTCATTGTCATGTTCAAGAAACCAGTCTGAGATGATTCCAGCTTTATGACATGGCGCATTATCCTGCTGAAAGTAGCCATCAGATGTTGGGTACATTGTGGTCATAAAGGGATGGACATGGTCAGCAACAATACTCAGGTAGGCTGTGGCGTTGCAACGATGCTCAATTGGTACCAAGGGGCCCAAAGAGTGCCAAGAAAATATTCCCCACACCATGACACCACCACCACCAGCTTGAACCGTTGATACAAGGCAGGATGGATTCATGCTTTCATGTTGTTGACGCCAAATTCTGACCCTACCATCCGAATGTCGCAGCAGAAATCGAGACTCATCAGACCAGGCAACGTTTTTCCAATCTTCTACTGTCCAATTTCGATGAGCTTGTGCAAATTGTAGCCTCAGTTTCCTGTTCTTAGCTGAAAGGAGTGGCACCCGGTGTGGTCTTCTGCTGCTGTAGCCTCATCTGCCTCAAAGTTCGACGTACTGTGCGTTCAGAGATGCTCTTCTGCCTACCTTGGTTGTAACGGGTGGCAATTTGAGTCACTGTTGCCTTTCTATCAGCTCGAACCAGTCTGCCCATTCTCCTCTGACCTCTGGCATCAACAAGGCATTTCCGCCCACAGAACTGCCGCTCACTGGATGTTTTTTCTTTTTCGGACCATTCTCTGTAAACCCTAGAGATGGTTGTGCGTGAAAATCCCAGTAGATCAGCAGTTTCTGAAATACTCAGACCAGCCCTTCTGGCACCAACAACCATGCCACGTTCAAAGGCACTCAAATCACCTTTCTTCCCCATACTGATGCTCGGTTTGAACTGCAGGAGATTGTCTTGACCATGTCTACATGCCTAAATGCACTGAGTTGCCGCCATGTGATTGGCTGATTAGAAATTAAGTGTTAACGAGCAGTTGGACAGGTGTACCTAATAAAGTGGCCGGTGAGTGTATATTGCTGCCCATCAGATTTACAGTGCTATATTTTTTTTCCCGTAACTCGGACAACCCCTTTAAAGGGTGCTATAGGGGCATTACTGGGTCAATATAGGGAAGTTTTTAATCCTCGGGAGTATATAGGGGCATTACCGAAGCTCTATGGGGACATTTTTAATACAGGGAGATTATGTGGGCATTATTATTACTGGGGACACAATAGGGGGCATTATTATTTCTGAAGACATTACAGTGTCCTTAAAGAGGCTCTGTCACTAGGTTGTAACCTATGTATTTAAATACATAGGTTACAAGTCCTAGTGACAACTTTTAAAATCATACCTTTCATGCAGAGTTCTGCGCAGCGGTCGCGTAGAAATCTAAACTTTAAAACATATGCAAATGAGCCATCGGAGCACCGGGGGGCGGCCTCTTTCCTCTGGAGCACCGCTCCCCCGGGCCCGAGGCACGTCCCCTGTCTCTAATCACGCCCCCTCCTGTACTTGATAGACAGCGTTAGACTGGTAAGTCTAGCGCTGAACTCTCGCGCATGCGCCCTAAAATTTTCCCGGCGCATGCGCAGTAGCGCTTGCAGTGTCTACACTGCAAGCGCTGTCTACTCTTCTGCGCAATCGCCGTCACTCCCGGGACTAGCAAAGTGACGGCGCGTGCGCAGAAGAGAAGACAGCGCTTGCAGTGTAGACACTGCAAGCGCCACTGCGCATGCGCCGGGAAAATTTTAGGGCGCATGCGCGAGAGTTCAGCGCTAGACTTACCAGTCTAGCGCTGTCTATCAAGTACAGGAGGGGGCGTGATTAGAGACAGGGGACGTGCCTCGGGCCCGGGGGAGCGGTGCTCCAGAGGAAAGAGGCCGCCCCCCAGTGCTCCGATGGCTCATTTGCATATGTTTTAAAGTTTAGATTTCTATGCGACCGCTGCGCAGAACTCTGCATGAAAGGTATGATTTTAAAAGTTGTCACTAGGACTTGTAACCTATGTATTTAAATACATAGGTTACAACCTAGTGACAGAGCCTCTTTAACACTAGGATACTGTAGGGGCATTATTATTATCAGGACACTTTAGGCAGCCAGGGGCAATACAGGGGCATTATTACTGGGGAAAAAGACATTATAGACATTATTATTGCTGGGGGCACTTAAGGGGGTATTATAAGTACTGGGGGAACTATTTTATGTACAGTATTTTATTTGGGAGCAATGGGGAGCACAGCTGGTACAGTATTGGGAGTGGCAGCAAGAGGACACTGCTGGAGTACAAAGATGGGGAGTTTATGTTGGAAAGATGGGAAGGATGACGTAAAAGTTGGGACTCTAAGATGTCTGTATGGAAAACTCTGTAGCGGTGAGACGTGTCTGAAATAAGTCATCATGCTGATCTGGGCTGAATGGAGAGGACAAGGAAAGGACAAGGAAAGGGAACATCTACATCAGAGGAGATGCCACTGGATGTAATAGGTATGTAGTACTGTGTTCTCCTGTATGTTTGGTAGCATGCTGAAGGTATGGCTGGTTCTGTGCTGTGGCGTGCATTTCATCTACTCAGTCCCCTAGTCAAATGAGTGAGAAGGAGAACAGGACATGGCAGCTGGTCATCACAGAGAGGCAGCTTCTGGGCAGGTATTTTGAGCTGCTGGAGCAGTATTTTGTTGGCCCTGCCTCCTGTCAGTTTGGACCCACCTACAACATGGTGCAACTTTTTGCTTTTTTTTCAATGCCTCTGTAAGTCCATCCTTGAGCACAGACAGGTGTGTGCCACAATTTGCATTTTTTTTTTTACACAAGACCTCATGCGCACGAACGTATTTTGTTTCTGTGTCCGTTCCCTTTTTTTGTGCGGATAGGATACGGACCCAAACATTTCAATGGTCACCAAAAAAATGCTGACAGCACACTGTGTGCTGTCCGCATCAGTATGTCCATTCCGTAGCCCCGCAAAAAAAAAAAATAGAACATGTCCTATTCTTGTCCGTTTTGCGGACAAGGATAGGCATTGTTACAATGGATCAGCAAAAAAAAAAAAAACGGAAACACGGATGCCATACGGAACGTTTTTTTTTTGCGGACCGCAAAACACTTATGGTCGTGTGCATGTAGCCTAAAAGTGGTGAAAAAAAAAAGATGAGTCTGCCCCCATGTGTATTGTCAGGTTTTCTTAGCCTATGTTGTAAGAGGGAAGTCTGTCTATATCAATAGCATACAGTCAGAGGCATGTTATTGTTATAGGATTGAAAATGACATGAAGTAAAACTGAAGATCTCATCCACAGTGTTTCAAAAGCAGCTATAGTATCTTCAGAAGGAGTCTGAGTTGAGACTGCCCTGCAGCACTTTCTTACAGCTGTCACATCTCCTCAGCGTCATATACTTGCTGAGGTAATCAGTAAATTAAGGTGACATAACCACATATAAGACATCGTCTCAGACAAGAGGTGATTACTAAGGGGTCAAATGGGGCTGACAACCCAGCACATCTGTGCTAAACTGTCCAAACCAAAACTGAAAAGTAATTTAAATTCACAATTATCTGTAACTTTAAATTTAACTATGACCAAGGCAGCAAAGTACCAGCCATGCCATAGAAGTGAACGGGACAGCTTCTTGTAATTACACCTGCACACCGCTTCAATGTCAAAGGAGCATGGCTTTCTCTTCAACCAGCTGATTGGTGGGGGTGCCAGGTGTCAGACCCCCACTGATCTAATACTGATGACCTATCCTGAGGATAGGTCATCAATATTAAAATCTTTATCTTTGTAAGAGAACAACAGAGTTGTCATATTATCCCAATTCTATACCTACTATTATACTAGCAGATAACATTTTTTCCCTTGCAGCAGCAGTAAAATAACAATAGGATCTCTCTCCATATCAGAGCTTTATCTCTCTGTGCTGACTGCTACAGAAGGACAATATTTTCTATTTAATTTTCAATGGCATAGACTGATAAAATGAAAAAGAAAAGCAGCCAAAAAAATCTAAAAAAAAAATGTTGTTTTCTATGAATACTGAAATATCCCTTTCTGAAAGAAGCTACCTTTACACTTGACCTTTTTCCTGCTGAGCACAACAGTCAAAACATACCTAATATCATACCCATCTGGAAGGGAGACAAATAATGAGTGAAAACAGGATGGGATCACGTTGAGAATTATTTCCCAAGCAAAACATGTGAAAAATGTTTCCTTGCCTTGACCTGATAGGATCCATTCCCATACTTGGCACAGAACGCCTGACTGCCAAGCCGTATACCATGCTTTGTACCATGGCACGTGTCTCTCAGGGGGTGCACAACTTGTCTCTATGGATGCTAGCGTGGTTCTCATACTGCTCTTTTAAAGAAGAACTCCCGCAAAAATTTTTATTCTCTGACCTGTTAGAAAGGTGCATGATATAATCTGTAGTGAATGTCATTTTCGTATCAGAGGCTGAAATTGAGAGTTTCTACTCTCTTCTTATTGTAGCTGGGTCATGTGACCAACTCCCTGACCTCCAACTGACCCAGGACAGGAAGCCAGGTCACTTCTCTATTCATTCCTATGAGACTGAAAGTGAGGCTCCCACAGAAATGCATAGAAAATTAGACTTCCTGTCCACACATAAGTCTATGTGTGAGTTGGTGGGTCTAATTTCTAGTCACATGACACAGATAAGAAACTTCAGGATGATATAACTCAAAAATTCAGCTACTGGTAAGAAAATGACATTCACTACAGATTACATCATATACATTTCTAGCAGGACATGGGATAACATTTTTTGCGTGAGTTCTTCTTTAACAGACATTACAGAGTATGATAGTAGCATCGGGAGTACTTTGATGCAATTTATTTAAGTCCACCGTGAAACACTGATCTAGGATTAGAGAATTAGTTTTTATTTGAATTGCTTTTAAAGAGAACATGGCAGCTCTCTTGATATGTCTACTTTAGTAATCTTTAGTAAATACTTTCCTATAAAATAACAATATTTTTTGTCATTCCTCAGCTATTTTTATTGGAAATTTCTGAATAAGTTGAGAGCAGGGTGCTGCCATTCCTCTTGTCAGAGGGGTGTGTCCCTATCAGTGCTGATTGCACAGTCACATGCAGACCGGTAACACCCAGTCGATCTTTTCATACATTTCTTGAAGGAATAATGAAGGGACAACACACAATTTTGAAAAGATGCTCCTGAATGGTTATACAAGTATTTACTATAACAGACGTGTCAGGGGTGCTGACAGGTTCCCTTTAACATGTTTTGTAGTTTACTGAGATATTAAAGATCTTTACTTCTGTTTTGTATACGCCATTTCTGCCATCATGTACATTGCCACGGGATTTTACAGGCTGTCTGGTTCAGGGTCACAATTTCAGAACAAACAGTGAAATATTTTCGCTGTGTTTACAGGTACCGTACACAATTACATTTCATCACCTCTGCCAGCTTCCGCAGGTCTTTGAACTCGACTGGAGTATTTTTCACTCACTATCTCAATTTAGAAAATATGTGGGCTGACAGGCTGAGGGCTCCTGCTTTAATTTCAAGTCACTGGAAAAGTTTTCTCTACTCAACCTTTCACCCTGGAAAACTGATAAAATTCTTGCTTTCATGTATAAACAGAGTAAAACATGCAAAGCAATGAAAATAAAATGATAATATTCTTACAGAGGTTGCCCAGATATTTTACACGTACAAAAACAGGCTTAAGCTGAATTCACACTTCAGTTATTCGGTCAGTTATTTCCATCAGCCAAAATCAGAAGTGGAAGCTACACAGAGATAAGGTATAATGGAAAGATTTGTACCTGTTGTGTATTTCTGACCTGCACCTGGTTTTGGTCACAATCACTGATGGAAATCACTGACCAAATAACTGAAGTGTGAACTCAGCCTTAATGGCATCTGTCAGCAGATTTGTACCTATGACACTGGCTGACCTGTTACATGTGCACTTGGCAGCTGAAGGCATCTGTGTTGGTCCCATGTTCATATGTGCCCGCATTGCTGAGAAAAATGTATTAATATATGCAAATTATTCTCTAGGAGCAACGGGGGTGTTGCCGTTACACCTAGAAGCTCTGGT
Organism: Rhinella marina; assembly: GCA_900303285.1. Taxonomy (NCBI): domain Eukaryota; kingdom Metazoa; phylum Chordata; class Amphibia; order Anura; family Bufonidae; genus Rhinella; species Rhinella marina. Next base: position 203,870 of record ONZH01009847.1, on the reverse strand, counting down.
CTCTCTGCAACTGCTGCGCCCCCTGCACTTTAATTGACAGTATCAGGCTGTGATGACGTTTTCACTATCTGGTCCTGTCAATCAAAGTGCGGGGGATGCAGCAGTTGCAGTGCGATATTTATGAGTTGGCAGCTGCTCCTGCTGATGGCCCTATGCTCAGTAATAGGGAGAAACCTGTCAATCTGAGACTGGGAGATCCACAGTTCATAAATATCTCAATATCTTCAAATCCCTGGGAAGGCCAACCATGCACTTGTTTGGCTGACAGCTAGCCCTGCCTATCCCTTCATACACATGACTTCTTTGCCAAAATTGGACGGTTTGGCCAACATACATCTACTATGTATGGCGATGCTTAAAGGGGTTCTCCAGGAATTAAGAAAATTAAAATACTTAAATGTTACTTTGTGGTAAATACCGTATTTTTGGCCCTATAAGACGCATTTTATTACCCCAAAAGTGGGGGAAAAATGTCTCTGCGTCTGATGGGGCGAATGCTTCCATTAAGGAAGCGCTCATTAGCACTGGAGGACAAGGAAGCGGTGAAGACTCTGTACTCACCGCTTCCTGGTCCTCTGCTCGGCTGTGCAGGGCTGCGCACAGCGTGAGGGCGCTCTATGACCTCACGCTGTGCGTGCCAGTTTACAGCACACCCGACACCAGGAGGATAATGAGAGGCACTGGGGGCTGATAATGAGAGGCACAGGGGGCTGATAATGAGAGGCACAGGGGGCTGATAATGAGAGGCACAGGGGGCTGATAATGAGAGGCACAGGGGGGATGGGCAGGGGGATAATGAGAGGCACAGGGGGCGGATAATGAGAGGCACAGGGGGCGATAATGAGAGGCACAGGGGGCTGATAATGAGAGGCACAGGGGCTGATAATGAGAGGCACAGGGGGCTGATAATGAGAGGCACAGGGGGCTGATAATGAGAGGCACAGGGGCTGATAATGAGAGGCACAGGGGGCTGATAATGAGAGGCACAGGGGGCTGATAATGAGAGGCACAGGGGGCTGATAATGAGAGGCACAGGGGGCTGATAATGAGAGGCACAGGGGGCTGATAATGAGAGGCACAGGGGGCTGATAATGAGAGGCACAGGGGGCTGATAATGAGAGGCACAGGGGGCGGATAATGAGAGGCACAGGGGGCGGATAATGAGAGGCACAGGGGGCGGATAATGAGAGGCACAGGGGGCGGATAATGAGAGGCACAGGGGCGGATAATGAGAGGCACAGGGGGCTGATAATGAGAGGCACAGGGGGCTGATAATGAGAGGCACAGGGGGCTGATAATGAGAGGCACAGGGGGCTGATAATGAGAGGCACAGGGGGCTGATAATGAGAGGCACAGGGGGCTGATAATGAGAGGCACAGGGGGCTGATAATGAGAGGCACAGGGGGCTGATAATGAGAGGCACAGGGGGCTGATGATGAGAGGCACAGGGGCTGATGATGAGAGGCACAGGGGGCTGATGATGAGAGGCACAGGGGGCTGATGATGAGAGGCACAGGGGGCTGATGATGAGAGGCACAGGGGGCTGATGATGAGAGGCACAGGGGGCTGATGATGAGAGGCACAGGGGCTGATGATGAGAGGCACAGGGGGCTGATGATGAGAGGCACAGGGGGCTGATGATGAGAGGCACAGGGGGCTGATAATGAGAGGCACAGGGGGCTGATAATGAGAGGCACAGGGGGCTGATAATGAGAGGCACAGGGGGCTGATAATGAGAGGCACAGGGGGCTGATAATGAGAGGCACAGGGGGCTGATATTGGGGGCATTGGGGGATGAGATTGGAGGCATTGGGGGATGAGATTGGAGGCATGGGGCTCTTATCTGAGATCTGATTGGGGGTTATTCACATTGGGGTCTGATCTGAGGTCTTATTGGGGTCTTATTAACATTGGGCATCTGATTGGGACTGTGAGCTGAGGTCTGATGAAAAATATTTTTTTCTTACTGTCCATCTGTAAAACCTAGGTGCGTCTTATAGGGCGAAAAATACGGTATATTCCCAAATACATTTCATTAGTTAGAATGGCTAGTTTTGTCTAGGGAACAATTAGGAGAAATAAAATTGCCGCCGTCTTATTAGTCCACTCAAAACCTTTCCTAATCACACAGGAAGAGAAGCTACTTCACAACACTGAGGTAAAGAGCTGCCTCATCCTCCTCTCTGCTTGTCAGGGATTATGACCCTGAATACAGGTGAGTCTCTGGGGAATGGAGTTCGTGAGGAGACATGAGAGGAGGATGGGGTGGGGCTAATGAGCATCAGCACTTCTTTACAGTCTCCATTACCACAGTCTCTCCTGTCCTCCTCTCTGTACTTCATGTCTCCTCATGAACTAAATTCCCTAGAGATTCAGTTAAAGTTCTTATCATCTGTATTCAGGATCATAATCCCTGACAAGCAGAGCAGAGGGGAGGATGAGGCAGCTCTTTATCCCAGTGTTGTAAAATAACTTGTCCTCCTGTGTGATTAGGACAGGTTTAGTGTGCACTAATAGGACGGCGGCCATTTTATTTCCACTGATGATTGCTCCTCAGACAAAAAGAACCATTACAACTAATGAAAGGTATTTGGGAATATATTTATTATAAAGTAATATTTAATTATTTTCATTTTCTTAATTCCTAGAGAACCTCTTTAAGTCACAATATATAATGTGAAAGATAGTTTATCCTTGTCACAAACGATTAACCTTTGAATTCACCTTCAGCTCAATAACCACTAATTATCAAACCACTAATTATAACCACAATTATCCAAAAAGAGCAGTACTTGGCAAACCAGTCCATGTGTTTGGAACGTGAATACAGAAGACCATTATCTGCGTGGTGTGGTCATCTTCTGACAACACCAATAGGCCTTTGTTGTATGTTGGAAGTGTCCAGAACACATCAATGTTTTTGCCTAGACTAGATCAAGCACATAGGTGCTCATGCCATAGCAGAAACCTCTACAAGCAAATACAAGGTCCACATGTAGTGACCCGATTCTGCAGCATTGTACAAAACCTCACACTCTCAATGGAGATTATGCATAAATATAAAAAGATTAAACAATAACAGGAATGGCAACTACACGTATGCTATGCAAACAAAACCATGAAATGTGCTGATATAGAAAGTTATTGAGCCTTATAGATTTGTGCTTGTATACAGAATACTGAACGTACACGTGTCAAGGTGACACAAACCAAACAGCAGGCTACAAAAATGTCCTTAACTTCAGTGGCAGCAACGTGTATTATACGTATGTATTAGAATTCCTTCGCACTGGAGAAAAGAATATCATGTCAAACGGTTATATGCTGTGCTCAGACCAGGCGTGGTGAGATTCTGAAGACCATACTCTACCTGCCACATACTGTCAGTGTGGGGAAATGACCCTTCACCCATCCTTCACTCATGCGCTCTTCATCTTTTCAACCACTCCAGACAGTTGGCATATACAATAAATGTCGTTCAGCAAAATTCTCCATCACAACACCAATTATAACTGCACCACGGTCCCCACGCTCTGCCTTTAATAATCTAGCACAGATTAAAAGGGGTTCACCGGGAATTAAGAAAATGAAAATACTTAAATATTACCTTATTATAAATATATTCTCAAATACATTTCATTATTTATAATGGCTAGTATTGTCTGGGGAGCAATCATCAGAGGAAACAAAATGGCCGCTGTCCCATTAGTTCACACAAAACCTGTCTTGATCACACATGAGGACAAGTGAGGTAAAGAGCTGCCTTATCCTACTCTCTACCTTTCAGGGATTATGATCTTGAATACAGATGATAAGAACTTTAGCTGAATCTCTGGGGAATTTAGTTCATGAAGAGACATTAAAGGGTTTCTGTCACCAGATCTGGGCATATTAAACAGGATGACATTTGCAATGTGCAAATGTCACCTGATGCCCAATCTGGTATTAATTTTTCTATTGGTGCCCCCGTTTTTGATAAAAATGATGTTTTATTTTATGCTAATTAGGCTTACTAGGTGCAAGGGGCGGTTACCCTGCACCTAGTAAGCTCCGTTTGCCCACCTGCGGTCACGCCTACCTTGTCTTGATTGACAGGGCCAGGCAGCTTGTTTGATCCTCTGCCGGCCCTGTGCGCGATTCAAATCCCGCGCCTGCGCCGTGTGGAATAAAATCGGCGCAGGCGCAGTGAGCGGCACTGGCCGCCGGGCTCCCGGCTACCTCACTGCGCCTGCGCCGATGACGTCAGAGTACACGCTGACGTCATCGGCGCAGTCGCAGTGAGGTAGCCGGGAGCCCGATGGCCAGCGCCGCTCACTGCGCCTGCGCCGATTTTATTCCACACGGCACAGGCGTGGGATTTGAATCGCGCACAGGGCCGGCAGAGGATCAAACAAGCTGCCTGGCCCTGTCAATCAAGACAAGGTAGGCGTGACCGCAGGTGGGCAAACGGAGCTTACTAGGTGCAGGGTAACCGCCCCTTGCACCTAGTAAGCCTAATTAGCATAAAATAAAACATCATTTTTATCAAAAACGGGGGCACCAATAGAAAAATTAATACCAGATTGGGCATCAGGTGACATTTGCACATTGCAAATGTCATCCTGTTTAATATGCCCAGATCTGGTGACAGAAACCCTTTAAGAACAGAGAGGATGGACAGGACAGACTGTGGTAATGTGGGGTTGTGGTAATGGAGACTGCATACAAGTGCTGCTACTCATCAGGCACACGTCACCCTTCTCTCATGTCTCCTCATCTTCTCCATTCCCACAGAGATTCACCTGTATTCAGGATCATGATTCCTGACAGCAGAGCAGAGAGGAGGATGAGGCAGTTCTATGGCTCATTGTGGTGAAGTAACTTGTCCTCCTGTGTGACTGGGACAGGATTTGTCTGTACAGATAGGACGGTGGCCATTTTATTTCTGCTAATGATTTCTCCCTAGACAAAACAAGCCATTATAGATAATGAAAGGTATTTGTGAGTATATGTATTATAAAATAATATTAATATAATAATACCATATTTAATTCCTGGAGAACCCCTTTAAGCAACACTATTTGAAACCCTTCATAACTGCACAAGATGTTAGCGAGCGCACACCATCAGTCATGGTCACTGAAGCATTATACGGCAGCAGATTATCAGAGAGCTTCAGGTGTGCCATCCATTTCTCAGGATAATGCTCTGTAATAAAACCATTCACAAAGCTCCATGACTGGTTGAACATTCAATGCCAGATAAGAGAGTCCCTGCATGATAATCCCAGGTTTCCTCATTCAGTCCTCGAGTCAGGGAATCTTTTGTCATGAGGCCATTCAATCACATAAACTACAATGTAAATACACAATGCTTATGGTAGCTCTGTGAATATATGTTATGGTCCATACACATAAGAACATAGAGTAGTTGTCTTCCCTCAGAGAGTAAAGGTCCTTTGACACAGACCAAGGAATTATCAGGAACGACTGAAACGTTCATGATAATTGCCTGATTGCCAGTGGAGATAAAGGCTGCATTTACGTGCAGTAATCCCGACGAATGATGGTTTGCTCATTCTTTAGACGATCACTGGCACTTTTTACACAGGACAATTATTAGAACTAGCATTTCTACAAACTATTATCCCCAATAATTGACCTGATTATTGGACCGTGTAAAAGGAGAGATTTTCAGACAGGTCATAAAGGCAAACCGAACAACACTTGTTTATAGAGGCTAATATGTCCACTTGGAAGTGCACTGACTATAGAGACCATTGGGGTCATTTATCAAACTGGTGTAAAGTAGAACTGGTTTAGTTGCCCCTAGCAACCAATCAGATTTCACCTTTCATTTGCCAAAGGAGCTGTCAAAAATGAAAGGTGGAATCTGACTGACTGCTACAGACAACTAATCCAGTTCTACTTTACACCAGTTTGATAAATGACCACACACGTTTCCAGCATGAGCTCTTAAAGGGAACGTGTCACGTTGCGAATCCCATGCAATCCATGGGTGGCACATAGAGCAGGAGAAGTTGAGCTGAGCAGATTGGTACATAGATTTGTAAGATTTCAATGAAAAATATTCTGACATTTTTCCCCCCAAACCTCTGCTGGCAGATCAGACAACACGTACAATTTTTTTAAACAAAAAGACAAACAAAAAACAACGTAATATGAAAGAGTTGATAGGGTCAAAATGGGGGCAAATCCAAAGACTGTCATATAGGTGGTCAAGCACCATACTGTTCTCCATACTTTATTCACATCTTCACTCTGAAACCATATGGGTATTACTGTATGTTTATGTATTTTGAGCCTGTATACACTCGGTATAATGGCAGTTTTTATCTGTAAATAAAAATGAGAGGTATTTCACTTTTGGAACATATTTGCTTTTTTGGCTAAGGTCACCAATTTGTTTTCTATTTTCAGGCTGTTTTTGTTGTCAGCGGACTGTCACCATTACATGTCAGGTGACCACCCAGGGATATCTGAATAAACAGGGATGGATTAGTTAGTGTGTGCGTAAAACAGGGAGCACACATTACGCACTGTAAATGTGCTTGCATCATTAAAATTTGTGGAGGCCTATTCAGATACAAAGAAAGGATCAGAGAAAGAGCATGAAAGGAGATGCTGGGCATTGTAGTCTCCCGCATTATTACAGAGACTACAAACCTTCCTACACTAAGCTAAAGTAATAACTTGGGTACATACATATTAACCTATCAACTATCTCATTTAAAAGAAAAATGTAAAAATTGATTTAAATTGTGATATTAATGTAGTTTATGGGATTACAGAATTCTAATTTAGCCCACATCAGCCACCAGTGATGGACATGAGATCCTTCATTCCCAGCAGCTTTTCATGCTATTAGAGATTGTTCAGTGGGAGAAAATTTGGTACAATGGGCTCAAAGTGTGAGAAAAAAAAATAAAAAGGTAGCGAGGTATGGGTACTCGCCCTCAAAAACCCCTGGCTGCTCCCATTCCCGCACCTATTGGTTACAGGAAATTATCATCCCCCCCCAACCCAGACAACCATATTTAAAGAAACTTTAAAGGGGTTCTTGAGGATTGTGATGGCCTATCCTCAGAAAAGGTCTTCCATATCAGATCAGTGGGGGTCTGACTCCTGGCACCCCACTGATCCGCTGTAAGAGGAAGCCACGACACTCCGTAAACACCTAGGCCTCTTCCTAGGCCATTGGTCACATGGCCTAGGCTCCGCTTATTCCCATTCAAGTTAATGAAGCCAAGCTGCAATACCAACCACTGCTGTTATCCAATGGACAACGCTGTACTTGGTATGCTGTCAGGAGGCTGTGGAGCTCCGGTGAGCACCGCGGCTCCCTCAATCAGCTGATCAGCGGAGGTGCCAGGAGTCGGCCCCCCGCAGATCTCACATTTGTGACCAATACTGAGGATAGTCCATCAATTTGAAAATCCCAGAAGACTCCTTTAAACATGGAGAATCAATGTAACATGACAAATCTTGGCAGCTTTACACACATTAGGTAACATGGTAGGCAGTTTACAAACTCTATAATTGACCCTACTGTGAGAAGAAATAGCACATTTTCACAAATAACTTCCAGCTATTCCAGCCAAAGACTAAAGGTTCAATGTCAAAGGACAAAAACTAACATAAATTGATTTGCTAAAGTGCCTTCAACGCAAACTGAATAAAATGTTCCCTTGGTTATTTTCCTTTTGTCTGCAACAGTCATTTTATTTTTGGGGCAGAAACACCGGGGGAGTAGAGATTGCAGACTTTTGGCTTGCATTAGACAATGATCATGTCTTTAAGACTTCATATATCAGCTTGCTGCATTATCATGGGATGAGACTGGGATAGGAGATGGGCTTTTCAACTGTTATAAAGTGATGTGCTAGAGCGTATGCTGCATTATTACCCAAGGGAAATTACATTCAAATTGGACAATGCATTGCGGGTTTGTTTTAAACCCCACAATGACTCTGCTGTAGGTTGTTTCCAGTACATATGAATGCTGCAGCACAATAATGGATGTGTTTTATAATATCTAATGTGACAACTACTGGGAACAAACCAAACCTTCTCAATAATTGTCTGATTTATGGTTTCTGAGCAGTAGATTCCTGTTTACATAGGACAATCTGCTGCACACAAACAATGATTCTGAGTGTAGGCCAAAAGTTTCAATCACTTGATGAACAAGCGTTCTCTCACTCATGGGAAACGGGTCTTTCTAGGAAAACTCATCCGCAATAACTGCCCTAACCATTGGTCTGTGTTAAAGAATATCAAAAAGTTTGTAGAGTGCTAAAATGTTGACCTATCCTTGGGACAGGACATCAATATCAGATCAGCAGGAGTTTGACTCCTAGCACCCCGCCGATCAGCTGTTTGAAGAGGTAGCAGCGCTCATATGAGTTCTACGTACATCTGCTTCAATATTACCTGTGCGCCTTGCAGTGGCACTGAAGTAATTACAACTGCTCATCCCACTCACTTGAATGGGATGGAGCAACTGTAATTACACTGTGCTCCCTCATCAAGAAAGATGGCGCGCAGGTCATTTTGAAGCGGAAGCAGCGCTCGCATGAACGCCGCTACCTGATCGAAGGTGATTCCAGACGTCAGACCCCTGCTGATCTGATATTGATGACCTATCCAAAAAACGTATTCCAAGCTCTACATATACTAAATGAGTAACTGCCTGGACATTATTGGACTTATTACTTTTACAGATGATCCATGCTTTAGGCATCTTTCACATTATTAAAGTGCCTTTAATTCCATAGCACTGCACGTCCAGACGTTAAACAAATATAAAAATACAATAAACAAGAAACAGACTGGAGGGGTAGAGGACCCTGCCCGCAAGAGCTTACAATCTATAAGGGAAGGGGAGAGCACAGTAGGTGGGGGTATAGGCGGCTTATGTGACTGTGTGGTGGCAGCATGCTCACATGAATTGCCCATTTTCTTAATGGACACATGAAGCATGCCATATTTTTGTCTGTCATTATGGATCTCTCACAGACATTAAAGTCTATGGATCTGTGAATATTGCGGACACAACATGGATGCCATCCACGTTTGGGCCATGGTTAGTACAGATCATTGCTAGGAGATGCTTTGGAAATAAATTTTCACATGAGCAGTATCCATGGAATATGGATGACACACAGAGAGGAAAAAGCAGACTCACGTACCAAAAATGGATTTTTCACGGACGAACCACTGACCATCTTGTCACAGATGTTCTCATGGACATCTGTGACAAGAATGTGGCCTTAAGTTTTGAGCACTTTCTGTTGCTTTTTGAGGGAAGCAGTTACCTAGTGTAACCCCGACAAAAATTTCTTAACCCTTACACTCCCAGCGCCGTACATGTACGGCGCTGGGGCGATGCGGGCACATGGCGCCCACTCGCGTTCGCTTCCGGGTGGTGTACAGACACCCCGTGTGGCCAATCGGGGTGTCTGTACACCATATGAAAACTGTAATCCTCGCTGGTGAGGATTACAGTTTTCAAAGTGCAATTCTTATTCTGGCCACTAGATGGCAGGCCAGGATAAGAGATGAGCAATTCTTGGATTTATCCGAGTCTAGAAAATCCCTGATTGCTCATAAAGAAAAAAAAAAGCCACAATATATCAGTTCATATTTGACCTTTCAAATAGTCCAAAAAAAAATTTAAAAAAAATGTTAAAAAATATATAAAAAATAAAAAAGATATAAAAGTTCAAATCACCCCCCTTTCCGTATAATTAAAAAATAAATACCTAAATAACAATAAATATAGACATCATGGGTATCACCGTGACCGAAAACGCCCGCACTTTTAAAATATAAAAAAAAATTCCAATACAGCGAATTGTGTGGCAGAAAAAAGCGTCCAAATGGCGATTTGCCGTTTTTTGTCGCTTTTTTTTCTAAAAAAAAAATTAAATAAAAAGTGATCAAAAAGTCATACACACCCCAGAATGGTATCAATAAAAACTTCAGATCTCCCCGCAAAAAATGAGCCCCCATATAGCTCCGTACATATAAATACCAAAAAGTTATAGGAGTCAAGATATGACAAGGAAAAAAAAAAAAAGGGCAACTTTCTAATTATTTTATCACTCAAAACGCAGGAAAAACTATACATAGTAGGTATTGCCGGATTTGTACTGACCAGTAGAATGAAAGTAACGGGTCAGTTTTAATGCACATCGAACGCTGTAAATAAGAAACCCGTAGAACTGTAGCGGAATAGCGTTTTTTTGCAATTTCACCTGATTTGGAATTTTTTTCCCGCTTCCCACTACACCATATGCAATATTAAATGGTGGCGTTGGAAAGTACAACTTGTCCTGCAAAAAACAAGCCCTCATGCAGCCATGTGAACAGAAAAATAAAAGCGTTATGGCTGTTTGAAGGCAGGTAGCGCAAAACGAAAATGCATAACCGAAAAAACCTCCGGCAGTGAAAGGGTTAATGGATCTGTCATGAACCCTGTAGAAAAGGAAGCCAGAGTCCCAGTGTTAACAGTTGAGGGTCAGTCTGGTCCACCAAAATATCAGGGGATCCATCTGTCAGCCCAGGATCTGACACAATAATAGGCTACTGAGGTCCAGCAGAAGCTAGGTCCATTTGGTGCTTACTGTTGAGCCAATCAATCACCACTAGAGTTTATTTCTTTATAACATATTATACCTTGTAGACTTGCATTGCATATGTAATGATAATCACTCCGTTTGTGATGCCATTAAAATTGTGAGTTTGCATATTCTATATAGACAGTTGACCCTCTGGTGAACCCAGGGAACTCAATCTAACACTAGAACATATCCTTACAATTGAGCAACCTCTCTCCTTCAGATACTTTAAAGGGGTTATTCAGGATTAGAAAAACATGGACGCTTTCGTCCAAAAACAGTTTTACTGCAGGGCAGCACTATTCACATCAGTGGAGGTCAGCTGCAATGGCAGACACAGCTAATGGGCAGGGTGGTGAAGTCTCTGGAAGAAAGAAGCTATGTTTGTCTAACCTTGTGTAATCCCCTTAAAATATATTTTAATCAATTTTGTAGTCAACTGCTACTTTTAACAGTGAAGCATGCATACAGTATTTTACCAGTTATGTAAACTGAGACTAAGGGGGTCATTTATTAAGACCGGCGTTTTAGACACTGGTCTTAATAAGCCCTTTAGCTGGCGGTGGATCAGCACCGGCCTCTACATAACCTCGGCGTATCCATCGCTAGTATAAATGTATGCCAGCTTCTACACCTAAAACTGGCGTAGAAAATGATGAATGAGACAGGCCTACCTGCACACTTTTTGAGACCTGGCATGACCGGGTAAAAGATGAACATTGCGGCACAATTTGTGCCAGAAACACGCCTAATATAGGCGTATTTCTGAGAGTAAATGACCCCCTAAGTATTTACAATCTAGATTATCTTTTAGATAATTCTCTGATATCATAATGGTCTGACAAACAGGACTTGAGAATGGAGGTGCTGCTGTTTTTTCCCTAAACAGCTGGTGGCCAGGAGTGCTCCTTGCTCACTTGAACAAAGCTGTACTGCAGTTCACTTTACAACGGGTGGTCACGAGTGCCGCGGTGCAGGTAATAGGCTGTAGAGGGGCTGAATCGGAGACCGTTCTTCCTCAGGATCAGTGGGGGTCATACCTGGCGTAGAGTTGGGACTTTTTAAAAAGTCGCACTTCATAAATATGACATAAAATGAAATCCTGAAAACTTTTCAATCCATTTCTGAAAGTGGCGCAGGAAGGCACCACTCACAAAATGTTTGGCAAAACACCGCGTTCGACACTTCCATGCCAAAAAAACTGGAGTACCAAAAAGTACCAAAAAAGGTCTACAACAGCACTACAACAACGCAATGTCAAAATATTTCTGGTTGGGTTCTGGGATTTTCTGGCAGTAGAAGACATAATGACTCTTCTATCTTCAAAGCAAAATGGTATTTGTTGATTCAATTTCAGAGTAAATTCGTAAACAGCAGGAAAAATGTAAAGTTCACATTCTGGTTCCAGAATTGATCAGATTAGATGACAACAACCTGCTTTACGACCACTATTATATTCAATGGAGATAAACTATTCCAGATTTCTTTCGAGCGAGACAAAATTAGGCCTCATTCACACGTCCATATAATGTGTCCGCATCCTTTCCGCATCCGTTTCCGCAATTGCGGACAATTATGCGGATAGGATGCGGATCCATTCATTTCAATGGGTCCCGAAAAAATGCGGACAGTACACCGTGTGGTGTCCGCATCCGTGTGTCCGTTCCGACTGTCTGCATAAAGAAATCCTCCTGTCCTACTTTTCTCCTGAATTGCGGTCCGTAGCACAATGAAAGTCTATGGATCCGCAAAAAATGTGGAAAGGCATCCGCATGTCATCCGTATTTGCGGATTCCGTTCCAGGAGGGGTGGAAAAAAAAGATGTTATTCATCCTTCCGTTTTTTGCGGATCCGCAAAAAACGGATGACATATGGATACATCCTTTCCGTTTTCTACGGAAAAACGGAACGGATGTCCTGGAAAAACTGAGTTTTTTGCGGAACAACGGATCGTCATCAATATCAGATTGGTGGGGGACCGACTCCTGGCACCACCACAGATCAGCTGTTATGCAGTAGTTCTGCTGCCGGGAATAGGCACTGTATACCGGACAGAGCTGGTAACTGCAGCACTGCTCCCATTCATTTCACCAGCCCTGTCCACTACAAAGTGGGTGGAGCCCTGTATCTTCGGCGTCTACTACCACTATCAGAACTACTGCACAACACCTGAATGGTGGGGGTGCCGGGAGTCAGATCCTGATGATCTCATTATATCAGATAATAGGACTTCGATAGAAAAATCTTAAAGGGAATGTGTTATCAGAAAATGACTTGCTTTTTAAACCACTTTTTTATGTTTAACATATTTTTAAAGAATTTTTGAGGAAGTTATTTTTCATTTTCCAGTCACTTTTTATATTTAAAACCAAAAATCCTGCAGTTTTTCACACAGGCCACTATGTCTGACATTTGGAGCCAATTCTTGGTTTTTACAGATCACTTTATTGCAGTTAACTCATTCTAATCCTGCCTGTAATGATATCACCTCAGTGTATAGATAATACAGGATCTGCCATTGACAGTAGGTGATTGTCACATCTTATCTATTCTTTCCTTGTACAATGACATCTGCACTAATCATAGAATTTTCAGCTTTATTCTGCCGTGATGACCTTAGGCCTCTTTCACACTAGCGTTAGCACGGATCCGGCACCTAAAGGGTGCCAACGGATCCGTGCTAACGCTATACATGTGTGGAGCCGGAGCAGCGCTCCGGCCCTACACATGACACACATTGAAACAAGACACAGACATACATACAAACAAACATACAGACATACATACATACAGACATACATACATACTCACATACTCCAGGGACGCCGGCAGAACGTCTTCACGCGCCTCCTGCGCGCAGTGATGACGATTCCCCACAGCGCCCTCTGCTGGGCGCAGTGGGGAAACGTCATAGCTGCGCGCAGGAGGCACGTGAAGACATGCTGCCGGCGTCCCTGGAGTATGTGAGTATGTATGTATGTCTGTATGTATGTTTGTATGTATGTCTGTATGTATGTAGCCGGATCCGGAATGACCCCCCATTGGAAATCAATGGAGGACAGATCCGGAGTACTGGTGTGTCCACACCAAACGGATCCGTCCCCATTGACTTGCATTGGGGGTTATTCCGGATCCGCCTTGGTGCGGATGCCTGGACCGGAGAGCAAACCGCAGCATGCTGCGGTTTGTTCTCCGGTCTGAAGACGGAACGGAATGCTTTCAGGAGCATTCCGTTGTCTTCAGTTCAGTTTTGTCCCCATTGACAATGAATGGGGACAAAACTGAAGCGTTTTTTTCCGGTATTGAGCCCCTATGACGGAACTCAATACCGGAATTTAAAAACGCTAGTGTGAAAGTAGCCTTATGCACTGACGCCATCAGTTTATTTCATCTATTGTGCTGTTTATTCTACCTTACTTTGAAAACAATAATCAGATTTTGAAAAGAATAGAAATGAATAGAGTGGGCAAAGGCTTCTTCTCTATTCATTTCCTACCTCTCCAAAACCACACCCACCAAAGATCTATGGCATATCCTTTGAAAATGATGGCAACAGCCTTAAGCACTCTCATGACAAGTTCTATTCTCTGGCCCATTGGAAAGGTATATAATCTAAATTGTGGTTCAGGTGATTCCCCCCGCTGTACCGCACTGTACCGTAAGGCGATGGTTCAAATACTTGAGTCTAAGGTGTTAGAGAAACCGTGTACATCCACTTAACTGGATTAAATGGTCACAGAAGATTTAACAATAGGAATGGCTCTTCAGCACTCTGTTATCCAAAATCGGGAATGTCTCTTCACTATACATGACTCAGATATCCATAGAAGAGTTTTATAAAATGTGGACATCCGTTTTAAATATGTTTTTAAAGGGAGTCTGTCACGTCCATAGCCCCTATAAAGCATTTACATAGCCCCATGGCACAAATAATGACAAATGTAACTGTACCTGGGGCGCTTTCCTCTGACTTGTAGAAGCTGTAAAAACGTACTTTAATCCATATGTAAATTAGCTGTTGGAAGTGCCCGGAGGTGGAGCTCACCGCCGTGGAGCCCGGGCTCCATGCTCTCCCCGCCCGTGTCACTGCCTCCGCCCGCCCTCCTCTTCAGTTGTGTCCTCCATCTGTTCCAGGCTCTTGCTGAGCCGGTGCATGCCTTGGCTCGGGGAGAGACTGGAACAGACAGAGGACGCAAGTGAAGAGGAGGGCGGGTGGAGGCAGTGACACGGGCGGGGAGAGCATTTAAAAAAGCAGACGAGCCCGGGCTCCACGGCGGTGAGCTCCGCCTCCGGGCACTTCCAACAGCTAATTTACATATGGATTAAAGTACGTTTTTACAGCTTCTACAAGTCAGAGGAAAGCGCCCCAGGTACAGTTACATTTGTCATTATTTGTGCTATGGGGCTATGTAAATGCTTTATAGGGGCTATGGACGTGACAGACTCCCTTTAATAGAAAGTCGAAAGCACCACTCCATAAGTATAACTTCATATGTGCCATAACCTTTACTTGGTTCAATGCTCATATGTCCCAGCTACACAAAAATAAGCAAATTTCATATTACCCAGTAAACAGAAAAACATGCAAGGCTTACATAAATGGAAAGCATGTTACGGGGTGATTAACCAGGATTTAGCACGCAGCTTAGTTTGATTACAGCGGAGGGATACGGGATTGTAATTGGCTTAACACATTAGCTTCTGCCCGAATGCACAATAATAGTTTATGAAACAATATCACCAGGTTAAAATGATGACTGGTCCCGGATGGATAAAACCTGTGCTTACTGTATAATTAGGAGTCTCCTTAATTGTAATCTCCTTATCACTCGTGGGTCAGAAACTATATTTTGTGTAATTATTTTGCTACAAAATTTAAGGTATAATGAATATTACTGCACAAAGTGACAAATTCCCCAAATGATCTCTGCCATCAAATATCAATACAATTAGTGCTGAGCAGAACTCAAGAGAGATCGCAAAATTACCGCTGGATCCATCTCGGTGTCAATAACACCACTAAAATATTTGTTATCCTAAAGCAATAAAGGCTTTGCTGAATACAAATGATTATTCTATATTGTTTGGCAGTTGTAAGAAAGTATCATATTTCTTGGTAATTTAGCAGTAAGGCTACTTTCACACCTGCGCTTTCCCTTTCCGCTATTGAGATTTGTCATAGGATCTCAATAGCGGAGGGAAATGCTTCTGTTTTGTCCCCATTCATTGTCAATGGAGACAAACCTGAACCGAAGGTAATGGAGTCACCAGAATGCATTCCCTTCCATTTGGTTGCGTTCTCATGACACACACAAAAGCGCAGTAAGCAGCGTTTCTGAGTGCGTCCTGGGATGTGGAGCAAGACGGACCCGTCATGACTCACAATGTAAGTCAATGGTCACAGATCAGTTTTCTTTTGTGTTAGAGAAAACGGATCTGTCACCATTGACTTACATTGTGTCCCCATTGACTTACAATGGTCTTAGAGATGGATCCGTCATTGCTATTTTAGAGATAACACAACCGGATCTATTCATAACGGATGCAGCCAGTTGCATTATGGTGACGGAAGCGTTTTTGGTGTTCCAAGACGGATCCAGCAAAATGCAGATGTGAAAGTCTACACCAGCCTATAGCTGGCGTAGACTTCAGTTTCTGGCGCACAGCAGGGCAGAGATGCGCCTGATTTGTTAAGAGGCTTCTCAACAAATCAGGTGCATCTCACGCCAGTGCAAGGAGATCAAGACTGGCAGATGGATCCGTCAGTCTTGATATATCTCCCCCATTCTCTTTTAGAAGGGGTATTACATCTTACAGCCCCAAAATTGGGAATTAGTTGTACATACAGCAAGTACAGTATCACTATCTAGCATACAGATAATTAGCAAACTGACAACTGAGTTTACAGATTATTCTTGTTGACTTATTAAAAAAATGTATAATGTATATTAATATCAGATAAAGCACAAAAACTGACAAATCCATATAACTCTTTATACTGCAGTAGATTAAATCCTTGACAATCTGCAGTAGCTCAATAAGTCGGTGACGGAGCGACACAAATCTGTCCATTATTAGTGGAAGGAGCTGGTTGCTGCACCAGTGCTCCCACTTACTTTACTGGGAGCAGCTTGGCAGTAAGCAGCTTCATCCACTACACAATGACTGGAGCTATGTAGTTCTAGGGTTGACGTCCAAGAATAAACCTACTCAGTAATAGCTGTTCAGAGGGGGGCCAAGGTGTTAGATGCCCAACAATTAGATACTGATGGTCTACCCTGAGGATAGGTCATCAATATAAAAGTACAGTATCAGAACACCCCTTTAGACTTCTGGCAAGAGACCCAGCCAGGAGATAGGGTGGTACTACTGCCAAGGCAACCTTACAATGCCTGAGACCTCCTACTGCAAGCCTCCTACAAAGAAGTAGCTTCAGGCATTGAAAAGCTGTCTCAACAACAGTGTTACCCCAAATGTCTTCTTCATCTTCCATCATAAGAATTGACCTTCGGTCAGATGATAACACCAGCAACGTTGGAGGAACACTTTAAAGTTTTGTCCACACAAGTATGCAAACACAACAATGACAAATAAAATGTACGGCACTTCAACTACTAAAGTTCACCAATAAAAAATCATGTTCCATGTAATGAGGGCACGCACATAGGGGATATTTTATTTTAACCAGAAGTGCAGTTTCAGCAACTTTAGGCACAATCAATGCTCTTATTCGGCCAAAGGGGTATTCTGGCCAAAGCTGTTAAACTGTCAGATTGTGTCATTGAGAGAAGACAGGCAGGGCTCATGTTTCCTCACGAGTGATACTATCACACGCTGGGGAATCACTGCGTTAGGACCATATCCTCTTTCAGGAGTTTTGTGAAGGGATTTGGTAAATGATCTCTACAGGGCAATGCTTTTGCCACCTTCTCTAGCTCATTGTCATGGGGTCATCATTAAATATTAACACTGATACTGGAGCCAAGCAATTATTTCACCATCATTCCTATAGGCGTTCAGGCCTGGAAAGCTTGTGTCCAATTCTGTTACAAATGTTTAACTCATTAACAAATCAGCATCTCTGGTGTAGAACTCTGTCTAGTGGCAAATAAATCCCATATGGTCGCCCCACACACAAAAGTTTGAATAGTTAGATTCTCACTTCCTTTATCTGTTGTTTCCCGATCCTGATTTTAAGAAAAAATGGGCCTAGGAACAGCTGATCAGGGGTGGTTCCAGTTGTTAGACCCCCACTGATCTGATATTGATGACCTGTCAGACAACCCCTTTAGGCTACTTTCACACTAGCATTTTTGCTGTATCTGGCAGGGTTCAGCAAAAACGCTTCTGTTACTTATAATATAACCATCTGCATCCGCTATCAACGGATCCGGTTGTATTATCTTTAACATAGCCAAGACTGATCCATCATGAACTCCATCAATGGGGGAAGGATCAGTTTTCTATAGTGTCAGAGAAAACGGATCCATTCCTATTGACTTGCATTGTGGGTCATGACGGATCCATGTTGCTCCGCATCCCAGGACGGAAACGAAACCACAGCTTGCTACGGTTTACTCTCCGGTATGAGAACGGAATGCATTTTAGAGCACTCCGTTCTGTTCAGTTACGTTTTGTCCCCATTGACAATGAATGGGGACAAAACTGAATCGTTTATTTCCGGTATTGAGACCCTATGACGGAAAATATTAATGCTGGTGTGAAAGTAGCCTTAAACGGGTTGTCAGAGTTTAAAAAAAAAATGTAAAAGGCAGAATAGGTATTAAAATAGTGAAAACACTTATCATTCCAAACCCCCTCTGCTCCAGGGCCAAAGCTCTGATCTTCCCCAGGGGCCATGATGTCATGTTTTGGACTGTTTTGATGATGTCATCTACTGTATACTGCATGTGACCACTGCGGCCAATTACTGACTTCAGCAGTATACAGTATGAGACCGCTGAGGCTAGGACTTGACTGCAGTGGTCATAATGCAGCATATCTGCATTCATGAAAGAAATGCCCTACCTCGGTGGGACTGGAATGGAGGGGGTTCAGAATACAGAGTAGAAGTTTTTGTATTTTAATAATGCAATTGGACAACCCCTTTAAGATAAATACACCACCAACTGTGAACCCATAGAAATTCTGCGTATGTTGCCATTTAGATTTTATTACCAGTGTTTCACCATAGGATGCAGAAAGTCTGCAATCATTCTACATCACATTCATGTGCATGGGGGTTTGTAACCATGTTCGCATGCTATGCTAAACTACTGCACGGATTTTATACTGCACTATAGGAAAAAAGAGGAAAAGTGGCATGTATTCCCATGTTTGCTTGGGTTTCCTCCCACACTCCAAAGACATACTGATAGGGAACTTCGATTGTGAGCTCCATTGGGGACAGTGTGAAGCTAATGTCTGTAAAGTGTTGTGGAATATGTCAGCGCTATATAAGGGGCATAAAATAAATTTATCACCTGCTTGATTTGATCTCCATAGTCAATGACAGTATGAATGTCTATTGCTTGTAACGTCTTGGTAGACTTTGTACTGTGTTGTGAATAGGATAGAAGCAGAAGTGAAGTGAAAGTGATGAGGGAAAGCCGTGACGAACACAGATAATTACAATTACTATCAATGATCTCCACGTAAACACGTTCGGTAATTACCTAATGTAGAGTTGTATTAGATACAGACAAACAAGCACAGAAAAAGGAGATAAGAGAAAGGAGGAGAAAAAAAAGCTTCCCATCAAAGCCTGTGATATAATAAGAATAAAAAAAATAAAAATAAAAAAATGACGTAAGCATTTTACAAAAGGAAAAATCAAGGGATTTAAATGTATACAAAAACACAACATTAATATACACTATTTATGACATAATGAAATATTTATAACCCAAAGAAGGGAGAAAATAATTACTGCGGTCCCTCCTCATAAATATTAATGGCTTCCGGGACATCTATGTATGTTTAAACCATAATTCTATGGACAACTGACAATTGGTCCCAAAGCTCCCAAAACGTGAACCCGAAATAAGAAAAAAAGAGCAATGAAGCAAAATTAAGCACAAACATAATACAGTTAAAGCAATTGAGGAGCAATTGAAAACTGGTTCATCACTTTCTACAAAGATGGGAGCATTTGTGGTCTGTACTACAATGGTGCTGTTGTGGCTGGCACTGTTATGGGGGCATTGGCTGGCAATGCGATAGGGCATGACAATGTAATGGAGGTAATTGTCTGACACGGTTATGGGGTCACTGTGGTTGGCAACGTAACAGAGAGCACTGACTGGCACTGTTATGAGGCATTGTGAATGGCACTCATGAAAGGCATTAGCTGGCACTGTCATGAGGCATTGTGACTGATGCAGTCATGAAGGGCAATGGCTGGCACTGTTATGGGGGCACTGTAGCTGACACTGTAATACAGAGAATTGTCTGGCAGTGTTAAGGGGGCATTCTGACTGACAGATCATGGAACACTGAACATGATCTGCATTATGACTACCTGTATCCCGAAATATTCCAACAAGAAAGGAGTGATGCTGACCGGTTGAAGGAGACCCAGCGATCAAAGTGCTGATTGGCAGTTTTCACATAGTCAATTGCATGTATGCTACCTGTCAATGGCACATACCGATTGGCCGGATTGTGTGAACGGCACTGTCATCGGTGGAATGATAATATACTGGGGCTGCATTTAACTCGCCATGGCCAATGAGGAGCCATTGCAGGTTGAGCTTATTGCATCCTGAAGTCATGGAATGCTGGCGGATTACTGTAAACATAAAATATCAAAATGTAATGAAGGTAAATATAAAGATGCAAAAAACTGCAACAAAAATAAATAGAGGAGGTAGGTGCCCAAATTAGACTCTGGAAGAGTACCACCAACTGTAGCCCCTTTAAAATACAAACCTTATTAAGGAATTCTGCTTTCTATTAGCCATTGTGAAAGGCGCATCTGTCGTTCTGGAGGGCCTGTTCTGTCCTGCATCAGAAAGACAACCCACTGATTCAAACAGGTACTGTGTCATGTCATAATCGGTTTCTCCGGTGGTGGCACTGCGGTGGTGACACTTCCTGCCAGGCTTACCTACAGATTACAGCTCATCGCTTGTGGTCCTATTAAGAACACACTTTGTAGTCAGCTTATCGTAAAGGGCCCATGATTTAGATGGGGAACCCATGTTGGTTTTCTCAAACATGTCCTCCAATCAGTCGACACGCAAATGAATGTTTGACAATGATTGCATCTTTTATGCAGACATTAAAATAATCATTTGTCAGCAGCACTTCACCCAGTGTAAACAGGGGCTGTGCTGCTGACAATAATGGAACTGTATGTGAATGGGCAATCACATTAACGATCGTTCCCACACGTAACTGAATGACTTCTCCATGGGATGTCAATCAATCAACTTGTAATACAGTAGATCGGCAATCATTATGGGCAGGAAGTCTCCAGTGTAAAATGGTCCTAAAGCTGGCCATGCACATGAGATAGAAGTTGGCTGATGGTTGAACAGCGGTTTAACAAACATCAGGTGAGCACTGCTTTCGCAGACATGGCAATACACACTTTAGACCATATTGGCCGTTACAGTTCTTCAAACTGCCCATACACATTCAATGAAACAGGGCAATGGATGAAAGATCTTACTGGGAACATTCCTTTAAAGAAAGATCTTCCTCCTGACTATAAGACATAAGCATTAAACCTGGCCGACTTCTTTCCAAAAGATTACGGTCTCTCATCTGTTGACTGAATCAATCATTCGTTGTTAAATTTCAACTGATGGATGTTCATTTTGGTCGAAATAGTCCGTTTGGATAAAGTTTAGACTAATGTGCATGGTCATCTTAAAGGGGTTATGCCATAATTGATGTAAAAAATGAAAATCAGGAACCATAGTACATCTCTTCCTAACAGCCCTGTCCCTCCATGGATCCAGAGATCTCCCAATTGTTCTGCTAGATTTATTTCAGGCTAGCAGCTGAGAGGGTGTGTCCTTTCACAGGGGGCGTGTTATTTCTTCAGTAGCTCTTTCCCTGTAACTGCCACAACTTCAAAGGTTTGCTTTACATTTGAGTTTGCTGATCCGGCAGGTTATTCCGGGCAGGAGCAGCTTGCCGGACGCTACCAGAATGCCATCCGGCCCCATTAACCATAATGGGGTCCGGTGGTGATCTGGGGCCGGACAAAAACCACCGCACGCATTGGTTTTTGTCCGGATGATTCCTGGCATGCCTGCTGGCAGTTAGGTGGTCAAGAAATAAGAAAACGAACAAACAGCAGGTGGCGTTGTGCAGGATAGATTTTATTAAATAACTCAGTGGCTATGCTAAATTTTTAATTACATGCAATTACAAAAGTATTCAGATCCAGATGCTGGTTTGAAAAATGTTTAACATTTTTCATGGCACAACCCCTTTAACAATTAGGCATTGTCCAAACTAGAGAACTTCTTTATGACTGATGTCATTAGACAGACTTTGTAACCAGTGATAAAAATAAATAAAATAAAAATAAAACTAACCTAATGTGAACTGTTAAGATTTTAGACATAATCAGCTCATACAGACACTTCTAAGTCTGCAGTGATTAACCGCCTCGACAAGTCTAACTAGTGTTATATGATACCTATTCTAGCTGCTATAAGCCTTGGGCAAGGCAGTCAAGGCACTAAAGCCTTGACAAATTACTTAACAGTCCGAGCCGGACAAACATCATTATGAAACCGTTTTTGTAGAAATTAATCATTTGTCTAACTGAAACTCAACGCTGAAAACAACACATGAAATATGTCAGGCGTCTCTTAAGACAATATGTGGCCAGAGCAAATAAAATGTGTTTCTGTCCATTGATCCTTATCTTATGCATTACTACTCCGTGAGCGGGTCAATATATCGATGCAAACAATGACTCAAAGACCTGTGAATGATATATAAACCCATTAGGAGCTGAAAGGGCAACATAAGTGGCGATCACAGAATAAATCTGGGGGTAAAGGGGAGATCCGAGGATAATATGTGTAAAGGTGGATTTATACGGCCCAATTCCTGCTAATGCTGGTTCCCGACAATCTGGTCATCTAAACGTACCGCCGATTACCTGATGAACGAGCAAAACAATAATTTCTCTGGTGATCCCGTTGTTCAGGCAAGCACCACCAATCATCGCTTGTGGACGGCAGAAACAATGATTGTGTATAGGGATGAATGATCGCAATAGTGATCCCTCGTCCTCATACAGTGATGGAGATCGCTGATGTAAATGAACGAGCAGCTGACAACGCTTTCTTTCCGACAACTGACTGTAACATCGGGACGTGTAAACCCGCCTTAAATGTTATATGATCAATGATGAAAGTATCTGCGATGTACAAATCTATATTTAGGAGATCTTTTTAAAGGAGCACATTTGTTTTAGCATATTAAAGGGACTGTCCCCCTTTTACTAAGTAATGTCCTAGGCTCAGGAGAGGCCATCTATATCTAATCAGCTGGGGTCCAACAACTCTATGGATCAGCTGTTCGGCTATAGCTCCGAAGGCAGACAGCTCCGTTTACTTTGTAGTGGGCTGAATTGACAACCGTTACCTAATAAAGAGTGGACACTTCCTTTAAAGGGGTATTCCGGTAAAGTAACTTAATTTTTGAAAAACTGCATTAAGGCTGCAAGCTGTGACCCAACCTGAACCCACATCTATACATATAACCAGAGCTTTATTTACCTTGCAATCCATTTGACTAGCTCCGGTGTGAGCCTGTAACACACAGAGTATCATGGCTCCTGATCTTCCCTCACAAAACTACAATTCCCACAATGCCTAGCTTTCCTGCTGTGAATTTGTGCTTGTTCATGAGTGTTGATGTTTATTGATTGGTTGCCTGATATCACAGTGCAGACACAACCCCTCTACTCTTCACACTGAGCATGCTCGACCTTACAAAGGCTCAGAACTACAGGTCGATGCCATGGTACATTATGAGGAAACACAGTGGCTAGCAGAGGAGGGAAACTACTTTTATAACTATTATTATGTGAAATTGACATTATATGAGGTAATTATTGATGATGAATTAGTCTAAAACATAAGTTATATTTATGGCAAGCTGAATACCCCTTTAAGTTTATTCTTTGTTTAATAACATTTTATACAACTTTCCAATAGATTTTCCCCAATTATACTTGACCTCCAATGTGCACAGTAGATGTACACATCTTTTTTTAAGTGTATTGCATTAGGTATAGGTTAAAAAGGATCAATACAGATATCCGTATTAGTCAACACTAATGTCAGTAGTGGTGGAAAATGTTATTAACTGAGATCACTGCTCAGAAGTTATTTACTTCCAATTAAAATGTCTATAGCTACCCTGCCTACCTTTAGACTATAAAGCTGTATGCTAGGGCATAAACCCAATAAGCCACCATTAAATCAACTGTGGCTTGTCTATGGTGGCTCTGGCCTTATTCAAATGGGATTACTCCACCGATATTTAAAGGGGTTGTCCTTTTTAACCTTTTTAATCATCCATAATCTAAATGTAACCCCTACTTAAGGGGTTGTGCAGTGTCCTAATATTGCTGATCTATCATCAAGACAATTCCTCTATTACAAACCTGGAGGCAGTCAACACAGCATTACACCATTGACAAAAAGTGGTGGTTACAGCTTACCACCTCCGCCTCCATGAACAATGATCTCTGCCCTAATCACAGAATATGTTCATACAAGTCAATGAACATATCCAGACACCACTTTGATATGGTTCACGTGGAAAATCTCTAAACTGCTGTTCACAAACAGTGGTGGCTCAGGCAAGATGGCTGCCCCCATAATAATTAAAGCACAAAACTTCTACAGTCAAAAACAAAGATTAAAAAAAAATAATATATTACAGTCTCTGGTTTTAATTAGAAAATGAGAGATAAATTTCCTCTAAAGAAAAATCTGTTAGATCTGGTTTTATACCAAACACATACCAGTACTAATGTATTACACCAGAGACACAGGAGCTGAAATAGTGGTCTTCGTAACAATCAGAGAAGAAAACCTACACAGAAGTAATATAGTAAAAGTGGATTACTTACCTCAACATGCTGTTAAATGAAATAAGACTAAAGGTCCCTTTATACGGGACAACATAGCAGGCGATTGTCAGGAGGTAAGCATTCCTTCCCGACCAGCACCTGTATGTCAGTGATCTCCTCCACAGTATGGTGAGGAGGCATTACTAACGCCATCGCTCGTCCCCATACTGACTCGTTGTTTGCCGGCAGCAGATCAGGACTACACAGCACGATCTGCTGCTGGCAAACTACGTGTCAGGGCCGGCTGCAGGTCTGGCCGCCGTGCCTTGGCTGCCGGTCCCCCTGTGCCTGAACCGTTGCTAGGGACGCGGCGGGTTGCCGCACCCAACTCGCGTTCCTAGTTACGCACACTCTGATTTCAGTGCGCATGTCCCTTTAAACTGGCTTTGCTGTATTCACTGGCATCCACCCTGTTTTTACCAGGTGTTCTGTGATTGAGGCTAATCTTACTGACAGGTTCCCAGCCCCTATCAGGGGTTGGGGCGGGAGTCCAGTCGGTATTTAGGTTCCTTCCTGCTACACCTCATTGCCAGTGCTTGTTTGGTCTTCCAGCAGTCACCAGCCTTCCTTGAGCTCCTGTTGTTGGTATCTTATCGCAGCTGCGCTCCTGGATCTCGCTTTGTTTTCTGTGTTTATGCTATTTTGTCTCTCTGTGCTTTACCCCGGCTAGCTTCTTGGACATTCTTGTGGATTACGTTTTTGACCTGATACTGCTCTCTTGTTATCGACCTCGGACCGTCTGACCCTCCTCTGTGTTTCTCGTTGTTTGTCTGTCAGTCTGTCCTCCATACCCGCCTCCCTAGCTAGGCAAGGGACTGTCGTCCAGTTGTCCCCCTAGGACCTTTAGCCTAGGGTGAGGCAAGTAGGCAGGGACAGGGGTTGCGGGTCGAGCTAGGGACCACCACTCTCCCCGGACCCCAGACCTCCCCTGACAGAAGCACTGGCCACTAAGAAGTCTTCACCTGTTATCCGCCCCGCTACTTTCTTAGCTCCAATGGATCCAGTAGCATCCTTGGCGGCCCAGGTGCAGACCTTGACCGAGGTCGTTTCAGCCTTGACGGACCGGGTTCGTCAACAGGATCAGGCGCTGGCCTCCGCCCAGGTCCCCCCGCCTGACCAACCACTCCCATCTCCTGTATTTGTACGCTCAGAGCCCCGTGTGTCTATGCCCGATTTTTTTCTCAGGGGATAGATCGCAGTTCTTCTCGTTCCGAGAGGGCTGCAAATTGTACTTTGACCTGTGCCCCCTCTCATCCGGATCTGAATTCCAGAGGGTGGGTCTGGTCATTTCTAGACTCGAGGTGAGCCCCAAAAATGGGCCTTCTCTTTATCCCCTGAATCATCAGCAAGGCAGTCAGTTGACCAGTTTTTTGCAGCCCTGGGTTTGATTTATGATGAGCCGGACAGAACTGCTCAAGCTGTGACTAAACTCCTGACCCTCAGACAGGGTAGGCGACCGGCCGAGGACTTCTGTACCCAATTTCGCCAGTATTGTGCGGACTCTAGGTGGAATGATCATGCTCTCAAGGATCATTTCCTAGCTGGTCTATCTGACTCCTTAAAGGACCTTCTCCTGGGACAGCCGGAGCCACAAACCTTGGAACAGGCTATGGCTCTTGCTGTCCGGGCAGACCGGCGCCTTAGGGCGCGACGTTCTGACAGATCATCTCCTCTTCCTCTGTCTTTGTCCCCACCTCCGTTTTCCTCCCTGTCTTTTGTTCAGTCCCTTCCTGAGTATATTGCTGATTTTACTGATGTTTTTTCTAAAACTCTGGCAGAGACCCTTCCCCCACACCGGGAAGGGGACTGCAAAATTGACCTTGTCCCTGGAGCCAAACTCCCTAAGGGAAGGATTTACAATTTAACTCTGCCTGAGAGGGAGTCTTTGAAGGAATACATCCAGCACAGTTTAGCCATTGGACACATCCGTCCTTCTGAATCTCCTACTGGGGCAGGATTCTTCTTTGTTAAGAAGAAGGACGGGGGTCTCCGTCCCTGTATAGATTACAGAAACCTCAACCAAATTACTGTCAAAAATCAGTATCCTTTGCCATTAATTCCAGACCTCCTGAATCAAACCTCTGGTTCCTCCTGGTACTCTAAATTTGACCTCCGTGGGGCATATAACCTCATTCGGATTAGACAGGGGGATGAGTGGAAAACGGCCTTTAACACCCCGTTGGGGCATTTCGAGTACCTTGTCATGCCATTCGGTCTCTGTAATGCCCCCACGGTCTTCCAGGGTTTCATGAACACCATATTTCAGGACATTATGGGTCAATATGTCATTGTTTATTTAGATGATATTCTGGTGTATTCCCCTGATTGGGAATCTCACTTTCATCATGTGCGAACTGTTCTACAAAGGCTTAGGGATAATAAAATGTTTGCTAAGTTAGAAAAATGTCCGTTTGCCGTTCAAAAGGTTTCATTTCTGGGGTATATTCTAACTCCTCAGGACATCCAGATGGATCCTGTCAAGGTCTCGGCAATTTCTGAGTGGGCCCGGCCCACTAGTCTCAAGTCACTCCAACGCTTCCTGGGCTTCGCTAATTATTATCGCAAGTTCATTCACAACTTCTCCGTGATTGCGAAACCCCTGACTGATCTCACTAAGAAGGGAGCGGATGTTGTGACTTGGGACCCATCGACTGAAGAAGCCTTTAAGATATTGAAGTCTGCCTTCATGAAGGCCCCGGTTTTAGTTCAGCCTGACCTTCAAAAACCATTTGTTGTAGAGGTGGATGCTTCGGAACATGGTGTGGGTGCAGTTCTGTCGCAGGGTCCTTCCACCTTTACAAATTTAAGGCCTGGTGCTTATTTTTCTAAGAAATTTAATAGTGCTGAGAAAAATTATGATATTGGAAACAGAGAGCTGTTAGCTATCAAGTTGGCACTCGAAGAATGGAGACATTACCTTGAGGGGGCCAAAGAACAATTCATAGTGTTAACTGACCATAAGAATCTTGTTTATTTGGCTAATGCTAAACGCTTGAATGCTCGCCAGGCCCGATGGGCCCTGTTTTTTTCTCGTTTTAACTTTGTCACCTATCGTCCAGGTTCCAAGAACATCAAAGCGGACGCTCTCTCCCGCAGTTTTGGGCTCGCTGATTTCTTGGAATCTGAGCCTGAAACTATCTTGTCCCCGGGTGTGGTACTTGCTGCGGTCTCTTCCAACCTAGCTTCCCAAATTCTTGCCAGTCAGTCCTCGGCACCGAAAGACCTTCCGGAAGGCAAATTATTTGTTCCCTTACATTTACGCCTTAAAGTGTTGGAAGAGGCCCACAGTACATCCCTGGCTGGTCATCCCGGTATCAGAGGTACTAAAGAACTATTGTCCCGTAATTATTGGTGGCCCCGTTGGGCTAAGGATGTAATTTCTTTTGTGTCAGCCTGTCACGTTTGTGCCCGGGGAAAATGTCCTAGATTACGGCCTGAGGGCCCGTTGTGTCCGTTACCTATACCTACTAAACCGTGGACCCACATTTCCATGGATTTCATTACGGATCTGCCGGTTTCTCAGGGCTATACGGTAGTATGGGTGGTCGTTGACAGATTCTCTAAGATGACTCATTTTCTTCCCCTTAAAAAACTCCCAAATGCTAAGACCTTGTCTTCTCTGTTTATCGATCATGTGGTTCGGCTTCATGGGATTCCTGAGAACATTGTGTCTGATCGCGGTGTTCAATTTGTTGCCAAATTTTGGAGGGAGTTTTGTCATAAATTAAATATATCGTTGTCATTTTCTTCTGGTTTTCATCCTGAGACAAACGGGCAGACCGAGAGGTTAAACCAGGAGTTAATTCAGTATCTCCGCCTGTTTGTCTCTGATCAACAGCATCTCTGGTCTGAATTTCTGTCTTTGGCGGAATTCTCCATTAACAACCATGTCAATTCCTCTACCAAATGTTCTCCGTTCTTTTGTAATTTTGGCTTCCATCCTCGGTTTCGTCTTTCTGTTTCTGGTTCCTCCACTAATCCCCAGGCTGATTTCACTCATAATTCACTGTGCACAGTGTGGGACGAGATTCAGAAGAATCTCCAGGCGTCCCAGAATTCGATGGTTCGTGCTGTAAACCGTAAAAGGGTGTTATCTCCTTCCTATATGGTGGGAGACAAGGTTTGGTTGTCTACCAAAAATCTCAAGTTGAAGGTTCCTTCGTGTAAATTGGCCCCGCGCTTTATTGGGCCTTTTGAGGTGATTTCAGTAATAAATCCTGTGTCATATAGGTTAGCATTGCCGGACTCCCTTAAGGTACATAATGTTTTTCAGTCTCTGTTGAAAAAGTGTTTGCCTCCACTTATTCCATCCAAGGATCCTCCCTCGCCTTGCTTGGTCCAAGGGGAGCCTGAATATGAGGTGCATAAGATCTTGGACTCTAGGCGAGTGAGGGCGTCTATACAATACCTGGTGGATTGGAAGGGTTATGGTCCGGAGGAGCGTATGTGGGTGCCGTCCCACCGTGTTCATGCTCCTCGACTGGTCCGCCTCTTTCATAGGTCGTTTCCAGCTAAACCGTCTCCTAACTCTAGGGGTCCGGTGGCCCCCCTTGGGAGGGGGGGTACTGTCAGGGCCGGCTGCAGGTCTGGCCGCCGTGCCTTGGCTGCCGGTCCCCCTGTGCCTGAACCGTTGCTAGGGACGCGGCGGGTTGCCGCACCCAACTCGCGTTCCTAGTTACGCACACTCTGATTTCAGTGCGCATGTCCCTTTAAACTGGCTTTGCTGTATTCACTGGCATCCACCCTGTTTTTACCAGGTGTTCTGTGATTGAGGCTAATCTTACTGACAGGTTCCCAGCCCCTATCAGGGGTTGGGGCGGGAGTCCAGTCGGTATTTAGGTTCCTTCCTGCTACACCTCATTGCCAGTGCTTGTTTGGTCTTCCAGCAGTCACCAGCCTTCCTTGAGCTCCTGTTGTTGGTATCTTATCGCAGCTGCGCTCCTGGATCTCGCTTTGTTCTCTGTGTTTATGCTATTTTGTCTCTCTGTGCTTTACCCCGGCTAGCTTCTTGGACATTCTTGTGGATTACGTTTTTGACCTGATACTGCTCTCTTGTTATCGACCTCGGACCGTCTGACCCTCCTCTGTGTTTCTCGTTGTTTGTCTGTCAGTCTGTCCTCCATACCCGCCTCCCTAGCTAGGCAAGGGACTGTCGTCCAGTTGTCCCCCTAGGACCTTTAGCCTAGGGTGAGGCAAGTAGGCAGGGACAGGGGTTGCGGGTCGAGCTAGGGACCACCACTCTCCCCGGACCCCAGACCTCCCCTGACACTACGATTTTTGTTACCTCATAAATGATCTATCACCTGATGAAAAAGCAATTCTTCATACAAGTTAAAAGATATATCAACATCAAAGAAGAGAACAAGAAGGTATATTTTCCTACACTCAGCATGTGCAATACTACTTAGCCCATAGTAATATGCTTAGACCATAATGAGATTGTGGTTTGATGAGCTGCTCTTTTGGAAATGTAACCCTAGACTCTACAGCACAAAGTGTAATGTTACCGTACACACAGTACATACATAAAAGCTGAGTAGTAGAGGGTGCAAATAGTCTGGTCAAGAGCAGCAGAACTTGAGCGACACTTGAATGTCTCCAGCTTATGATACTTATTTCAACACATTACTGGCTGTTTATTGGCAAGCAATCATACAAAGCCAAGAAAGTATTTGTACAGATATGTCTAAATCTCAATTACTGGAAGTGAAAATATGACCCACAGTGAATACACAATGATCTCTTGCAGAAACCTGATGATGACCTTGGCGGTTCGGTGGGATTCAGACAGCCATTCCGATTTCAATCTGCAAAACACCTATCCTATCTGGTTTCTCGGTGCATACATTTTTTTTCTGGAGTGGCGGATAGAAAACTGACAAAAGTGTTGTATGCCGAGTGTTTCAGACCATTGGTCTGTGCCTTGCAGAAGATGGTCACATGTTCTATTAGACTCTGTGTGTATGGAAGTATTCTACACTAGAAGCCATTTTTATAGTTTGTTATATTTTGTTTTATTCTATAAATGTAGAGTCCTGTATTCCCATATCACCAGATAAATCAAACTTTCCTACTATTCAATGTTAGGTGGGGAAGATTTAGTAAGCTTGCAGATGGTGTGAACTTATGGTGGGTTTGCAAGGTCTGAGTAGCAGCCGATTATCGGGAAGGAAGCATTCCTTCCGTATAACTGGCTGCTCATTCAGTGGAGGTGAAGCCCTGCATTTACATGCAGTGATCACCTCCACAGTATGGGAACGAGGCATTGCTACTGCGATCGCTCGTCCTCATACAGCTGCACTGTTTCTGCCAGCAGATCGCTGTTTAGACAGTACAATCTGCTGCCTACAAGCGGTAATTTACTTGCCTGCACAAATGACTAGTTCACCCGATGAATAAACGTTTCGATGCAAAGCAAATAATTATTTTTTACAAAATTTTTATTGTGTTTAACAGTTAAAACACAAGAAAAACTATATGGTATTGCTGTAATCATACTGACCCATAAAATGAAGGTTACAGGTCAGTTTTTACCGCATAAGGAACAACAACAAAACCCATAAAACTTTGGCAGAATTGCATTTTCTTTTTTTCCAATTTCACTCCATTTGGATTTTTTTTTTTTAAGTGACCCACTACATTGTATGCAATATAAAATGGTATCACTAGAAAGTACAACTTCTCCTGCAAAAAACAAGCCATCATACAGCTAAATGGGAAAATACTGTAAAAGACTTTTGGCTCCTGGGAGGAGTAAAAGACAAAAAAAAAAAAAAATTAAAAAAAAAAAAAAAAAAAGGTAAAATCTGGCTCTTCATAGACAATGGGGGATATCACTAGGATATTCCCCCATTGTCTGATAGGTGGGGGTCCCAGCTCTGGGACCGCACCCACACGGAGACCGGAGCGGGGAAAGTTGAGGGGGGCGCCGAAGATATTTCCGTTGGTCCCATAGAAATGAATGGGAGCGGTGGCCATGCATGCGCAGTGAGCTCCTATTCACTTCTATGGGAGCTGCGTCTGGTGGTGGCCGGACCCCGGGGTCCTCCAGCCACAACTCTCCCTGCTTCGTTCTTATTGTGGGTGCGGGTCCTAGAGCTGGGACCTGCACCTATCAGACAATGGGGGCATATCCTATCGTTATGCCCCCATTGTCTGTGATGGGAATACCCCTTTAAGGGGTTAATAGTGAAGTTTCTGGTGCCAAACTGCCTTAGAAATCTTCAAGCTGGATGCTGCCTTAGGGATTTATAAGAAAATGGATCTCAAGAATTTAGGCATCAGTTTCATCCCAGTGGAAGTAAATGTGTTCTGTCTTTGCGTCTGGATGCTTCCATTCAGTTATGACGGCTTTACAAAAATATTGTAAAAAAAACATTAGGTCTTCGGAGAGGTTGGTAAGAAATCAAACATACCGTATCATTTAAGTCTGTAAACCTATTTCTATGCAGATGTAAGATGTAATAGTTTCCAGAAACATACATGAAGGTGAAAGTTAGACATTAAAATCTAAAATTTGTAGCAAAGCATCAAATAAAATTCAAAAATTTGGGGTGTAAAATATACTATAACTGTAAAACGCAATAAAAAGATCACAGTAAGACAAAAGAGGAAGCTGTGTCATTCCAGGAAACATGAAGGCAAGAGCTAAACTGCAATTATTCGGTAATATTTTTCTTGCAGCCATTCCTACTTAAAACAGTCAATTTAAAGGAAATGGAGCGGCTTCCAGGCTGTAATAAATTCCTTGCAACAGAAGCTATAGCCATTGTGTTTGAAGAAACGATAATTCACTTAATAAAGGCGATATAAAATACCTTGCTAGTCTCGGCTTTGTATTTGCCTATTCTTGTGGAGTGCAGCTGCTCGCATTCATTGAATCTGATTAAGGCCCCATGCTGAGTTAATCAATCTGATAATGTCAGACATTATTAGGGAAGCATGCATGATATGGTCAAAGTATTATTACAGCTTTGTCCGCCAGGCGGTTTTGTTTGTAGCTGAACATTGAGAAAGGATTCAAATCATTCAAAAAAAATCCTAATCAAATAAATTATGAATGGCGAGTACGGTTAAAATAATGAACAAAAGTAAATGTTGTTCTGATGATTATGGAAGGGGGGCGTAATTGTGATTAGATGGGCAGATGTTCATAGGCTTCATACACAGCTGTAGAGTCAAATGCATTCCACAACCTTTTTACACTGGAGATCTGTCCATTCAGTCAAATTGCTGAACTGCCAAATTCACTCCACAGATCTTAGACGGGTGAAGCAGCGACATAAACAGGGGTATGGATATTTTAAAAATTGAAATAAATAAAATTTAAGGGGGATCATTTGCTGTTGTTTGGGTGTCATTTTTAAGTCTGTCTTTGCTTTGTGGGTCTGCGCCAAATTTATAAAATGGCGCACCTTAATAATATATTTGGCATGAGGGTAATGTGGTGTACACCTATATGTGTAAAAGTAGACCAGGGGGTGGCCTGGCATGGAGATGCTTTTATTGTGTGACTTTTGTCTCACTTTTGCCCTTAAACATAGACCACTTTGAAAAAAAATAACTAAATGTCATCCCGTTTTACTGTATGAAGCCAATAGCAAAGTTATGTGGTGCTGTGCAACATGATTAAAACTATACCTTTTTGTGGTGTAGTGATCTTTCAAAATGCCAGAGAATTAACTTTGTTTGGTATGCAAATTAGGTCCAAAGTGCACAACGGGGAGTCACCAACGGTTCATGGAGCCCAGACCCGCCTCTCCACCAGAGCCCAAAGCCGCCTCTCCACCAGAGCCCAAAGCCGCCTCTCCACCAGAGCCCAAAGCCGCCTCTCCACCAGAGCCCAAAGCCGCCTCTCCACCAGAGCCCAAGACCGCCTCTCCACCAGAGCCCAAGACCGCCTCTCCACCAGAGCCCAAGACCGCCTCTCCACCAGAGCCCAAGACCGCCTCTCCACCAGAGCCCAAGACCGCCTCTCCACCAGAGCCCAAGACCGCCTCTCCACCAGAGCCCAAGACCGCCTCTCCACCAGAGCCCAAGACCGCCTCTCAACCAGAGCCCAAGACTGCCCCAGAGTGATGCTTGGTGATGACATAACTGAGAACATTGAACTTCTTGAAAGAGAATTTTTACAAGATGACAATTACATTAGATTAGGGTTTCATCTCCCATTACATAAAAATATTTTCTTTTAAACTGCAAATAAATGTACTGTACTAGCTTTCTACAAAGACAATGTAGTTTGAGGAACTCAACCTTGGGCAGAGATGTAGCTAACGATAGTTCAGCATTCATAAAGCACACTGTGCATTTTAGCTAGAGTCTGATTATCTAAAATATAGTGGGGGTCATTTACCAACAATATTATGCTTCTTGTTGGCATAAAACTGTTGCATGGCCACGTTTTTGCAACTTTTTAAACATGTGTGTGATTTAACGTCGCTTTCAACACAGTGTGTCAAGGGAGCGAGCGGCGGGGGCAGAGCAGAGGTGTGCTGGGGGCTGGGTAAAAAGGCATAAAACTGAACGACAACCTACTCCAGCCAGAGGCTGGTGTAGCACTTTCAGCAGGCAGAAAGGCTACCAAAGATGCACCTCTTCATAAATTAGGCAAAACTCCTGGCAGCAAAGCCAGCAACAAAGGGACTAAAAAGCCTGTCTTTGTAAATGAGTCCCAGTGAGTAGACTATCCAGCCTAAACCTACGGTAGTGCACCACGAACACTGGCTAAGATGACAATGAAAACTGAAGTAATGTTAGATACATAAAGGAAATATGAGAACACCAGAGCTACTAGACAGGATTCTGGTGCACAAAGTCCAACACGTAGACTAGATCAATTACTGCAAGCCAATTAGGAGTTTATAGATACCCAGGATTTCACGCTAATCTAATATATATTCTGAGGGCTGAATCCATGCAAAATAATTCTTATAAAGCTTGTGATTAATAGAGCGGAGTGAGATTATAGGATGTAGCCTGTTGTCAGGGTTATGAAATACAAGCAGTGCTCAGCTGTGAATCCAGTAGTGCTGTCTGGTGTGAAATCTATAGACTTATAATTAGCAATAAACAGGATAAGGTCACTCTGTGGAGATGCTGAGCTTTCATCTGCCTCCTCTAGTGTCCTTCTGGAGAACAGTTTGCAGAGGTCTCAGCTGTAGGGACACAGATGTGTCTCTGGCAACAGAGCAGACATACTGTATAAATGAGCCAACATGGCGCAGTAAGCCACGTGGAACGGGCATAAAAACAGTGGAAACGGTGTAAGGGCAGCATGGTGGCTCGGTGGTCAGCACTGGTGCAGAGGTCCTAGGTTCAAATCTGACCAAGGACAATGTCTCCATGGAGTTTGTATGTTCTCTAGCTGTGGTCTCCAGCTGATCTCATTCATCATGCCATGACACAGGCTGACTGAGCCTGGTGGGAGTTGTAGTTTTGGAACAGATTAGAAGCTGATGGTCAAACATCTATCTGCACTGACCCTTCCTCCAATAAACAGGTATGCTCAGATCAGAGGAGAACATCTAATTATTTCAATAAACGGGAATAAGTCGGTGCTAGACATCTCAATGGGAGAGATTTATCAATACTGGTGCTTTTCGTGCCTTTTTTGATATCCCCTGCGCTGCTGAAAGCTTGTGCCTAATTTATGACAAGACACACGCCTCGTCATAATATAGGCGCATCCTCCGGCGGTCCGTGCTCCTAACCAGAAATCTACAACAGCTCAGAGCTTCCACGGATTTACACCATAACTGGCGTACATGAAGATGAATTTGTCGCAGTGCCTGTCCATGACCCCTTCCCCGCCCTTGCCATGCCCCATTTCAGAAAAGTGGAGAGGACAGGAAAAGTGGCAGATGTTACAATTTTGTAAAAAGTCACAGGTAAATAGTCACATCTGCAACTTTTTAATGCCACTTTTCAGGCGTAAAGAGAATGATAAATCTCCCCCATGTCTCTAGTCTGCCACCTCCGTTCAGCTTTACCAGTATGCCCGCCAGATGTCAGAAAATGTCAAAAATGAAATATTTCAATTTTTTGGGGATAGAGACAAAATAAAAGCACTGAGTAGTGTCTTATTAATATGGATATGTGAGTGTCTAATCCTCTGGTAAATAAATGTAAAGAATTACAGATGCTTCATTGCTTTAAAGGGTGATGCCATGATTAATGTAAAAAAAATGAAAATCAGGCATCGTATAGTACAAAGCTACAAGCAGCCCTGTACCTCTCATGAAAATACACCGGGCCATCAGGATTTACGAATATGTCTGCCCAAACATCGGTCTAAGAAGTGGTGGAATCTGGCGCACATCTAGGGCAGGGGTGCACAACCTGCGGCCCTCAATACCATTCTGTGCGGCCCCCAACCATCTGGTAACAGACATGTATGTCTATGTCTTGTGGTTGCTAACATGTATCTTTCATGTATTCTCCCATTAGATGAGATTCCTAGAAGTGTAACTAGACATTTATGATGTATACTGTATGTTCAATATGCCATAAATATAAAACGTATTTTTTGGCTTTATAAGACGCACTGCACCCCCAAAAGTAGGGGGAAAACGGCAGTGCGTCTTATAAAGTGAATACTAGTGAAGTTTATTATGGAAGCGCTCACTAGTATGTATTTGGTGTCAGGAGCAGGGAAAGATACTCACCCTCCTGCCCTGCAGCTCCACTCCGGCGCCCCACTGTTCTGCAGCGCCGGCAAGAGAAGACACGGGAACGCCAGACCCGGAGCGGAACTGCGGCGCAGGAGAGGTAAGAGGGTTTTTTATTTTAGTCATGGGGGCTGAGTGGGCTGATGGGGGATCTAAAAATGGCTGATCGGGGGTCTGAACGAGCTGATCGGGGGTCTGAAAGGGCTGATCGGGGGTCTGTTGGAGTCTGATGGGGGACAGATCTGAGGTCTGATGGGGGTCTGATCTGAGGTCTGATGGGGGTCTGATCTGAGGTCTGATGGGGGTCTGATCTGAGGTCTGATGGGGGTCTGATCTGAGGTCTGAAAGGGCTGATCGGGGGTCTGATGGCAGTCTGACATGGAGGGCTGATATATTTTTTTCTTATTTTCCTACTCTAAAATCTGGGGCGCCTCTTATCATCAAGTGTGTCTTATAAAGCGAAAATTACGTTAGTATTTTAGTTGGTAATATCCCTTTAAGTTTTATTTCCGGCCCTGGAATTGGTTCCGGCTGATAATGTGGCCCCCACCCAGAAAAGGTTGTGCATCCCTGATCTGGGATGTGCTATTTTGCTTTATAATTCTGGTGTAAAAGTCTGTCTCAAAGTAAGCCAACCAATAGCTGTTATAGAGTCAGAGAAAAACGTCTAATGCTGCACCACATTTATCATCCAGCCTCAGCCCCTGTGATAAATCTGGGGCAGGTATATACATACATAAAGGAGATTTATCAAAACTGGTGTAAAGGAAAACTGCCTTAGTTGCCCATAGCAACCAATCAGCTTCCACCTTTCATTTTCCAAAGGAGCTCTGAATAATGAAAGGTGGAATCTGATTGGTTGCTATGGGGAAATAAGCCAGTTCCACTTTACACCAGTTGTAATAAATCCCCCCCCCTGTCTAAGCTTACGCCATCTTTAGGATTAGTAAATCTGGGCCATTATTCCAGATTTCTACACACCATGTAAAGCCAGGGTGGCAGCTAGAAGCAATAACTGAGGGAAAAAATCTCTTCTAATCTGATATTTCATATTCACAATCAGCTGCTGTAACAAAAAAAGGCCAAAGAGCTGCCTAATATGACATATATTAGATCATTATAATTAATTATTATTATGCTGCCTGCCACCCACCAGCAGACAATTAAATGACGACATTTTTTTCCCCCTGTAGCAGCCACTAGGGAAGCTCCCATCAGTTGGATTTCTAGTTAATATCACAATTCAGGTGCTTCTACAACAAAATCCACAGGGGCAGATTTTTCAAAGTTGTGGTTTTTGTTGCTGTAGATTTTGTGCGTGAATAATGTTGTGGATCCTTTCGCAGAATACATGTCCACTGACATGAATGGAGACATTCAACTACAGGAAATCCATAAGAAAACTTTATTTGCCTTCTGTTCAGCTGAGGAATGTTAATTCCGCTGTGGAACAGAACGCAGGTTTTGACACTTTTCATCCCCATAGGCTAACATGGGAGATGTCTTTATGGTGCGGATTTTGTTGCGAAAAAACGTGTCAAGGCACCCTTATTTTTTGAGGGAAAAAAATGTAAAAAAATGGGAAACAAAGGTTTAAAGGGTTCAAAAAAAAAATTTAAAAACCAAACTCACTCTCACCAATGCCCCACCACTAGGAAGGGGCCCTAATCAAAAATATAATGGGGCTCAGAATTTTCTTTGATTGGTAGAATTTACAATATATCTACAATTTTCATTGTACTGCTGAAAGAGGACCCGTTACCTCTCCTGACATATCTCATTTACAAACTACTTACATCCCCATGTAATAATTATAAAGCATCCTTTCATACATGTTTGGCCATTCCTCTATTATTCCAATTTGAAATTTATGAATGAATAGACAGCAGTCGGCAATAAAAGTTTGGGGGTGTGTCCCTGATCAGTCTGACATTATCCAATCAGTACCTGACTGTTCAGGGACAACACCACAATTGAAGACACCTAGCTGTACCTTTACTGCAGACTGCTAGCAATTCATTCATAAACTTCTAGTAGAAATAATAGAGGGATAGCACAACACACAGTCATAAGAACAAATGCTCCAGAATGGCTATTCCATGGGGGATGCATGTAGTTACTAAAGAGGACCTGGGTGTCTATTTTAGTAAATGCTTGCATTCTTAATGTGATCATTTTGGAGCATTTTTCTTACAACTATGCACTGTGAAGCTCCTCTGTTATTCCTCCTAGAAATTGACAGCTGTGTGTTACCAGTTGGGGACATATCTCTACACAAACTTACACTGTCTAATCTGTGCTGACAGTGCCACTGTGCAGGGACACGTCACTTTGACAAGGGGAATGGTAATGCCTAGCTGTCAATTTACTCAATCAATTCTGGAAGAAATAGGGGAGCGGAATACGGAGAGTGTAAGAATGGAGGAATACATGTAGTTACTAAAACCAAAAAAATATCTGATCCTTTCCCTCCTCCAGATACCAGAAGAGGGAGACAACAGAACAGGTCCTTCTTATGGGATCCTCTCCCATTTTTAGGGAGAACAGATCCCTGTAATAGCAGTGTAATGTCTACGTGCTGAAGTGACAATCGCAGGCTCTTCAGCCTCCACAATGCATTGTTAATGAAACGCATTTAAAAAGTTAATGACGCGTGAAAATTCTTCATACATCCACAGATTCACATTAAGTAAGTTGCAAATAATCAATTAAGCAACTGTTGTTAATGAACAACAAAGCTTTATTAACTGTTCCGAATGAGTCAGTGCACAATAATAGTTTTGGTCAATACACGAGTAAAAGGTATAAAAGACGGGTAGATTTTCTGCCCGATAATCGCTACCGCTTGTAAGCGATCATCTTGTAGTCTGATACTGCCTCCGACTGCCTGATGAATGAGCAAACGCTCGTTCATTGGACAATTCCCTCCAGACAATCACTTGCAGCATTGGGGTGTCTAATACACCCTTAAAGGGTTTTCCGGGAGTTACTACTGATGACCTATCCTCAGGATAGGTCATCAGCATCTGATCGGTGGGGGTCAGACACCCAGGACCCCCGCCGATCAGCTGTTTGAGAAGGTACTGGCGCTCCCGTGAGTGTCGAGGCCTTCTCTCAGCTCACCAAGCACAGCGCCATACATTGTACAGCGGCTTTGCTTGGTATCGCGCTCAGCCACATTCACTTGAATGGGGCTGAGCGATCCTAGGCCACGTGACCGATGAACGTAATGTCACTGGCCTAGAAAAAGCTAAGAGAAGGCCTTGGCGCTCACGGGAGCGCAGGTGCCTTCCGAAATAGCTGATCGGCTGGGGGATAGGTCATCAGTAGTTAACTCCCGGAAAACCCCTTTAAGGAACACATTAGTCACAGGGAATTTACAGATGAAAATAGACCTATAGAGCAGCTATAAAGAATACAGCAACAGAAAGATCTGCACATATTAGATTCACAAAGCAAAAACTTATGGAGTCATTTACCAAACTGGTGTAAAGTAGAACTGGCTTAGTTGCCCATAGCAACCAATCAGATTCAACCTTTCTTTTTCCAAAGGAGCAGTGAAAAATGAAAAGTGGAATCTGATTGGTTGCTATGGGCAACTAAGCCAGTTCTACTTTACACCAGTTTGATAAATGACCCCATTAGTGACTGACAACAGTTTGTGATGGGAAAGAGCAGTCCAGCATTCAGCCCAGTCCGTGCTAAGGGTCTCACACATAGGGGCTAAAAAACAAGTAGGAGACATTTAAGTACCCACAGAGTAAACTCGAATAGATCAGTGTGTACCCAGCCAACGGCGAGTATCTAGAGGACTGAGCTAACAAAGACCAAGTCCTTCTGTCCCATATCTTATAGAACTTGGCCTCCTTATTCCTTAAAGGGGTTTTCTGACTGTTTTATACTGATGATCCTTCCTCAGGATAGGTCATCAGTATCTGAACTGTGGAGGTCCGACACTGATGATCAGCTGTTAGAAGAGCCCACAGCGCCCCAGCCTCCTCACAGCTTACCAAGCACAGCGCCATACATTGTATAGTGGCTGTGCGTGGTATCGCAGCTCAGCCGCGTTCACTTGTATGGGACTGAGCTGCACTTAGGCCATGTGACTTATGAACGTGACGTCACTGGCCTCCTCAAACAGCTGATCAGCAGGGATCCCGGGTATTGGCCCCCCACCTGAGGATAGGTCATCTGTATAAAACAGTTGGTAAACCTCTTTAAAGGATCCATTTCTAGTAGGGTAGAGTCTTATATACTGAGTGTATCCAGTACCTGGCGACGAAGTAAAGATTAGCTGTATGAGGGAAAAGCTCAGGACGATAAAAAGCAATCAATTAAGCTACTTTAAGTTTTGAACCAGGACCAAACAATTTCTTCAGTGTAACAGTCTACATAATCATATTCATCAGTGTGAAAACGCTGATTAACGTAGTGCAAGGCATGGAAGTAAAGTGTGATCTGCTGCTACTTACACAGTTTCCATACAACGATCAAAGTTAGGTTTTTTGGGTATGTTAACCATAGTCTGACCTGATGTGCCATAACCACTGTGTCCCTATACCAACAAGTACTACTACGGGTGTTCTGTGACAAAGTCGGAGGAAGCTGTGAGAGACAGCTTTTTACAGTCCTATTTTTGGGACTGTTTGCAAAGCAGTGAAAAGATCAGTGGTGTAGAAGTAGCAGGTGTATAACACCGTACTGTACTACTACCCCTGAAAACATCCTCCGGACACACAACGTTCACTAACCACAAACCGCGCTCTCAGCAGAGAATATACACGTGCTCCACATGCAAATCAGATCTACGGCTGATAACAAAGACAAAAAAAAATCAAACATCCATATAATATTCTGTAATCGTATATATGCATCATCTATCTAATATCAATATCAAAATCTATCTATATATCCCTAATATTTATCTAATGTCTCCATCCAATATATATGGTATCTAATACTTATTTATCCATCTATCTATCTATCCAATATCTATCTATCTATCTATCCAATATCTATCTATCTATCCAATATCTATGTATCTATCCAATTTCTATGTATCTATCTATCCAATATCTATGTATCTATCCAATATCTATCTATCCATCTATCCAATATCTATCTATCCATCTATCCAATATCTATCTATCTATCCAATATCTATGTATCTATCCAATTTCTATGTATCTATCTATCCAATATCTATGTATCTATCCAATATCTATGTATCTATCTATCCAATATCTATCCATCTATCTATCCAATATCTATCCAGCTATCTATCTATCCAATATCTATCCATCCAATATCTATCTATCCAATATCTATCTATCCATCTATCTATCCAATATCTATCTATCCAATATCTATACAGCTATCTATCTATCCAATATCTATCTATCCAATATCTATCTATCCAATATCTATCTATCTATCCATCCATCCAATATCTATCCATCCAATATCTATCCATCCAATATCTATCCATCCAATATCTATCCATCCAATATCTATCTATCCAATATCTATCCAATATCTATCCAATATCTATCCATCCAATATCTATCCATCCAATATCTATCCATCCAATATCTATCCATCCAATATCTATCCATCCAATATCTATTTATCTATCCATCCAATATCTATTTATCTATCCATCCAATATCTATCCATCCAATATCTATCCATCCAATATCTATCCATCCAATATCTATCCATCTATCCAATATCTATCCATCCAATATCTATATCTATCTATCTATCTATCCATCCAATATCTATATCTATCCATCCAATATCTATATCTATCTATCTATCTATCCATCCAATATCTATATCTATCCATCCAATATCTATATCTATCTATCCAATATCTATCTATCTATCCAATATCTATCTATCCAATATCTATCTATCTATCCAATATCTATCTCTCTAATCAATATCTATATCTATCTATCTATCCAATATCTATCTATCTATCTATCCAATATCTATCTATCTATCCATCATCTATCTATCCATCTATCCATCATCTATCTATCCATCTATCTATCCATCCATCTATCTATCTATCCATCTATCTATCCATCCATCTATCCATGCTCAATGGGGCCATTGTCAAGCAATGGCCCCATTGAGCAGGGCTGAAACGTAGCAGGAATAAAGGATCCACTATCTTCTCATAAGTCTGGTGTGCTGCCTCATCTTTTGGATGTATTTATTGAAGACTCCTCAGCCAGGAATCTAGTGAGGGTTTGCACCCGTTTCAACATCACTGTGCTGCTGCTATTTTTGTGTTTTGGCATCCATCTATCCATCTATCTATACAATATCTATCTATCTATCCATCTATCTATCTATCTATCTATCTATCTATCTATCTATCTATCCATCCAATATCTAAGATCTATCCAATATCTAACTACCTACCTAATATCCATCTGTCTTAAAGTACAAATAGCAACTTTCTTAAACCACCACGTTCAGGTTGAAGCAGTAGACTGTTTTTACACAGGGCTGTATTACACCAACATATTATGACCAATATCTGTCCAATCAGACCAATAGTTGGTGCGTATAACAAAAGATCTTTGTGTGTAATTGGCCATCTGACCAAAGATTGGTCAGATAATCTGTCGGTGCAATACAGGCCTTAAACGGAAATTGTTCTAAGTTACTCTTGTCACTGATTTAAAGAGGTTAAAGGGGTATTCCCATCTCACAAATGTAGTTTGTATAGTTAGATATAGCCATACCAATATTATTACTAATAGAATGTATTTATATAAAATGTACCGTTTAGAAGATTTTCCTATTTGTATATCCATTGTCCCACACACATCAGTCAGGCCGTTGCCCCTAGTTACGACCACAGAAGCCTTATAGTAGTGGTGGCCGGGTTGCTCTTGTTCAAACCTGCTCTGAAGTAACTGCTGTATTGTGAACGCACATTATATGAGCATGCGGAGACACATCTTAGGAAACGGATCCTGTTCCAAGATCAATTCATCTCTATGGAGCAGGATCCGTTTATAAAGTCTGCGTTTTGGACGGATCCTGACCATTGCGTTTTGGACTGGTAGCGCCCAAAACGCAAATGTGAAAGTACCCTAAGATGTGTCTCCACATGATCATGTAATGTGCGTTCACAATACAGCCGTTACCTCAGAGCAGGTTTGAAAAGGAGCAAACCGGCCACCACTACTACATGGCTGAGGTGGTCGTAACCAGGGGCAACGGCCTGACTGATGTGTGTGGGACAATGCCTATACAAATAGGAAAATCTTCTAAACTGTACATTTTATATAAATACATTCTATTAGTAATAATATTGGTATGGCTATATCTAACTATACAAACTACATTTGTCAGATGGGAATACCCCTTTAACCCCTGACGCAGACAGTCTCCGTCAGTCCGACAGAAGTGAATGGAGTGGAGAGTCTTCAGAGAGAAGACTCGGGGACCACCATCCTTGGGATAGATTTCAGCAATCTGGTGCATAGGTGATACAGACTGTTTGTGGGATAAATGGCCTTGAATACACAGGATGAGATTATGCAGGTACAGGAGGGATATACCCATCCCCATTGGGACTCTTAGGCCTCATGTACACAACGTGAGATCTGAATAGACACCCAGATAATTGAGCAGATTATGGACAACATTCCTGCAAACGCTCGTTCCCGACAATCTGCGCGTGTAAAGGTGCAGCGGATCACCTGATGAACAAGTGAAACACTCGTTCATCAGGTAATCCTGTCATTCGTGCAGGCACTCCAACCATCGTTCCTGAGCAGCAGATTGTACAGTCTAACGAGAAATCTGCGGCCCAGAAAAATGAGTGAGCAATCGCAATAGCAACCCCTCGTTCCCATACTGTGGAGGAGATTGCTGCATGTAAATACAGCTCTTCACCTCCTCTTAACAAGCAGCCGACCGGCCGGAAGGAATGTTTCCTTCGCAACAACTAGCTGCTTCTTGCCTCGTGTGAGTGCGTCTTTAGATTGATAGAAAATAACCATATTTACAGTCATGGCAGTAAGTGTTGGCACCCCTGAAATTTTTCCAGAAAATGAAGTATTAATGCAATTACACATGTTTTGTTATACATGTTTATTTCCTT
This sequence comes from Rhinella marina, assembly GCA_900303285.1. Taxonomy (NCBI): domain Eukaryota; kingdom Metazoa; phylum Chordata; class Amphibia; order Anura; family Bufonidae; genus Rhinella; species Rhinella marina. Next base: position 159,336 of record ONZH01009847.1, on the reverse strand, counting down.
TGTGTGTATTGGAACACAATAACCAAAAAATAAGCAAATTGGACATCATTTCATACAAAACTCAAAACATGGACAAAATTGTAGGTAAACAACTTTGTTTCAAGCATGCGATGCTCATTCAAACTCACCTATGGCAAATAGGTGTGGGCGATATAAAAATCCCACCTGAAATCAGATAAAAAGGGGAGAAGTGGACTCAGTTTTTGCATTGTCTGTATGTGTGCGCCACACTAAGCATGGAGAACAGAAACAGGGGAAGAGAACTGTCTGAGGACTTGAGAACCAAAATTGTTGAAAAATCTCAAGGTTACAAGTCCATCTCCAGAGATCTTGATGTTCCTTTGTCCACAACATAATCAAGAATTTTACAACCCATGGCACTGTAGCTAATCTCCCTGGACGTGGACGGAAGAGAAAAAACATTGAAAGGTTGCGACGCAGGTTAGTCCAGATGGTGGATAAGCAGCCCCAATCAAGTTCCAAAGAAATTCAAGCTGTCCTGCAGGCTCAGGGTGCATCAGTGTCAGCACAAACTATCCATCGACATTTAGATGAAGTGAAATGCTATGGCAGGAGACCCAGAAGGACCCCACTGCTGACACAGAGACAAAAAGTCCAGAATGCAGTTTGCCAAAATGTACATGAGTAAGCCAAAATCCTTCTGGGAAAACATCTTGTGGACAGATGAGACCAAGATAGAGCTTTTTGGTAAAGCACATCATTTTACTGTTTACCGAAAACTGAATGAGGTCTACAAACTAGAAGAACACGGTACCTTTAGACAAATATGGTGGAGGTTCATAGATGTTTTTGGGTTGTCTTGATGCCTCTGGCACTAGGTGCCTAGACTGTGTGCAAGGAATCATGAAATCTGAAGATGACCAAAGGATTTGGGGTCACAATGTAGGGCCTAGTGTCAGAAAGCTGGGTTTACATCCTAGGTCATGGGTCTTCCAATAGGACAATGACCCCAAATATACTTCAAGAAGCACCCAGAAATGGATGGGAACAAAGCGCTGGAGAGTTCTCAAGTGGCCAGCAATCAGTCTGGATCTAAATCCCATTGAACACCTGTGGAGAGATCTTAAAATTGCTGTTAGTAGAAATCACCCTTCAAATATTAGAGACTTGGAGCAGTTTGCAAAAGAAGAGTGGTCCAAAATTCCAGTTGAGAGGTGTAAGAAACTCGTTGATGGTTATAGGAAGCAATTGATTTCAGTTATTTCTTCCAAAGGGTGTGCAACCAAATATAAAGTTGAGGGTGCCAGTAAATTTGTCCGGTTCATTTTTGGACTTTTGCGTGAAATTATATAATTTTTGCCGTTTTTTTCTCAGTTTTTCTGTGTTGTTCCAATACACATAAATGAAATAAACAGGTGTATAACAAAACATGTGTAACTGCAATAATTTTCTGGGAGAAATACATCATTTTCTAGAAAAATTTCAGGGGTGCCAACACTTACAGCCATGACTGTATATCATTATACGGTCTTATAATTTCTAAATTCCTGTGAAAGTAAATACAAAATAAGCAATGGCTTTATTAAGCTAATTACACAACATTAATATATATTTTTATTTTGAAGCAGGAGTTGGAACATTTCCACTGCCTTCGATTTCACAACTCTGACTCCACAGCCCTGGAGACGTATGAAGCAAGGAAAGCGGGGATGTAATTTCTTTACAAATAGCAAAGACCTGACTTGATGTTCACCTATGCCACTGGTATCTGGAGTTCAAGCTGTAATGAAACAATGCCTGCTCATTATAATAAATACAGATTATGGGCTCTCACTGCATGCCTATGCCAATAAACGTGTCTGCTGTGGCATCAGGCTTGGACCTTTTTTCATAAATCCATATCAATTGTCATCTGTCGTTCGCAGATTTTGGGATAGGTTAGGGTCACTAGTCGCATTCTGACTTTCAACAAAAATATTCCGAGAGGGCATAAAATTTATTCTAAAAATCCATCTATTTTCAGATGTAAGATTTGTCATAGTCCCTGTCTCAGCATCGCATTGTCAGCTTCCTGGCAGTTCCAAAATTAAAAGTTCATTACGCACAGAAACAGATACTTGGCAAGCATTGTGCTGATTTATAAGAAGAATTTCTATCTGCATTACTCACATTGCTTCCAGACATTAATAAAAGAATCTTGCATTGTCCCCAGTCATTTCATATTATAAAGATGTTGTCTATTCAGAACTGAAATTGGAAACAGCCTGAGTAGCGCTAATGTAAAGCCTTATGACAATATAGATCAATTTATATAAGTGAAGAGAGATAAAGTGTCAGAAAGCAATGCGGGTTCCTCCATTCATACAACTGTGGCGGTAGCACTGAATCCCATCCCCCCCTCCCCTCGGCCATTCCACAGTCCTGGTAACCTTGCAATTAACCAAGAGCATTGTGATTTTGCTGGGCAAGCGCTCCGCAGCACTCTGGAACATGAGTCTAAAAGAAGCAGGTGGATACAATAAATACAGTGAAAGCCCCCATTACTTGCACTTACAGTACCTTGTACAAGGGTGGCACATGCCTTTACAGAGGGGCCAGTGGTTTTGATGTGCATCTAAGACACATATAAGTCTACTTAGATAAATACACCTGTCCAAATGCTAATAAATCAGATTTGTGTATTTGAAAAAATAAAAAAAGACACAAGAAACACAAAAGAACATGCCAAACTGATAAAGCACCGGTCAGGAGCTGAATGAAAAAATTTTACTGATTTTGGGCTAAAATCCATTTTTTCAATTGGCGTTTATTAAAAATTTTCAGCCGTTTTTTGAGATACAGGGGTTAAAAACTGGCCTGTATCACTACTCAGTCCTGTCAGCCGTGAAGCCTTATCTCTGATCTTCTGCCCTCATGAACGCTCATTTAAGCGATATTCTTATCAGCTATAACGAGTGTTTATGAGGTCAGGAGATCAGAGATAAGGCTTCACATGAGCCGTCAGCTGACGGGACTTTGAAGTGATCCTCTGCAAACAGACTGATATTTAAAAAATGGATTTTAGGCCTAAATCAGTAAAATGCAATGATAAAAAACTGCCCTGAAGGTGTCCATAGCCTTTAAAAAAAACACATGTCCTCTCCTTCATCCAGGAGAAAAGAGGGCATGAATGACAGGAAGAGGTAGAAGTAAATCAGAGAACTTTGCTTCCCCAGACACAGCTTGATATAGGAAAAAAAAAAAAAAAAAAGAGAAAGTGGTGAAAAGACACGTAGGAGACTCATGAGTTCTATGGTCTGATAACACATCATGCTGTGTGGAAGCATCTCCATCACAAACCTGAAAACTTCTGAGGCACCGTAACGAGTAAATGACTGCAACAAAATGAAAAGAAATTCTGAAGGAAAACCTGCTGCAGTCTGAAAGAGAACTGCAATTTTGGTGATGATATATTCAAGACGGTGATCTGAATCAAAACCAGAGCTACAAACACATCACTTAAAGGGACCCTGTCAGCTAGATTTACCACTATGAACTGCAGTACTACACCACTAGTACTGCCTTTGCTGACCTCTGATCAGTGCTTTATATTCTCATATTCCCCCCCGTTTCCTCTCTGTGGCACCACAAAGCTGCTATGGATTAAACTTCTGACTCACGAGCTCGCACACACATAATGGAGAAGAGCTCATAAGTCCTCTCAATGTAATCCATGCAGCAGCATAAGGGGGATAATGAATATGAAAATGAGAATAAAATCTACCGATCGGAGGTCAGTGTGAGCAGTGCTACTCATGTAGTACTGCAGTCCATGGTGGTAAATCGAGGTGGAGGATTCCCTTTAAAAATATAAATATCCTGGAGAAGTCATGTCACAGCCCAGAACACACTGACACTACCCATACAAACTGACAGGACTTGAAGTTCTGCCAACTGGAATGTGGGAACATGGTGTGTCCACCCGACTGCTTATCTATCTCTCATGGGAGCAAAGAAGAACATCTAAGGACTAGTGATGGACCAGACCTTCATCCAGGATCCAAGTAACACAAAAAGAAGAATCCGCAGCACTCCAGACTCCTTAAAATCCAGGATTTTACTACTGACCTATCCTCAGGATAGGTCATCAATATCTGATTGGCGAAGGTCCAAAATCTTGCACCCCCACTGATCAGCTGTTTCAGGATAGCTCTGTCGCTGGAAGTTGGCACCGGAATTAAACAGCTCCAGCTCTGTCTACTGTGCGGAGGACGGTGCTGGTTCTTGAACAGCTGCTCCCGTTCATGGGTGCAGCACTGCAGTAACCTGATCCATACACTACATAGTGGACAGAGCTGTGTAGTTTCAGCATTGGCTTCAGACTATGGAGGTGCTGTAGAAGAGCTGCTCAGAGGAAGTACAAGGAACGGGGACCCCCAATCTATCAGATACTGATGATCTATCCACAAGACAGTCCGGGAATCGCAAGATTCTGGAAAACCCTGTTAAAGACTCTGGATTCTTCTTCTATCTGTCTCTCTGTCTGCACCCTTCACCACATCTGGAGTGCTCCCTCTTCTTTGCAAGTTATATATTGTGAGACTGAGAACTGACGATCTTGGAGGGATTGCACCCATCTTCACTTTAACAGTGCTGCTGATTTTTTTTCTTTTAAGTATCTATCTATAGCTGAATCTATCTAGGTATCTGGGTATGTATGTATGTATCCAGGTATCCATCCAGGTATCCATCCATCCAGGTATCCATCCATCCATCCAGGTATCCATCCATCCATCCAGGTATCCATCCATCCATCCATCCATCCATCCATCCAGGTATCCATCCATGTATCCATCCATCCATCCATCCATCCAGGTATCCATCCATCCATGTATCCATCCATGTATCCATCCATCCATCCATGTATCCATCCATCCATCCAGGTATCCATCCATCCAGGTATCCATCCATCCAGGTATCCATCCATCCATCCATCCAGGTATCCATCCATCCATCCATGTATCCATCCATCCATCCATCCATCCAGGTATCCATCCATCCATCCATCCAGGTATCCATCCATCCAGGTATCCATCCATCCAGGTATCCATCCATCCAGGTATCCATCCATCCAGGTATCCATCCATGTATCCATCCATCCATCCATCCATCCAGGTATCCATCCATCCATCCAGGTATCCATCCAGGTATCCATCCATCCATCCAGGTATCCATACATCCAGGTATCCATCCAGGTATCCATCCATCCATCCAGGTATCCATCCAGGTATCCATCCATCCATGTATCCATCCATCCATCCAGGTATCCATCCATGTATCCATCCATCCAGGTATCCATCCAGGTATCCATCCCTCCAGGTATCCATCCCTCCAGGTATCTATCCCTCCAGGTATCTATCCCTCCATCCAGGTATCTATCCCTCCATCCAGGTATCTATCCCTCCATCTATATCTGTTTTTCCTACCATTTAAATGAGTCTAGCAATAGAAAAATAAATTATTTAAGCCATCCATCTACGTTTTCTTTAAATTGCGAAAATCCAAATATACATTTTACAATGGAGAGTGGAGGCTTTTCAGACTATTAAGAACAAGCATATGTTGTGCTAGAAATAATGATTATATTATTCCATACCAATGAGAACATTGGGTTTTCCAAACGCTATTTATAAAACCATCACAGTAGGTTTCTTAATTGAATGCTGCTTTATCACTAGGTAAATATTCTGCTCCACTACTAAAGGAAACTGGCAGCCTGCCATTATAGGCATGAGACGCAGCAACCGTTCTCCAGCTAACATCATTTAGCCATTCATCCTTCCCATAATAATACAGCCGGGCACAAACGCCTCCTGAATGAAGCAAAACGAAATGTGGAGCTCACTAACGCTGCATATAAAATACAGATAAATAGACAGAAGTCATCAGTATTTTACAACTTTAAAATACAGTTGAAAAAGGTTGACAAACACAGAAAAAGGTAAAACCACTGCAGATGGGAACCAAGCTTAATATTCGTAATAACAATGTAATGCTCTTTTGGCCGTTGCTTTAGAAAATATAAGGAGACATTTAGGGAATGTTCACACGACAATTTCCACGTGGATTTCGGTGTTCAGTTTGCGGGAAATCCAAATGCATTTTAACTCCAATTGTTCCTCTAAGGTAGGGATGCTGAACCTGCCGCCCTCCAGCTCTTGCAAAACTACAACTCCCAGCATGCCCTAATAGCTGTAGGCTGTCCAAGCATGCTGGGAATTGTAGTTTTGCAATAGCTGGAGGGCCGCAGGTTCAGCATCCCTGCTAAGGGAATCTGTGCCGACACTCATATGGAAGCAGGGATTTTCAGTGCAGATTTCAAAACCACAAATCAGTGTCAAGAAAGGACATTGAGGAGATTTATCAAGACTGGCGCTGACTGTGCCTTTTATACCCTCTGCACTGCTGGCGCCTTGTCATAAATTAGGTGCATTCTTCAGGAGTCTGTGCGCCTAACCAGAAATCTGCAACAGCTCAGAGCTGCAGAAGATTTCTGGCTTCATTTACACCAGAAAACTGGCGTAAATAAAGATAAATTTGTCACTGTGGCTTGCCACGCTCCCTTCCTGCCATTGACACAACCACTTTTAGGAAAGTGAAAAAGGAGAGATGCGACCATTTTTTCAAACGTGGCAGTTAAACCTTATTGATGTAAAGTGTAACTTTCATTCTTGTTTATTTTTGTAATGTGTAGGGGCAGTCCTACTGACCATTTTTGTAATATACATTAATTACTAAAATTGTACATCTCTATTAGAAAAATAATGTAGCTCTAAAGTGTCCCATTTTGAGCCTTAGCAACATCCTTCTGTCTTCTGTTTACATAACAGTGGAGACTTGCTCAACCCTGACTGTGTTATGTAAACAGAAGACAAAGGAGCGTTGCTAGGGCTCAAAATGGGCCACTTTAGAGCTATTTTTCTAATAGAAATGTACAATTTCAGTAATTAAAGTATATTACAAAAATGGTCAGTATCACTGCCCCTACACATTACATAAATAAAAACACTTAAAATTATAAACCGGCTTTGGCCTTCTGCTGGTAATAATGGCTAGGCAGGTAACGCTATTCCTTGCCATCACTACATTCTGTTTTTATCAACTTCCTATTGGATTTTCTAACAAAACCCAGCAAGCTTTGCTCTGTAATGTTTCACAGGACATGCTCTGCCTAGCTAAGGCTACTTTCACACTAGCGTTTTCTTTTTCCGGTATTGAGTTCCGTCATAGGGGCTCAATACCGGAAAAAAACGCTTCAGTTTTGCCCCTATTCATTGTCAATGGGGACAAAACTGAACTAAAGACAACGGAACGCTCCTAAAAGCATTCCATTCCGTCTTCAGACCGGAGAACAAACCGCAGCATCCGCACCAAGACGGATCCGTCATGACCCCCAATGCAAGTCAATGGGGACAGATCCGTTCGGTGTGACACACTCAGTAAAAGGATCCGTCCTCCATTGACTTTCAATGGAGTTCATGGCGGATCCGTCCACAGCACACCACACATGACAGACACATACACACAGACATATACACACATCGCAGGAGGAGGAGGACTGCACGCACATAGGAAGAGGGCGCTGTGGGGAATCTTCCTATGCGCGCCGTCCTCCTGTGCTGTGCGGAGCAAGCTGGGAGCATGTAAGTATGTGTGTGTGTGTGTGTGTGTGTGTGTGTATGTGACACGTGTGGGGCCAGAGCGCTGCTCCGGCTCCTCATGTGCACTTGCGGCAGCACGGATCTGGCTGCACCCTTCACCCGCCGGATCCGTGCTGCCGCTAATGTGAAAGAGGCCTAACAGAGATTACAAGTGCAGATGGAATAACTACTACAGGCAGAACACTGTGGGGGGCGGAATAAGCCCTATACAACATGACAGAGCAAAGCATGCTGGGTTTGGTTAGAAAACTCAACAGCTGAATAAAACTGGAAGTTCTGAATGTAAACATCCTGCCAGGATGCAGTGATGTTGAAAGAAGGGCAAGGAAAGTGTCGACATTACAGAACAGATAAAAAAACAAGTATATCAGGTAAAAATATGCAGTGTTTCTGGTACTCTGGGCAGATTAAAAAAATGAAACTATGAAACTGGAGAATGCCTTCTAGTGCTCTTTCCTAGTCTATTAAGTATAAATTTTGCTTTTTAATTTGTGCCTGCATCTTTGAGAAAAAGTTCACTATTCAATATGCAAATTAATAATTTGGTGCACTGAGGACAGGGATGTGTCCTTCAGTGCACCACAGCTTTGCCGCATCCGCTTCCCAGTGCTTCCCGGTTGCTGGACAGACAGGGTGAGGCTTCATTGCGTCATCAAGTTTGTCAATCAAACTACTGTGGGAGGTGCACACACACACAATGTCCTGTCCCTAGCTGAACTACTTGACAATGTGCGCTGGATCATGCTTTTACCCTGCAGATCTGCAGCAGCTGCCTTTTCAGAAGAGAACAATATGCTCAAAGCAAATTGCTTTCTCTGGTAGAACAGGGTCCCAATGGGTGCCCCATTTCTTTAGTTTTGTGTACAGTAGATATACATCATGCGAATTAGAGTTTACAGTTCACCTCTAAATTACAGCTGAAACATTCAGACCCTTAGTTATAGATGTAGACACTGCACTTATGCGTTAACAATATAAAGACCTGCGGTGACTATGTAATGAAAGAGCATTTTATCACTGCTGAGGGCTGCATGCTCGGGCTACAGAGAAATATTAAATATGTTTGAACAGTTCCCTTCAAAGGAAAGTAAAAATACATTGGCAGACAGGGCTTCTCAAGTGACTCAGCACCATGGTAATGATAATTACGTCTGATAGACGTATGACTGTGAATGAGTAATGATACCATGATACAGCGTAACGGTGTCTATATGACAGACTAATCAGCGATGGCAGACGGGCTTCATGGTCACTCATTACATTCACTTTCATGCGTTTCTTTTCTGCGGTTTGCCCTTAGCAATCTACGTAAGAAGTCTGTAGATGGAGACAAAGTATTAGAGCCACCGAGTTAAGATGGCAGGTTATCCTTTTCTGCCATGGTTGATATGAAAAATGAAAACCACATAGTACGACAGTCTCTTTCTAACCAGCCATGTACCTCACATGGATCCAGAGATCTCCACATTTTTTGCTCCAATTGTTCTGATAGATTCTCTTCAGGAGGGCAACTTTGGGGGCATGTCCTTTCTCAGGGGGTGCGTCTCCTTTTTGCTACAGCTCTTTTCCTGTAACTACCACAGCTTTTAATAGAAGACATGCCTGGTGGCAGTTAAGGACTGAAACAGAACATTTGCGACCACCTCAGTGAGGTGGACAAGAAATAATGCAAAAGGACACACAGCAGGTGGCGCTATACAGATCCATTTTATTGAATAACTCAGTGGTTATGCTAAATGATTCATGGCATGCAATTACAAAGCTATTTAGATACAGTGCTGGTTTGAAAAATGTAGAAAATGTTGTGTGGCACAACCCACTTTCACTAAAAAAGGACTGTTTCCATTCATTACTTTTTTAGGCCTCCTGCACATGACTGCATACACTCTTTTCGCAAGCCTCATTGTAAAAATTACCTGTGTTAACGTCACCTCAATCTGGGCTCTGCAAGATGTGGTAATTAAAGAACGCACTCCGTGTAGCCTCTAACCCCTCCATATTTGATATGGACGTGTGCAGAACATGATGATGGGTTGGATAAAAGTGGTATGAAGTCGCTATAACGCCCACAAGAAAACATATCTTAGCGAACAGTCAAGAACTGACCTCATAAAACCTGGTTGTAAAAAAAACTATCAGATGCAGGGGGTCTGGTGGTAGAACCTGCAGACCTTCTTAAAGGGATTCTGTCACCACCATTTTGCATATTAAGTTATTTATACCACTGGATTTCTCTTATCATAAGGATCCCCAAATGGTTATTGTTATAGGGCCCAGATGAAGATTTGTGGTGTAAAAATCCTTTTTTATCTACTGTCAATCACTTACATTAAGGGGCCCAAGGGGAGGTGACCATGTTTGCTGGAGCCCGGGCTCGGCGATTCCGTTGGAGCCCCGGACCGCCCACCTAATTAATATTCACTTCACTCAGTGAAGCTCCGACGCGGCAATTGATGTACTGCGCCTGCGCAGCCCCGGACCGCACAGCTAATTAATATTCACTTCACTGAGTCAGTGAAGCTCCGACGGCGGCTGTAATCCCGCGCAGGCGCAGTGCCGCGTCGGAGCTTCACTGACTCAGTGAAGTGAATATTAATTAGGTGTGCGGTCCTGGGCTGCGCAGGCGCAGTACATCAATTGCCGCGTCGGAGCTTCACTGAGTGAAGTGAATATTAATTAGGTGGGCGGTCCGGGGCTCCAACGGAATCGCCGAGCCCGGGCTCCAGCAAACATGGTCACCTCCCCTTGGGCCCCTTAATGTAAGTGATTGACAGTAGATAAAAAAGGATTTTTACACCACAAATCTTCATCTGGGCCCTATAACAATAACCATTTGGGGATCCTTATGATAAGAGAAATCCAGTGGTATAAATAACTTAATATGCAAAATGGTGGTGACAGAATCCCTTTAAAATGTGTGTCCATTTAGCTTTGTCATTTCTTTGGGGGACAACTCGTTTGATGAACTATTTCCTTGTATTTGTACCTTTTGATAACTGCATTTTTTGTATGTACTGTCCTTTAGATATTAAAACTTCACTTTAATAAGAGCCTTCTTTTGTTCTAAACAATTTCACAACCTAAGATAGCTAAAGGTATGGCTCAAAGTATCAGAGTGGGAGGTAAATCTGTGGGTAGGGAATAACTTGGAAAAACCCCTTTAATGATAAAATGGGTCTACAGATAACAAGTTTCTGAGTCCACTTCATCAAATCCAGAACTCACAGTAGATGCCTTTTGGAACTGATGTAGGGGTTTTAACCCTAAAAGGGGTTGTTATCTGTGGACATTCTTCACCATTAATAAAAGTTTTTTTAAAGACACTTTCCATTCTTTAGGCTACATTCTGGATTTCTAAAGAGTGTAGTGCTTCTCATTGAAGAGATACAGCTGGTGTATGGCGACTTACTTCAGGTAAAAAAGGTATGCAAATGGTAAGTCCCTCTTCAGCCTCTCAGAAGAGTCAATGGCTTGGCATGCATGGGTTTTTTTCTTCCTTTTGGAGGAGAGCTATTTTGCATACTTTCTCCTATAGAGCATTGCCAGAAAATAGGTCTCAATGAGAAGCAGTACCCTCCAAACAGCATCTAAGGAACCTCATCCAGCAAACTAGATGTTTCATGTAAGAACACAAACATCTGCCAGCAGATGGGTACCTCTTTCTTTTGGAGGAGTCTCTGATTTGGCTGGAATGATACAGTTTTCTTTCTTTTGAAGAATAGATATTTTGCACACTAGATTTGAGTATAAAGATTTGGCGTATTAAATAGAAGATGACATTGGTATGAAAATGCATCTCAATTAATATACTGTGATTACACAAGACTACACTATAACCAGATATGATAAAAGGAATGGAGCAGCAATTTGTGAAGCGCTCTGTTCCTTGCACCTGCTGAGTGATCTTCAGTAAACAAACAGATGTGTAATTTCAGATAATACAGAGAAACATTAAGTCACATTTCTTTCCGCCTCAAATGGGAATCAAGATGAGATCTCAATAAAAGACAAGAAAAACAAATGCAATGCTGCTAAATGTTTAATAATCATCCACACTAAAATCACCCCATAAACCATTACCATGTGTACGATGGCACATTAACCGTGGAGCTGCTACATGATGTGAATTTATACCGTGGCCTTCAAGAAACAAGATACAGAATCTCATTTCATGCCAAAAAGATTATTTCTACTCTTAAAAAGGCACAAAATGTAGGTTTCAGAATTTAGAATATTATAAGGGCATATCCAGAAATGCTTGCTATTGCTTCCCGAAATATTGTTTAAAGGAGTTTTCTAGAAATGAAATATTAATGACCCATCCTTAGGATAGATTGTCAATATCAGCTTGGTGGGGGCTCTGGCATTCCGCTGATCAGCTGACAGGAGGAGCTGTGGCACTCAGAGCTATCAAAGCTCGGTATACTGTGCGGTGGCCTCACCTGGTGTACTTACTACAAGTAAAAGGGACTCACCTTGCAGTATATATCCTGGCCACTACACAGAGTATGGAACTGTGCTAGTTCCAGGAACAGCTGATTAGTGGGGGTGCCAGGAATCGGACCCTCCACCAATGTGAGGGATAGGATAGGTCATCAGTATTTAATTCTAGGAAAACCCCTTTAACTCAGAAGATGACTTTAGATTACTCTAAATGTGGCTTGAAACTTGCCAAGCCACAAAAAAACCAAGAACTGTTTAAAGCACCAAACCTGATTTCACACTAAGTACCGTAGGTTAAAGAGAGATGTAACAAGAAGTCATAATACAAACTGCATACATTATTAAATAGATCTCTTAGACCTAATGAGGCTGGTGTACTTACTTTGATATTTCATTTCAGAAAGGTTGTGTAATCCATTTTGAAAGTTTAATGACCGATATTCAAATGACCATTGTAATGATCCAGTAAGTAAAGAGGATTTACACTCCTTCCTGACAGTCGACTGCTCGTTCAGTGGGGGTGAAGCACTTCGATCACCTCCACAATATGAGGACGAGCTGTCGCTATTGCGATCACTTGTCTTCATACATCTGCATTGTTTCTGGGAAACAGATGGCTGTATACACAACACAATCTGCTACCCAGAATCAATAATTTAGCTGCCTGCATGAACAACAGTTTCACCTGATGAATGAGCGTTTCGCTCATTCATCAGGTGATCGGATGCACCTTTACATGGGAAGATTGTAGGGTTGGAACGTTCATTCCCGATAATCTGCCTGATTATCTGGCTTAAGTCACGTCCTGCAGCGCCATACACATGCGGCACTGGAATCCTACGGGTTAATACATTTCTGATTAACAAAAAATTATGTATAAATTGACAATTGTGTGTTACTATCCCCAAGTAGGAGGGGTGTCTCTATTACAAGCACCCGTGTTTGTGGAGCCCACCAAGGAGCCTTCCCCAAGGGCTGAGTATTAAGCCCACCAGGGCGCCCTCTCCCAGGGCAGAGTATTACGTAGTATCTGCTGCCCAGAAACGATGATTGGTAATGCCCTTATGACCGTCAGGATGAACCGATGAACATGCATTTGTTGCACATTTAGATGGCCAAATTATAGGGAATAAGCGTTCGCAGGAACGGGGCGATTATTGGTTAGTCTAAATCCACCTTCAGACATAAGGATTTAGAATGGGATGTCATAAAAGCTTCTGTAGGTGCAAAGTGTATGTTTCCCTATACTTTTGTCCATAGTGAATGCATGCATGCCTGTCTGGAAGGATTGGGAGAGATTGCTGGTCGTGCCATCGTGGAGAAAACAAATCTAATTGTTGTGGACAATTTCTGGCACATCTATACATGTTAATAAAGACAATATTTCCTCGGGTATATTAGTGTGTGGGATATATTGCAGTGAATGACCCCAGATGCCAGTGAATCTGGTTTCTGGAAATCATCACCTCTGCTTGGGCTAATGCATGTAAAAGCCTTGTAACAACGTCTTAAGCAGACATTAGACATTCAGCTTAATGATCTCTGACATGTGATCCATGATTTACTCATGAAGCAGTGAACCCTGCCCTTGCCTGTGTGATCTCCACATATGCTCTCCGACTGACATTTATTAATTAACATAGCCAAGATAACATTTCTAAGACAGTATATGTTATTGTTCCACTGCTGTTACGTTTGAAGGGTTATTTGTGTTTGGCCTAATACACCCTTGCCCTGTGGTACATGTACTCCATGGGGAACTTAGAGGGGTCCTGGCTCTGTCCTCAAGCTGCCCTTATAACAGCACAATGTATGATCACAGTCCTCATAAATTTCAGGGCAATGGCAAGAATTGGAATGAAATCTCAGAATATTCAGAGTATTTAGAGGTGAATTTTAATTTTATTTTTTATGACATTGATACATGTCAATGTGAAGTAATAGAGCTCCATTGCTTGCCTATGTAACCTGATTTCTAATCTGCTACAGCTGTAGATCTGAAGATATCCAAAATAAATGGTTTAAAGAAGCAAAAAAAATTTAAACAAGCCCCTATGTGGAAACCATGAATCTTTGTTTCCTCATAATATGCAATTTATGTAGATTTCCAGCTTTATGAACCGGCTCTACAGATGATAACGCTTATGAGCAGTGCACAATGGGGGCAAAAGTAGTGGGACACATTGATGGCAAACTGTGGAGAGGAGATAAGCCTCCCTTTGTGTCCATACAATGGCACAGAATGCCGTGGAATGAACCTTTGCTTTGGTGATAATGTATAGGGAACACATGCAGATTATGACATCTCCAATGAACCATGGAAGATTATGTTTTTAACATTTACAAACTATATAAGGGATTTCTTTTCTTACCAGGCTAATGTAATAAATGAGATGGCCTCAGAACATTACATGGTTCTCTGGTCCCATGATGATTTTTTTTCTAATTTGAGTACAAATACTTTGAGTACAAATACAAAAAAAAAAAAAAAAAAAAAAAAAAAGTACAAATCTCAAATACCTGAGCAGGTTGTTTACATGCAGAACTTCCTGTTTTTATCTGTTTTCTGTTGGGTTTTCTAACCAAACCCAACATGCTTTGCTCTGTAATATTTCAAGGGGATTGCTCCACCTGCTACAATGTTCCCTCTGCAATAGTCACGCCCCCTACACCCCCCCATGTTATTTAGGTGGATCAGGCCCTGTTAGGCCACATGATTGCAGAGTGGACCATCCATTCAGCAACTCTAAAGGTCATCTGTCATTTGTTCCTTTGAATTTGACTGACCTGTTACATGGTGCACTTGGCAGCTGAAGGCTCATGTTCATATGTGCCTGCATTGCTGAGAAACATTTTAATATATGCAAACGAGCCTCTAGGAGCAACAGCGGTACAACGTTACTACTAGAAGCTCCGCCCTTTTCTGCACAGAGCCAGGTGTGATCACATTTTCATTGCCTGTCCCTGTCAAAGTGCAGATGGCGCAGCCATTGCAGAGACATCAGAAATTCTAGATGTAATGACAACACCCCCGTTGCTCCAAGAGGCTAATTTGCATATATTAAAACATCATTTTTCTCAGCAATGCAGACAAATATGAACACAGGACCAACACAGATGTCTTCAGCTGCCAAGTGCACATGTAATAGGTCAGCCAGTGTCATAGGTACAAATCTGCTGACAGATGTCCTTTAAATCCAGTATATAATGACATTTCTGCCAAACTTTGTAGATTTCATTATTTTCTGCACTTTAATAATATCAAAGGCCTAACGTTACAAAACCTGTTATTAGCAAATTCCTCATATGTTTCCAGCGGAGAAAGATTATATGTAGGCATGGCAAATATGACATGTAGCCTGTACTGTAACCCAAAGCTGCAATAATAGTCCTGCTGGCTTCAGAGCTGAAATCTCTCTAACACTGTACAAGCACTGTAGGGTCTAACGTCGGGAAGGGGATCCACGAATTTTACCAGAATGCAAAGAATATAGCCTTCTAGGAGCTCATCTAAGCTACCACAAGAGTGTCACATAAGAGATCAACCTTCCATCTCATCTGTACTTTGAGGGCTATTGAAAGCTATAAGGAATTTAAAGGCTTGAGACAGAAATCAGCTCAGATACCAGGCAATTTCACATACATGTGATTAACTGAAAACAGATTCTGGCTGAAAGGACAGCGGAGACAGCAGACTCAGATTATGCTCTCCACTTTGATCACTGTAAACATTCATGCATCAAAGCAAGTAGCATCAGAGAAAGCAGCGGTCCGGAATGAACTGCGTAATATCAAGGAGCAGCCACTTTAAAGAGTGTCTGCCCCCTAATAATAACCTTCACTTAATTCTTCTGCCAAGAAATTAAAGATTCTGTTTAGTCTTTTCTTAGTTATGAATGTGATGCTAATGAGTGAACCAGGAGTAAAAGAATAGGGAAGGATTAAAGTGGATACATATGGATTCATACATATGGAGCAAAGATTATTTCTAGTGGGAAAACCTACATTTCTCAGTTATTTCTCTCCTTATGGAGAGTGGCTAAGAGGCGTGAGGAAGTCTAGAATTCTGGGAACATGGTATGAAAAAGAGCTCTTGACAAGCTCTGCCCCTAATGCCACCAGATGTAAGGTAGCTGTCCTATAAGTCAACGTTCGACCTTTTAAACAGACCCTTCCGGGTGAGTGCCCCTCATTAGTGCAAAGAAGAGAGTACCTAACTGGGTGAGAAGCCTAGGTCAGGATTCGGGGAATACTATAACTCCTTATGGAGAGTGCCTAAGTGGCGTGAGGAGTCTTATAGGCCAGGCAACGTTCCTCTGAATTCTGGGAGAAGGGTATGCAAATGAGCTTGTAACAAGCTCTGCCTCTAATGGATAGCTACTTTACATCTGGTGGCATTAGAAGCAGAGCTTTTTACCAGCTCATTTCCATTCCCTCTTCTCAGTTATTTCTGTGATGGCACTATATTATACAAGCTTATACTTACAGCTTCTCCACTTTTATTTTGATAGCCTTTATTTCGGATTGCACATAATATCAGTTCTTCGGGGGCCCAACTCCCAGCACATTCACCAATCAGCTGTTTTGCAGAGCTCTGCAGTAACCAGCCCCAGTCGCTACAGAGTTTCCAGAGAGGTGTAGTTCCGATGTCTTTTCCAGTCCCAGATCTGCTGCAAAATAGCTGAATAGTGAGATTTAGACCCCTGCGATCTGATACTGATCCTTAGGATAGTTCATCAATGTTTCAGTCCCAGAGAAACCCTTTAAGATATAAGATTATACTTACAGCTTAGACTTGCTGTGAAACCAGGAAATTAAAATGGTTATCCCCTGTGGACATCTAATTTCTCATACGCTACATAGAGTAACTCCCTCTAAGGAGAACAATACGACAAGGTGAAAGGTTCCTCGTAGTAAGCTATTACAGGTAGACATCACTGGCTTTTCTCGTTTGTGTTAAAATAATTTTAATATCACTCAGTGGTATGAGCAAGACAGGAGAGGTAGTCCTCCAACGAGGTTTGGGACCTAAAGCCACCACACACATTAGATCAGGGATCAGCAATCTCCAGCACTCCAGATGTTCAGAAACTACAACTCCCAGAATGCTCCATTCACTTGTATGGGAGTAGTGAGAATGTTTGCATGATGGGAGTTGTAGTTTCACAGCAGCTGGAGTGCCGAAGGTTGCTGATCCCCACATTAGATTATCGTTGGATGAACCTGCTAATATCAGCAGGGCTGGATCTGTGAATTCTAAAAAGTGCAGAAGGAAAGAAGTTTGTGCCTCACAAGCCTCCAGGGGCGGATTGGCCATAGACCTTACAGGGAGATTTTCCCGGTGGGCCTATGCCCAGGGGGCCGCCTGAGCCCTCCTCACGGCCAGCCAGTGGATGTTTTTGGGTCTGTATTTTGTGCTGCTGGCAGTATTTTGTGATGGACTGTGGTATTTGGCATCTGTTGGGGCAGTATAATGTGCCACAATATGGTATTGCTGGCGCTGCCTTCCATCAGTTTGGAGCCAACTACAAAACGTGGCCACTTTTAGTATTTTTTCCAGGGCCACTTTAAGTTCCCAGTCCGCCCTTGCAAGCCTCCATAAAAGAGTAAGCTTCTCAAGTGGTGAGAAGAAGCAACAGCAGCTCTACCACTCAATAGCACACGAGGATTAGAGAATTGGGGATGGAGGGACCACATATATCCAAAGTCAGCCCATACAGTGAATTGCTAGGTAGGCTTGTTGCTTGGAGTGCTGGATAGTCACCAATAGGAAATGCCAAAATGATTTGGTAACTACCATTTGTGCACCCGTTGTCACTAGTTTTCTATTTGGTCAAAGCAGGAGGCCCCAAAATTGTACTCTGCAGCAGCATCTCTTTGAGGCTTTTTAGTGGTAGCGCTCAAGCATGTGAACTGTACTTTATCATAAAAATGCAAGCATGCTCAGCCAAATTAAGCATGGGCCTGTATAGGGGAGTAGGGGAAATAGCTGTTGGCCAACAACCATTTGGCCGAGAGCTACTGAAGTTGCATTGGCACCTTTAACCACAAAGGAGTCCTTCTGATCTAACACTCAATGAATAGCTCAATGAAATGCCTGTGCAAGTCTCAGTGGGGCTACCCAATTAAGCACTTACCCAATTGGCAAGTCCTAGCCATGGCTAGATGCTACTTTTCACCTCTGTCAGGCAGCCCTACTTTGATCATTCACCATGTAATATTAATTAGAAGGAGGTCAATTGACCTTGGTTCCCATCATTTGTTTTTGAGGACGGATGGAGATTTCGCGGGGACACCTCATTAATTTTAGAAAGAATGCATGTCATTCAATATAGTGACCATTACTGCTTATAAAAGGCTGGTCGTTTCTAGAGCCCTGAACTACAAGTATAGACATCGGAGCAAAGGAGTGGCATTCAGGAGCCTGTTAAGTTGAACAGATACCTTACTGGGACTTGTATTGGCAGCTATATACTGGTTGTCACCTAGCTTATTGAAAAACACATGACTAAAGAACTGTAGAACCACTGGGCCCCTCTTATAAAGGGGTACCTTTCCCTTTATAACATGCAGTGCATCTTATAAAGAGAATACTAGTGAGCTCTCACTAGTGGCGGGGTGAAGCGCTGTGAGCACTGTACTTACTCTTCCTCCCTTCTGCTGCTGTGTCCTGGCTGCAGCGTAAGGACGTACAGAGTGCACTATGACCCGACGCTGCAGGCAGTCAGGTGACTGTACAGTGCTGACCCTGAGAAGAGAAGAGAGCCAGGACAGTGAGAGTGGTGGCAGGAGAGGTAAGTTACTTTATTATTTTACAGTCTGATCTGAGGTTTGATTTGGGGGTCTGAATGGTCTAATTGGGGGGGGGGAGAGGTCTGACTGGGGGTCTGGAGAGGTTTAATGGTGGGTATGGAGGTCTGATTGGGGGTCTGGAGGTCTAATAGGGGCCTGAACTCCTGCCAGGGCCCATGAGCCTTTTGCTACGCCCCAGTGTAGAACTGTTTTTTTTTTTTGACAGGTGACTTAGCAGGCAATGCTCCTTAGTAATAGCAAACATTAATTCAAAGACAGATGTTATCAACTGAGTCCCTGGAACTATCACCGGTATGACTTTACACTATGCCTGACATACGAAAATCTCATTCTTGCAGTCTTGCCCAGCTCGCTGCAGCACTCTCGAGTCAGCCACCTGCCGAATGCCATTCGTTTTCACAGTCAATCCTTATCTGAGCTAATGGTTATGGCACCAGGCCAAACATTAGTACATCTCAAGTCTGTACTTTACACTTAGCTCTGTAGAAAGAAGCTGACACTAATGGCACCATGTAAACAGTGCCTTCAAAATGATCTTAGCACATATACCGCCATCCCCTGGACTGCTATCACAGTGCCTAAAGAGGAAAGGTTTACCTGCCATTTATAATCAAAATAAACATGAATTCACCACATGAAAGACGGCGCGCACTAAACTATTTATCCGCAGCATTCTTCAAAGTAGACTGCAAAGCACAAGGTTATGCTATGTCTACACACAATATAAAACCGTAAACGAAAGGAGCAATTTCACTTTACTAAGCGATTCCATAAAGGAGTCTACATATTTCTGAAATTATACCCTAATAAACTGCTAGCCATAAATGTAAACTATGAGAATGATCGTTCTTACTGCAAACTACATAAACAACCTATTCATTCTGTATCAGCGGTATGACAAATATACTAATAATAGTATCAATCCTTCCAAAAGTCATTAGATCACATAATCAGATTTGTCACAGATATTGTTATGGTTGTGTATTTTACTGAAGACTAACGGTAGCTACAGTCTTTGGTTTGATTTGTTCAGCCCCCATGATGGGGAATTGCTGGGTTTTCTTCTGTTATGGTGGATACCACTTTTTTTTTCCTTCTTTTTTTTTGGGTAGATGAATTGTGTGTCAATAAAATAACTCATTATTCAAATGTTGGATATCTGAAAAAAAGCATACGCGTAGCAATCGGTACATGGTCAGCAGAGATGTGTTGCCCGTCAAGCTGATCAGATTTAGGAAGCTACTAAAACTTTAAAAAACTGGTCATTTTCTAGAAGTGGAGTAACAGGGATCAAGTCTAAACCCCAATACGTCACTTCCAGTTGACTGAGGCTGGGTTTTCACATTTAGGTTTTAAGATGAAGATTTTGAAGCCAAATTGAGGAATGAGTGATAAACGTAGGACAGATATTAAAGGAGTTGGCTCATCTCATACATTGGAGGGATAACGGTAGGGTATGCCCCCAATGTCAAAAATCCCCTTTGGGACCCACACCAAATTCTAGAATGTACTCTACAAATGAAGGAGGTCAGACCGCTGAAGCATGGTCACCCTCCGTTCATTTCTATGGAACTGCCAAAAATAGCCAAGTGTTGACTATTTCCATCAGCCCCAGAGAAGAGAATGGAGCAGTGTATTTCCCATTAATTTCTATGGGACTTCCAAAAATAGCCACGCAGGCTGCTCAGCTACTTTCAACATGGACAGAAATGAATGGTGGGTAGCCATTCTAGAGATAGGTGCAAGTCTCAGAGGTAGGATTCGCACCTATCAGATATTGGGGGCATATCCTAGTGATATGTCCCCAAGGTATGAGATGGGTAAACCCCTTTAAGGCGAGGATGAGTCTTCGGCTTTCTTTCCAATCCGCTTCTGGCTTTGGCTTCAAAAGTTTCAACCTAAAAACCTGGATGTGGGAAATATGATGTCACAGAGACAGAGGGCTGGCCAGAGCTTACTGAGGGGTGGAGATAGACGCGATTAAGGCAGGGGAACCTGGGTACTTTCAGCAAACTCTCCGACGAGGCTGATAGTATTCTTGCTGCAATTCTTATTTTGGCCACCAGATGGCAGGATGACAGGCCAACATAAAAATTAGCAATTGACAGTCATAAACTAATTTTACAAATCCCTGATTGTAATTTAAAATTAAAAAACATAATATATAGGCTCATATATGAGCCTTAAAATAAGAAAATATAAAAAATATAAAAGTTTAAATCATCCCTCTTTCCGTATAATAAAAAAAAAAAACGAAATAACAATAAACAAACATCAGGGGTATCCCAGTGAGCGAAAACGCCCGTACTATTAAAATATAATTAAAAATATGGTGAATGGTGTAACAGAAATAAGGGTCAAAATGGCCGATTTAAAAAAGAAATGTAATAAAATGTTATCAAAAAGTCACACACTCTCCAAAATGCTATCAATAAAAACTGCAGATTGTCCTGGAAAAAATGAGTCCCTATACAGCACAGTAGACATCAGTATAAAAAAAAGTTATAGGGGTCAGAACACGGTGATGTAAAAAACTATTTTTTTTTTCAACGTTTAAATTTATATTTACACTAGACATACAAAACCTATACATATGGGGTATTGTTGTATTCGTACTGAAAGGGTTAAAACCGGTCAGGTTGGTGACAGACTCCCTCTAAGGAATACACTTTCTGCCTATGGTCAAGAGTTGATTGTTTCCAGACTGTTTCTTGGTGGTTAAATGCATTGGCCCACATTTACTGATGTGCCTGTGTCTAGAATCTGTCTATAAAGTGTCAAAATTGGTGCAATATGGCACAACTAGGGTTGCTCCATGTTTTTCTTGAGCGAAAAGGGGGTGGGCAGAAAAGTGCATGGTCTAAGATGTGGAATTTAGGATCAAAATCGCAATGCTGGACCAGGTCTGGACTGTCTAAGCTTACTCCACCTATAGGATTAGTACATCTGCCCCACATGTCTTACAAATTATTAGAATACTTCTCCTACAACACATTCGTCATATACTTTCACTATTTCCATGGATGGACCAGGCTGCTGCAGTATCAGAACATTCTACACTCCCTTGCTGCAGTTTATGGCAGACTGAACCACAGACTGCCCTAAAATCAAGTGTACCTACAGTCGTCTGGTGTCTGCATTTAGAGCATTTAATTAGCTTTATTCCAGAAATGCAGCATATTAGGGCACAGCTATAATACAATATTCTAATAATTAGTGACGAGCATAGCTCCAGCGTGGATGAACTTTTCTTTGTACAACGTACCATTTCAGACAAGGTTGTGCAAAGTATCCTGAAATACAGTCACCGCTCCAAATTGGATGGTAAAAGTGTGCCTTGGATAGAGGCCATTGTTACTTTCTTGGCAGCAGCATGGTTTTCAATATGAGACTAAGTATATTACTGCGCATGATCTGGGGCCATTATCCATGATACAATAATGTGACTTGCATTTTATCAAGACAATGCGCTGCCAAGGTTTCAAATGAGTGTGCGCTGATAACAGTCAGGTATGTTCCTGCCAATGCCAAAGACAATACAGTTATTGTCAAAAAGTTATAACTACTCTCAATACTAGCTGAGTCATTTTACTGTCTCCTGGCAAGGATGCAGTATTTAAAGAAGCACTCCAGGGGAAAAAATGTATTTTAGGTCCAAAAGTAATGGATAATAATACTAATAATAATACAAACAATATTATTACAATTATTACTATTATTATAACTATTATTAGAATTTTTATTATACTTATTATAAATATTATTTTTCTTACATATTGCTTTATTTTTAAATTATCAGCTCCCTTCTGTTCCTCCAATGGAGCATGTGAACCGCATTTCTCAACCATACAATCACCTTTAGACTTGACGACATTTGAAGTGACCCGGACAATTAAGCCTCACCCTGGGAATGGGCAGTGTGGGCCCATGTACTTTTGCCCAACCACTTTTGGCAGTCCGGTTCCCAAGACATTTCAATGAGTCTCATATTGAGCACAGAGACTGTGCTGTGACCCACAGTCAAGACGCTGTATGATTGAACAGAACAATTAGAATCTCAATTGAAGTCATTATTTAACACAGTGTGTATCAGATGCTCATAGATCAATAAGGTTTATGCCAGGAACAATGTGTTGAGGTCCTCAGGAAGACGCATTTGTTTCTGTCTTGAAACCTTGCTCACACACTACGTTCATACGTGTTGTAGTATGCCTGTTCTCCTTCTACGCATTTCTGCAAATAGATACGAAGTGCATCCTCAAGGATACGAGCAAGATAACACACCTACGGGCACCAGTGGGTGCTACTTGCAACAAGGGCTACGCACCCAGACACTGGATTCTGAAAATATGACACATGTCTTGTATACACAATGGGGGAAGATTTACTTATAATGGCCCCTTTACACAGGACGACGATCTAGCAGATTGTCTGGAAGGAAGCGACAATCTGCTGATTGTTATCAGAGGAGACTGCTGCATTCACATGCAGTGATCTTCTCCAGGGTATGGGGAGGAGCGATCACTAATGCCATTGCTCTTCCACATACTGTCTCGTTGTTTCCCATAGCAGAACATATTTACACAGCACGATCTGCAACTGGGAAACGATGCACAAAAGATACAATTACAAGATGAACGAGCGTTTCACTTGTTCATCGGGTAATCGGTGGTGCATTTACACCGCCAGATCACTGCTAATGAGAGTTACTGGTAATGCTGGTTAGGCCCGTGTAAAGGGCACTTAAGACAACAGTAAACTTCGTGGGGGTAATTTATCCTGAGAGATATATTTGAAGTCTGTACTAAAATACTAACGTTTGTTAAATTTGGAGCATCTTGAAACCACTTTTATATAGGAATTGAATACATTTTTTTAAAACACACATGGGTCTAGTGCATTATCCCTAGGAAGGGGGAAAAGTAATGACCTCACTAATCCCCCATCACTGCCGTTCCAATGTTTAACTGGTCCCAACTGGCCTCCATTTCCTGGTCCATTTTCGCAACACAGGAAATGCCCCCTGTGCAAATCACTGTCTGAAGCGGGTCACTGGGGGGAAAAACAGAAGCAGATACTTTTTTCTAATCTCTGCAGCACTCCGTAATCTTCAATTCATAAATACGATTTATTCACCAAACTGGCATGTGACGTTTCGACCGTGTTGATCTTTATCAAGCATGCTTCATAAAGACCTACACGGTTGAAACGTTGCATGTCAGTTTGGTGAATAAATCGTATTTATGAATTAAAGATTACGGAGTGCTGCAGTCCCTCTTTTACTTTTTGGATGACTGGAGGTACTACAGGTCGGTACCCAAAACTGAAAGCACCACCACTAAACCAAGTGCCTTTGCTGTAAGTGCTGCTACCATTTTTCACTTTTTGCTTATCTCTGTAATGGTTTGTGGCCAACAGGTACTTACTATGGCCAGTGGGGGCCACAGACGCTAGAGGTCCACATAAATGGCTAAACAAGTATTCATTGCACAACCTGAATGATTTCAGTGGATATTCATTTAGAAGTACAAGTATTATTAGAAGCCAATGTTTAAAGGACCCAATAGAGTTTAGACTATTTTGGCCAAATCCATAATTTTCAGCAAGACTGTCTGGCAATCTAATGTATATAAGGAGCTTCCAGCTCTCCCACAACAACTGAGCAAGTTGAATTTCAATGTCAGATCCTTTTGTTCTCCTGAGAGAAAATCCATCTCCAGATGTGTCTGATGGTGGCATTCTCCTCTCCACCCATAGAAAACACATACATGCTTAGCAGTGTGTGTACGTGTATGGGTCAGTATGAATAGCTGCGGATGACAACTATTGACGGCGCCTTAACACCTCACTATAAAGTTAAAGGGGTTATCCTGGGAGCTTCTGAAACAAAACAAAAAAAAAACTTGCAATCCCGCAATGTTAGTAATTATCCCATAAGATTTTTAAGATTTTTCCTTGTATAAATTATCTCCTACATTACCCGGGTATGCTGCTTGTTGCTCTCCTGAATGTCCAGGTTGAGCAAGTTGAATCCAAAGAACATAATACTGCCAGTGTAATACAATAGATTTCAGGACTCTTAGGTGACACAGCATTATAAATCAGTGTAATGCTGTACCGATCCTGCAGGTTTATCTCATTCAACCTTCTCGCATGAGAGTGTGGCCTTATAGGCAGGACTTCTGAGGCATCCTCCTGCCTCCACTGCCGACCCCTCTCAAATACACACTGTTTTTCTTGATCCACTTACTGAAGCAAGATCCAAAGTACGGCTGCTCCAGCGTAGAAAATCCCATCGCAAGAAATCATGTGACCTCTAGAGGCGCTCATAGGATGTCAGTCCAACCCCTTCAAGTGATAACAAACTGAGATTCATGTGTGAGGAGTTGCGACCTGCAGTCCTTTGAGTCATGTGATACGGGCTAGTGTCATAAGAAGAAAGATCAGAACTTCTGGTGTCACATGGGCTCAGTGTGGAGTGGCAGAATGAGGGATCCTGGATGACAACATTCTATGAGTAAGTTTTATACCTCAGCATTTTAAATACATAGAAGAGGATTTTTGGCTACCCGTGTAACCCCTTTAATCAAGAACAGATAGCTGTAAAACTCTGGCCTACCAGTCTATAAAATGGAGCCATGAATGCTGGCAATTTAAGTAAAACATAGACAATGAAACCTGCTTGGTAGGACCACACAAAATTGCATTGAAAACTGGTCTCCTAACAGTGTGGCCTTTTTAAGGAAGATGATCAGTATAAATAATATTATGGTGGGACTTAAATTCAGTCAAAGGAAATCTGGTCTTGATAATGGGGTTGGTTTTCACAAAAAAAAAGGTCTTTTGGACAGTTTTTGGTGTATTAGGAAATTAGAATATTGGTGGTAGATGGTGAATGTCCATGTTCAAGTCAACCTCATTGGTCTAACACAGTGGAAAGAGTAAGCTGGGTGGAAGTAACAAAATGTTGAACGATCTACTGAGATCAGAGGTGATCTGCAGGGGTGTAACCACAGGGGGTAGAGAGGTTGCAGTTGCGCCCACACCCTGATGCTTGGGCCCTCATAAGAACACACCAGTATTAGAAATGGCATATGGTACATGTTACAGGTTTATTTTGCATTGAAACCAGGGAGCAACGTCGAAGTGGGCCTCTGGTGGCCTGAAATCTGAGACTTGACCTATCTCAGCAGGCAACTGAAGGAAAGGAAAGCAAATGAGCATACAACCAACACCAAACAAGTTCTAATATGCAGCCCTTATCTGAATCCTCCCATAGACTGTGTATAGGATACAAGTGGATTTATCTCACACAGGAAAAAAAGCCACCAGAAAAGCTTTTCTATGTATAATTGCTTCATTGTGACCTTTCGTCCTGCAACAAAAGCAATTTATTGATGTACAAAAATCCAGCATTTTATTTCAGCAATTGTGTCTTGTGTAGATCTGTCCTTGTCTAGAGAGTAAATTAACCGTCTAGTAAAAAAAAAAGGCGATATTACAAGACTCTGGGCTGGTGTCATCTGAAAACTGACGCACTATGTATGCTCTCTTCAAATGAGGACTTATCTAGAGAGCAAGTGCTTATCCACTCAGACTGAAAGATGAATCAAAGGCAATTTCTAAAAAGGTTGTTTCCAGTATGGAATCTGTCTATTCAGAGCTCAGAATAAGTGTCACCGTTTTATTTACCAACCACACAGAATCAGGAGAACATAAAAGCATGTTCCTCTGTAGCTACTGCTGCCAATTTCCTGAGATAATGGCTGGTGCAACCGACACGAAAACTGACTTGCTCTTCTAAAATACCAAAAGAATAGCTTATAAAATTCTGAAACAGGAATCAACAAAAGGTTTACTGCTCCGCAGATTCCAAAATGAATAGCACTGAAGTAAAGATCCACGCAGAGAGATATTTCAAATAAATGGTTAAAAGCAGAGAACACATTCCAATATTACTTTGCAGGGGAGCAGAAGTTTCAGATTGTCTAGGGTTGTCCGGGAGATTTATCAGCAGACATAAGCTAGTTTATAATGGCCTATATATTGTGGAATCTACTGACAGTCTAAAGTGCTTTTGGCAGAGCTTCGCTTTAAAGGTAATCTGTCACCACCAGCAAGGCTTACTAAGTACAGTAATACAGTACATGTACAGAACACCTGCCACTGTGACACCAGATCAGTAATTTATATGTCCTTACACACCCCATCACTCCACTGTTTGCCCGCAAACCAGTTATGGAATGCACCGCGAGGACTCCTGTGCATCCGCACTTAATGGAGAGGACTCCATGAGAAGTCCTCTTTATGTATATCATTCCTGATTTGGGGAGCACAGCAGAAGAACGGGGGTGGGTATTGACATACAAGTTACTGATCCAGAGTCAGCGGCAGGTATTCTATAAATTATTGTACTTACTGTGGCTTGCCGGACGTGACAGATTCCCTTTAAAGAGGTTGGAAACCTATCGAGGTAGCTTTTAGGCAGCCCCGCTCCTTCCTAGGCAGACCTACACCTGCTCCCCACCGCCGAGTCCCAACAAATTCCCTCCCCGGCCTTGGCTGCCTCGCTCTTTTCTTCTGCTGCCAACATCTGCTTTAACAAATCATGGCGGCACGGGTGGCCTGCTCCTCTTGCATCAAGTTAACAGCTGACATGATGCAAGAGAAGTAGGTCACCACTGTGGCCAGTGACTGGCCGCAGCGGTATCAAAGCAGATGTTGAGCAGCTGAGGCTGGGAAGCGAAGCCGAGACCAAGTGGCAAGGAGCCATATGCATGCTTCACTTTGCAGGTCTGCCAAGTGGTGAGTTGAGGGGAAGGGGGTAGGCAACCCCTTTAACAGCATAAAAAGCACATAATGCAAGGCTCCAGAATAGAAATATTAATTGGTACCTTTAGATCCTCTTTGTAAAAACTGATGACCCAAATTATATTTTTGGTTGCCAAATTAAAAATCCACATTACATGTAAAATAAAGAAAGCATTCATAATAGACAATGGGATGACAGGCCTTTACACTAGACTATGACCTTTACAAAAAACATGTTCTCTAAATAGTGGCTACCAGCAGCCACCACAAGAGGGAGCTTACTGCATACTGTTATATGTAGATTCAATTTAATAGTAATACAGTTTACAGTAAGCTCTCTTCAGTGGCACCTTGGGCACTTGGCACCGGACTCAAAAGGAGCCAATACAGGAGCTAAAAGATATTGTTTGGTTGCATTGGCGACTATTTCAGTCATTGTTTGAAGCCCAATAAAAAGTATGTAAAAGAAAATGCACAAAAACAAGCAAAGTAAAGTAAAGAGAGCAGAAAACTTTAATTTAAAGTGTGAATTCCCTTTTCTCACAAAATTGGATAATTGTACAAATGTACAGTATATGAATTTCTTGTTGCTGCCTGGCATTGCAATCTACAGTATATCAAAAACAGTAGTCAAAGTAAAATTCTAATGTAATTAAATCAACTTTACTGTATCTCAGTGTAGTCAGAACCCCTTTTTGTGAGGTAGTCTGTTCCACAGACATGCCGTCAGCAGGGCAGTATTACCCAGTACAATGGATCAAACCAAAGAACACAGATAATGGAGGGGTTCTGACTACAGTAAGAAAGTAGGTGAAGTTAAAAACGGCAATAGCTATATGAATAAAGCACCCTGCATTTTTACTAAAATGTAAACATACACTTCAAACGAGCAACTGTTCTAAACCTCCAAACCAATCTGTCTGTTCACATCTTCACCAATCGTCTCTACGTGAAGACTTGGCATATTGTTTTGAACATACCATCACCAACGCTATACAGACATTACAAAAATCCAACATTTAAAATCATACTGCCCCAATTATTACATCTGTGAAATATTAAAAGAGCATGTAACGTAAAATAAGAAAGGAGAACCACTTAAAATATACATATCAGAACACATCCTACAGTATATAACTCAAGGAAAACTCAAAGTTCTCAACAACTCAAACAGATTGCAGACTAGACGAGATTACCACAAGATTCAGTATCTTAGGCTACTTTCACACTAGCATTTTATAATTCCGGTACTGAGTTCCGTCATAGGGGCTCAATACCGGAATAAAACGCTTCAGTTTTGTCCCCATTCATTGTCAATGGGGGCAAAACTGAACTGAAGACAACGGAATGCTCCTGAAAGCATTCCGTTCCGTCTTCAGACCGGAAAACAAACCGCAGCATGCTGGTCCAGGCATTCGCAACAAGACGGATCCGGAATGACCCCCAATGAAAGTCAATGGGGACGGATCCGTTTGGTGTGATACAATGGTGAACGGATCCGTCCTCCATCGACTTTCAATGGAGTTCATGACGGATCCGTTACCTGCACACATACATACATACACACATACAGACATACACATAAACATAAACATAAACATACATACATGCTCCTGGCAGGTCACCATAGTGCAGAAGGAGCAGGAAGGCGCACACATAGGACGATTCCACCCGGCGCCCAGCAGAGGGCGCTGTGGGCAATCGTCCTATGTGCGCGCGGTCCTGCTCCTGTACTGTGCTGTGGAGACCTGCCGGGAGCATGTAAGTATGTGTGTGTGTGTGTGTATATATATATGTATGTACTGTGAGACATGTGGGGCCGGAGCGTGGTTCCTGCCCCACACATGTCCTTGCGGCAGCACGGATCCGGCAGCACCCTTCACCTGCCGGATCCGTGCTGCCGCTAATGTGAAAGAGGCCCTAGGCTGGTTTGTATGGACCAATCTATGATCAGATCAGGAATGTTTGATTGTAGTAACATATAGAGAAACAAGATCACAATGACTGACTTCTGCAGACCCCATCATTTCATGACCTGCAGAAGAATGTTCTGGATGTGATCACTCTAATGAGCAGTACTAAAGGGAATTATTTGGCTCGGATGAGAGCAATGAAGGGTATCTACTAATATACGAAAACAGTGTTCACTCTGAGTGCCATATTTTTCCTGACAAACAAGCTAATGTGGTGTAGGTTACTGTAGGTAGGAAAAAGCAGGGTTACATTAGCATGGTCGTCATAAACATAATTCTTACCTGCAGTTTGGAGGAGGATCCAGTGTTATTTCTGCAAGTTCTTTCTGAATTCTTAAAAAAAAAAAAGTAAATACAAATATGTCATATAGAATTATGCTTAATACAATGCATAAAAACAAGAATGAACATTACATTACTCAGTAAAATAAAAGTATGGTATGGTGATGTCCTATCAGCTCCTATAGTGCAGGAGGCTTATGGCCCATTCACACGACCGTAGCATTGCGGGTCCACAAAAATGCGGACCCACAATACTACAGGTGCCACCCGGCGTTTGTTCTGAGACGTTCAGAACACACGGCCGGGCGTCCCATTGAAAATGCCTATACTTGTCGCGGACAAGTCGCTGTTGCGGACAAGTATATGACATTTTTTTTTTTTTTTTTTTTATGCGGAGCCGCTCTCATAGAGGTGAATGGGGCCGCATCTATTCCGCAATATTGCAGAATATATGGGAACCCATTCACACGGTCGTGTGAATGGGCCCTATACAGTATTGTAGAAAAAGACTAGAGGGGTCTTCCAGTCTGGATATTGATGGTATACAGATAAGATATGCCATAACTGTCCGATAGGAGCAAGTCCTGCTAGGATCTTAAAACGGGGCCACACCATGAAAAGAGAGAAAAACAGACGTGCGCAGCCACCTATCTATTTAACCATAAATAACCGAGTGTTGGAATCAATTGGAAGTTCCATAGCATTGAACAGAGAGAACATCGCACAAGTGCAGCATGCTGTATGTTCGCAGCGGGGCCCCATTCTTAACATATGAGAGGGTCCCAGTGGTGGGACCCATCCTCACTGAGCATTTATGGCATAACCCATCGATAAGACATAACTGTCGAGATGGCACAACCCCTTTACGTAGAACTTTTTTAGCTTGAATCCCTGCTCGGTCAGGGCTGGTGAGCAGTACTACTCAGTGACTGAAAGCTATGCACATTCACACTGGATGTCAGCTATAAATAAGACCCAAGGGGTGCTGGATTATGAATCTTTCTGGATTCATGGAAGGTTGCAAAAAGGTATGTTAAAGGGGGTTTCCCACTAACAACATTGACAACACTTATTCCCTATCCACAAGGTAAGTGTCTGATCGCTGGTGATCCAAAGGCTGGGACCTCCAGCAGTCACAAAAATGGAGTTCCGTATGATATCTGAGTGGTGGTGCACACGTGTTGGTCATGAATGTGCACCACCACTCCATTCTCATAGAGGACCCTGGTCACTCTGTTTTCTGGTCCCCTGGAACCCCTTGAAACGTAAATTACATTTATACACATTTTTTGTACTGGTAGAAAACCTCCATTTTACTATATTCACATCCCCACCCATCCCTTGGTTGAACTTGATGGACTTGTGTCTTTTTTTTAACTGTACTGTGTTACCATGTCATTTATAAGAAAACTGTCAGCAGATCTGAGCCCACTGAACTGCCAATCATTTTTTTCAGTTGGGCTTTATTAAAAATATTGAGCCACTCTGTTACAAAGGGCTAAACCTTATCTCTAATTTACTAAAAGGTCCTAAACACTTATTTAAGCCACATTCTTACCAGTAAGAATTGGGTCTTTATAAGGTCAAAGATTAGAGATAAGGAGCCCGTCAGCTCCCTGCCTGATGGAGCAGAGAGAACATTCAGAACAAGCTAGTAGATAAACTCAAAGCTGTGCAGGGAAAATGGCTCAATATTGTGAATACAGACCAACAGAAAGAACGATTTTTAGTTCAAAACGAGTACAATGCAATAATAAAAAAAATTGCCACTGAAGGTGTACACAGCCTTTAAAATACAATAAGGGGAAAAATGCAGCTGTATGTACGTAAAATCACTATTTATCATTTCATTCAGGATGCTCTTGCTGTGTAAGTGGAAATTTCATATTAAGAGCTGTCATTGGATCTTTGGCTAGTAAAAAAAAAAAAAAAAAAAAAAAGAATATTTCTATTAGCTTTCTTTGGAGCCTCAAGAAGTGGTGTTAAATGTTTATCTGGAAAGTAGATCAACTGGATAACTTTACAGCAACCCTCTTATTCTCACATATCATTCTGCATACAACACTGAGGCACTTAGCTGGTAGACCGCTGTAGTGCGCTGGCAAGAAAGCAGTCACCGGGATCTCGGCAAATATTTATTAGACATAAACTGTACATGTATATTTATATTGTAAGCTTGAATAAATATTATGTTCCAGATGTTCACTCTCAGTTACACAGTTCATTCACGGCAGCCCGGTATTAGTAAATGTCCATTCCTAAACACCTGCAATTATGGAATTTTGGCCTTTTAAAAATAGATTTTTCATATCATTTTAAACTTTAGACACAAAAATATCTATTTTGTGCAGTTTTAATGAGAATGTAAAAAACTTTAGTAATAATATATGCACTATATTATTAAAGGGGTTCTCAAAGAGTATAAAAAGTCCCCCATGTGCTAGTCCCCCCACATGGAATATACTTAACATGCACTGTTCCTGGTCCCTGCACACGGATGAAAACATCCGGTGTCGGGAGGGGAGGGGGGGGGGCAGCCAATGGCAGGCAGGGACAAGGACAAGCCTCCTTAGCATCGCGGGTGACACTAGGAAGGCTCGCCCCCGCCCCCCCAACACCAGATGTTTTTATCCGTGCATGGGGAGAGACAGCAGTGGCGGAGTGGGGACCAGGAGCGGTGCAGGGAGTGGGGATCTAGTTAAGTATATTCCATCTGGGTTGGGGACATTTTGTACTCTTGGAAAACCCCTTTAAGTGAAAGCCAACAGTAAAGCCATATAATGAATATCGAAAGGGTACCTATCAGCAGAATCAATGCTAGTAAACCTAGCATACTGCCTGGTAGGGTTGCTCCTGCTGATACATTTCTTGTGAGAATCAGTTTCAGCATTCTAGAGATAAGAGACTTTTATTCTTTATGGTATTTAGGACTTTAGTGCACTGAGGGGTGTGACCAGTCCTGGAAAGATTAGAAGCAGAGGTGCATCGAGTGGCTAGGGTCCGACCCTCAACGCACTGAAGCTCTCATTTCCATAAAGAATAAAAGAAACGCCATAGCTGATTTTCACAAGACAGGTATCATTTTAATCAGCAGGATCAAACCTACCAGGCATTATGCCTGGTTTCAAAGGGTTGATCCAGCTGATAGGTCCTCTTAAATGGAACTTGTGATATCCTTTATGCTGCCCTCACTGGGCAGTGATAGACAAACTGATTTCTGCGGTCCTTTACCTATATGGTAATGTAAAGTAGGTGCCAAGAATGTACAGTTTAATGATGCCAAAGCGTGCCTGATAAGGGTCCGGGGCTGCCAGAGAAGAGTCTGGGTTTTTGGAGGCGATTTTGAGTCAAATTTTCCTGCGGGTTTTTCAGCCAAAACCAGAAGCAGATCCGAACGGAATTAGAATTATAAAGGAAGGACTTATACTTCTCATTCCTGCTAGATCCCCCTCTGGCTTTGGCTGGAAAAACCTGCAGGAAAATCTGCTTCAAAACCACCTCCAAAAAAATCCTGTGTGAACCTAAACTTAGTCATAAGCTCCAGCTCCCCTGTCCACCTCATAATGATCAGCAGTTTCTGTTAGTTTACCCCTAGGAGAAAATTGTCATTCAGTGGCAGGTGGGCGGGAGGGTTGCTCCTGAATAAGACTCTTCCCTGGCAGCAAGGGACTCTTATTGGACGCAAGTTGCCAGCATTACATTGTAAATTCCCGGTAACCACTTAACAGATAAGTGACAGACCACTGAAATCCGTCTTTCACTCCTTTATGCCGCTGTCTGCGAGGGCAGCAAAAAGGATATGGACAGGTCCCTTTTAAATTTATCTGGATCGTATAGGGCTGAACTTATATAAAATATATGTAATACATAAATACATACAGGTAATTCTTAGAGGAAACAAAGGGAACACAATGGGGGAGATTTATCAAATAGGTGTAAAGGAAAACTGGCTTTGTTGCCCATAGCAACCAATCGGATTCCATCTTTCATTTTCAAAGAGGCAGAGCTTTGAAAAATGAAAAGTGGAATCTAATTGGTTGCCAGCGGCAGTTTTCATTTATACCAGTTTGATAAATCTCCCTCAGTGGATCTTTTCTGACTGGTGATTTTGATCCTCTGAGGATAAAGGGCATTAGGGTTGTCACGATACCAAAATTTTGATTCGGTTTCGCTACCGTAAAAAAGTATTGCGATACTCGATACCATTCGATACTACGCAAGAAAAATAAAAACACCTAAAAAAGCCGCATACATTCCGCATTTTATAAAATGTCCAGCCCATAGAACATTCCTCTCCTATTTTTTTTTTTTGGGGGGGAAAAAGTCACTAAAAAAATGGCGAATCGTGCAGTTTTTATTTATTTATTTTATTCTGTTATGGCGTTCACCGCATAGGAGATATTTTTTAATACTTTGGACTTTTCGGACGTGGCGATACCTAATATGTTTATTTATTGTTTATATATTTTATATGTAAAATTGGGAAGGGGGAAATTAAAGTTAATATTTTGGTGTTTTTTAAAACTTTTTTTTATTTCCTATTAGTCCCCTTAAGGGCTAGAACTCTTGTCCTAATCACCGTAATAGAGATCTATTAGGGTGCATAGGACTTACACTCTCCCTGCTTCCCTGTTCTTTGTGCACACAGCAGCAGGGAGCTTACCATGGCAGCCAGGGCTTCAGAAGCGCCCTGGTTGCCATGGTAACCAATCGGAGCCCCGCGATTACACTGCTGGGGCTCCCAACGGAATCTACCACCAATGAAGGGGGGACGGGGGGGGTCACCTGTGGCCACTGCCACCAATGTTTATTATACTGGGGAGTTGGGGGGGGGGGGGGAGGGCGCACTGCTCCACCAATGAACATTACTATCATTTAATACAAGTGCAGGAGCGGGTGCCGGCGCAGAATCACATAGCCGGCACCCATGACAGGGAGTTGCGATATGCTGCAGTTAACCCCTTCAGGTGCCGCACCTGAGGGATTAACTACCACTGATAGTAAATGATAGTAAGGTTCATTGGTGGCGCAGTGGCCACAGCACCTCCCCTTCTCCGCCCCCCTCCTTTCATTGGTGGCAGCAGCAGAACAGGGGGGAGGGAGAGCTTCCTCTTCCCTTGTGCTGCTGAGGGAACATGGAGCGCGCTGAGAGCAGTGCGCTCTATGTTCTCTGATACTAGGCTGCACTGTAGCACAGCCTAGTATCGGTAACAGGCAAAAGTATCGATTGGGTATTGAGAATAACCTAAAGGGCATATTAGAGTAGACTGCAAGACTATCAGTAAATTATCAGGAACAAGCTTGTTCACGATAATTGTCTCGTATAATCGAGTGGCCGATCATCTGATGAAAGATTAAAGGGGTTATCCAGGCCCCTCACACAGACAGTACTTACCTCGCTTCCTAGCACCCGCGGCTCTTCATCTCCGCCGCTTTATCTCCCTGTCACGCGGAAGGGGGAAGCCAATAGTAGCCCGCGACGGGAACAAGCCATCCCAGCATCATTATGTGCGTTTATATTCAATTATCTATATTGTTATGCATCACCAATTATGTATACCTTTTTTCATATTATTTGGGCGCTTTTCTATTATACAATATTCAATCATGAGTCTTGCCATTGCACCATAAATATGTTCCATTTTAAATATGTTCCATATGTACCATCCCCCTATTGAGCCTTCTATATGTTATGCTGGTTGCTGGTTTGCCAGGTTGCACCACATTTAAGATGGCCACCACAGTGCGCGCCGTGTCTCCGCGCATGCGCTGGACTGGTGACATGGTCTGGACTTCGGTAGTGCACGGATCGCACAACTTCCTGCGCGCTCCTTGCCCTCTGAACTCCGGCCTGCTGTTCGCCCGCCCAGCTGCATGGCGTGGACGCCAGCGTGCCAGGTAATTTGTGGTGACCTGCATTATAGTCTTTGGGTGTGTACCTGTATTTGCATACTACTGACCCCTTCATTACTCATACAAACACCTGTGGCTGTGGTTCCTTATTTGTCAGTCTCTGACCATGTGACTTGTTTTGGCTCTTTATAATCCCCTTGGCTTCATTGCCCACCGCTGCCCCTTGATGAAGCAGACAGCGAAACGCGTGTCGGGGTGTGGACCGGTGGTGCATTGCGGTGGGACTCTTTTGGTAATTGTCACTGTTTCCCTTATATGCATTTGGCTATACTGCCTCTTGTTATTCAACTGTTACATTATTCTGACCTCTTATTTTGCACTTGCACTTTACTGCTTCCCTACCTACTTGCCCCACCTGTCCTTGGCAATTTTTAATGGATTTTAAATTTCTAGAGTGACTAATCATGTTTTGTAATTGATTTTTGAATTAATAAACATTGTACTGATCATGTTATTCCGGTGTCTGTATATTATATTATATTCAACCCATATATTTAGATTGGTTCTCTGTTTCTGTCGTCGTCTGCTATTGGCTAATGACAACTCCATGTTTTCATCCGCGCAATGGGGACATGCAGCAGCGGCCATGCCGGCAACAGAAATGACACGGGTGCTGGGAGTGAGGTAAGTACTCTCTGTGTGAGGGACCTGGGGGGAACTATAGGCCATGGATAACCTCTTTAAAGGGGTTATCACACGAATAATGTAAAAAATTAAAATCAGACATCATATAGGACATGACAACCTCTTTTTAACAAAGTTAGAACCAGCCCTGTACCTCACATGGATCCAGAGATCTCCACAATCATTGCTCTGCTAGATTTATCAAGCTGAAAGCTCAAGGGACGTGTCTTTTCTGCTGCAGCTCAGGAGGTGTGTCCATGATCTCCCTATCACAGATCAGGAGGCTGTTAAAAGTTGAAACTGAGCATGTGCGGCCTTCTCAGTGAATAGGTCAAAGAAATAGGAACTTAAGTGGTCCTATACAGATACATTTTATTGAATAACTCAGAATCTATACAAAATTTTTAATTACATGCAATTACAAAAGTATTCAGATCCAGGTGCTGGTTTGAATATATAGAATATGTAGAATATCTTTCGTGGGACAACCCCTTTAAGTGATCTTTAGAGACAACTACCTGATTCAAATTGTTCTACACATTAAAACATCATTTTATTACTAGCCCATAAAACTATTACTATTGCGGATAGGGAATAACTTCCTCTATCCAGAATACCACTTTAAGAGGAAACTATACAACACACTAACTGACAATGGACTGGATGTGGGCACCATAGTGCTGGCCGTGTAATACATATCCATTATAACATGAACATCCTGCAAGCATAATACTTATCTATTCTAAAATACTGAACACTAGTTTAAATGAAGCATGTCTGTGTCCAATATATGTACACATGTAATATTTATGCTATATACTTCTATGCATTCATTAACTAGTCACTGGGATGAATCAAAGCGCTATTGTCTGCAGAAAATGGATAATGGCAACAGTCTGTATCAAATTTTCTTCCCGTCTAAAAAGGAAAAATTCTAGAGAAGCATAACAAATGAGAACAATTAAAAGTAATGCTCTAATCCAAGCAACGTGCTTGAAGTAAAGCGCTCACTAAAACCTCCAGCCTTGGATTTCAGGGTAGTTATTCTACACCACAACAAGAAAACTGGGACAACTGAACATTTTTACCTAAAATAAACCCCAGGGGATGCATCTTCTGCTTGTTTATGGAATGATATACCTTACACAGTGACACGGTATGCTTGAAAAAAAAAAAGACGTCCATCAAGTTCAACCAAGGGACGGGTGACCATGTGAATTAAGGAAAGGGGAGGTAGAAACCAAACTTCTACACATTTACATAAATGTTATTTAGTTCAGTTCTAAGAAATCATCTAAGCCTTTTTAAAACCGTAAACTACTCCTGAGGTGGACTACACCTCGATGTTAAAGAGAATTTGTCACCAGGTTAATGCTGTCCTATCCGAAAGTAGCACACACTGTTGACTGAAACCTTTAGCAAAATGCTGGCTCACTTACTTGACTTGATCCAGCTGTCCTGCTAAAATCTGGATTGAATAGCTTCAGCTCTAGAGCTCTTCAATACATAGTATGACCCAGAGAGTCCTCATATTTAGTAGCTCCTTGCTCTCCCCACCCCCACTGGTGATTGCAATAGGAAAAGAGCTGTCAATTGGCGGTACCAGGCGCAGACTGGCCGTAGACCCTACAGGGAAACCACCCAGTGGTACAATGCCCATGGGGACACACAAGGCTTCCTCATGGCCACCAGCCGGGTACATAAAGATCTGATGCTCTCAGCATTAATTAAAGAGAGTCTTTCACCTGTTTTCATCTATATAACTAACAGCAGTGCCTCATAGAAGATTGCAGACACATCCCAGACATACCTGTGTGCACTTTGTGCCTTTATTCCATGTCCAGGTAAAGCACTTTTATTCTTCTGGAAAACAGCTCCCAAGTGCCCAGCTGAAAGTGAAAGGAAAAACACCTTTCTCTCCCAACTCGATTTCTAACAGCTACAGTGCCCTGAGAAAGTATTCGGCCCCCTGGAACTTTTCAACCTTTTGCCACATTTCAGGATTCAAAAGATATAAAACATTTTAAATTTTTGAGGAAGAATCAACAACAAGTGGGTCACAATTGTGAAGTGGAACAAAGTTTATTAGATCGTTTAAACTTTTTTTTTTAATAATAAAACTGAAAAGTTGGGCGTGCAAAATTATTCGGCCCATTTACTTTCAGTTCAGAAAACTCACTCCAGAAGTTCATTGAGGATCTCTGAATGATCCAATGTTGTCCTAAATGACTGATGAAGATAAATAGAATCCACCTGTGTGTAATCAAGTCTCCATATAAATGCACCTGCTCTGTGATAGACTCAGGGTTCTGCATCATGAAGACCAAGGAACACACCAGGCAGGTCCGTGATACTGTTGTGGAGAAGTTTAAAGCCGGACTTGGATACCAAAATATTTCCCAAGCTTTAAACCTCCCAAGGAGCACTGTGCAAGCGATCATATTGAAATGGAAGGCGTATCAGACCACTGCAAATCTACCAAGACCCGGCCGTCCCTCTAAAATTTCATCTCAAACAAGGAGAAGACTGATCAGAGATGCAGCCAAGAGGCCCATGATCACTCTGGATGAACTGTAGAGATCTACAGCTGAGGTGGGAGAGTCTGTCCATAGGACAACAATCAGTCGAACACTTCACAAATCTGGCCTTTATGGAAGAGTGGCAAGAAGAAAGCCATTTCTCAAAGATATCCATAAAAAGTCTTGTTTACAGTTTGCCACAAGCCACCTGGGAGACACACCAAACATGTGGAAGAAGGTGCTCTGGTCAGATGAAACCAAAATCGAACTTTTTGGAAACAATGCAAAACAATATGTTTGGCGTAAAAGCAACACAGCTCATCACCCTGAACACACCATCCCCACTGTCAAACATGGTGGTGGCAGCATCATGGTTTGGGCCTGCTTTTCATCAGCAGGGACAGGGAAGATGGTTAAAATTGATGGGAAGATGGATGGAGCCAAATACAGGACCATTCTGGATGAAAACCTGTTGGAGTCTGCAAAAGACCTGAGACTAGGACGGAGATTTATCTTCCAACAAGACAATGATCCCAAACATAAAGCAAAATCTACAATGGAATGGTTCAAAAATAATCGTATCCAGGTCTTAGAATGGCCAAGTCAAAGTCCAGACCTGAATCCAATTGAGAATATGTGGAAAGAGCTGAAAACTGCTGTTCACAAATGCTCTTCATCCAACCTCAGAGCTCGAGCTGTTTTGCAAGGAAGAATGGGCAAGAATTTCAGTCTCTAGATGTGCAAAACTGATAGAGACATACCCCAAGAGACTTGTAGCTGTAATCTCAGCAAAAGGTGGCGCAACAAAGTATTAATGCAAGGGGGCCGAATAATTTTCCACGCCCCACTTTTCAGTTTTATTTTTACAAAAAAAGTTTAAATGATCCAATAAATTTCGTTCCACTTCACAATTGTGACCCACTTGTTATTGATTCTTCACCAAAAATGTAAAATGTTATATCTTTTTGTTTCAAGCCTGAAATGTGGCAAAAGGTTGAAATGTTCCAGGGGGCCGAATACTTTCGCAAGGCACTGTATATCTTCTGATATACTGGATACAATGCTGTGATTTTGATATAATGAATGCCAGCTTTCAAATAAGGTCAGAACCATTTTTCTATCTGCTACCAATCCCATGATATGAGCAGCTAAAGCAGCCCTCCGCTCTTCAGTCTGGTTTGCTTTGAGCACTTGCAGCAGCAGAGCCGGGCACTTGGGAGCTGTTTTCCAGCAGAATAAAAGCGCTTTTCCTGGACATGTAATACAGACACAAAGTGCACACAGGTATGTCTGGGATGTGTCTGCAATCTTCTGTGGGGCACTGCTGTTAGTTATATAGGTGAAAAACAGGTGAAAGACTCCATTTAATGTAGGAACATCAAGCACTTCTGTTCCTGGCCAGAGGCTTCAGGTGCCCTCCTGAACTCAACTGTATTGCCATACTCAGTGGTGATGCAGTTGAATACTATGGTGAGGGCAGCTTTATTTAGTGCTGCACTGTAATATTTGGTTGTGCTGGGGCAGTCTTTTGCTCTGCATTGGGGTATTTGGTTCTGATGAGGTGGGTTTTTGCTCTACATTGGGGCATTTGGTTGTGCTGTGGCAATATTTTGTGCTGCACTGTGGTATTTGGTTCTGCTGGGACTGTATTTTGTTCTGAACTAGCCCCGACTACTTGTGCTTGCCCTGCCTACCTGTGTTACCCCACTTTCTGTCAGTTTGGACCCACCTACAACAATGGGCCACTTTTCTTCTCCAGTCTGCCCCTCGGTGGTACGGAGAGCCAGGATCTCCCAAATATGAGGACTTCCAAGCTTGTGCAGAATACTGAGCACAGCCCAGGCTAGAGTTTGTCAATACAGATTTCAACTGAAGTAAGCGACCCAGTGTTTTGCAGACAGTATTCGTCACCAGTTTATGCTGCCCTCAGATAGTGGCAGAACTGGTGACACATTCCCTTTAAGGGTATATCCCCATGGATCGGATTTAAATGTAATTCACATGGGTCAAATACTCTTGTGTGGCAAATCTCAGTGCTTGACAGAAACAGTAGAGTGGGATTTATAAGAAATTTCATCCACATGCAACGTAGTGTAGAATTTAAATCCGCAGCCTGTCAATTTATGGTACAGATTTCTCCCTCTGCAATGCATGGAGTTAAGACTAGGGCAAATCCAAAGCAAAATTAATTTTGCCACGATCCACTGGAGATTTTGCTGTGGAAAAGCAGCACAATCCACAGTGGAAATTCTGCCAAGAGTGGCCATATCCTAACATAGCTACATACTCTGATATTCAAGAGCCTGGGTAAAACTGTAGCGGTAGTCACAAAGCAAGCTCCTAGACTCCATCTAGTGGTGGCGGCAGGTAGCAAGCATATTGGGAGACATATACACTCACCGGCCACTTTATTAGGTACACCTGTCCAACTGCTCGTTAACACTTAATTTCTAATCAGCCAATCACATGGCGGCAACTCAGTGCATTTAGGCATGTAGACATGGTCAAGACAATCTCCTGCAGTTCAAACCGAGCATCAGTATGGGGAAGAAAGGTGATTTGAGTGCCTTTGAACGTGGCATGGTTGTTGGTGCCAGAAGGGCTGGTCTGAGTATTTCAGAAACTGCTGATCTACTGGGATTTTCACGCACAACCATCTCTAGGGTTTACAGAGAATGGTCCGAAAAAGAAAAAACATCCAGTGAGCGGCAGTTCTGTGGGCGGAAATGCCTTGTTGATGCCAGAGGTCAGAGGAGAATGGGCAGACTGGTTCGAGCTGATAGAAAGGCAACAGTGACTCAAATTGCCACCCGTTACAACCAAGGTAGGCAGAAGAGCATCTCTGAACGCACAGTACGTCGAACTTTGAGGCAGATGGGCTACAGCAGCAGAAGACCACACCGGGTGCCACTCCTTTCAGCTAAGAACAGGAAACTGAGGCTACAATTTGCACAAGCTCATCGAAATTGGACAGTAGAAGATTGGAAAAACGTTGCCTGGTCTGATGAGTCTCGATTTCTGCTGCGACATTTGGATGGTAGGGTCAGAATTTGGCGTCAACAACATGAAAGCATGGATCCATCCTGCCTTGTATCAACGGTTCAAGCTGGTGGTGGTGGTGTCATGGTGTGGGGAATATTTTCTTGGCACTCTTTGGGCCCCTTGGTACCAATTGAGCATCGTTGCAATGCCACAGCCTACCTGAGTATTGTTGCTGACCATGTCCATCCCTTTATGACCACAATGTACCCAACATCTGATGGCTACTTTCAGCAGGATAATGCGCCATGTCATAAAGCTGGAATCATCTCAGACTGGTTTCTTGAACATGACAATGAGTTCACTGTACTCAAATGGCCTCCACAGTCACCAGATCTCAATCCAATACAGCATCTTTGGGATGTGGTGGAACGGGAGATTCGCATCATGGATGTGCAGCCGACAAATCTGCGGCAACTGTGTGATGCCATCATGTCAATATGGACCAAAATCTCTGAGGAATGCTTCCAGCACTTTGTTGAATCTATGCCACAAAGAATTGAGGCAGTTCTGAAGGCAAAAGGGGGTCCAACCCGTTACTAGCATGGTGTACCTAATAAAGTGGCCGGTGAGTGTATTAATCTGATAGATGGCGAAAACTTAGATATATCTGGTGCAGGTCCAGACAGACTATCACAGAGGCTCAGGCTGGATGATAAATGTGGAGCATGGCAAGATACTTTTGTCTAACTTTATATCAAATCGGTTGCCTTA
This sequence comes from Rhinella marina, assembly GCA_900303285.1. Taxonomy (NCBI): domain Eukaryota; kingdom Metazoa; phylum Chordata; class Amphibia; order Anura; family Bufonidae; genus Rhinella; species Rhinella marina. Next base: position 116,544 of record ONZH01009847.1, on the reverse strand, counting down.
CATCGAGACAGAATTTTACGCCCGGAATGGCGGCTAAAATTTAGCGCTAAATGGTGCATATTTAGCCACTGTCCTTTCCTGCAACACCACATCCCTTTTTCTGAAATCCAAGTCCTCTTGTCAGGATAGGTTCTGAAAATTCAACAAGTCTAGGTGCCCCCACATAGGTAAATGTGACCTAAACATGGTTTTCCCTGTAGTGTCCTCCTCTTTTTTACATCACAGTGTAAGTAAAACATTTGTAAAATTTCTAACAATTTTATATTAATAACGGTATAACTATATAGATTTTCTACTGGGCAGTCTCATACATGGTCTAAATCCCATTTCTAGTCTGCAGATGATAAAATCCTGGTAGAATACATGTGCCTGGAGGAATTCTCCAACAACATATGACGGATGATAAATGAAGAGACAATGGCACAGCAGGTGGCGGTATATGCTTCCAGCTGCTTCGTGCAGCGTTGCTCTCAGAATTTTGTTTCTAATCAATCACATCATCATTGCATCAGGGAGAAAGAGGCAAACACTGGGCAGGGATTACCATGAAGATATCCCAAGACGTGAACCATGCCCGCACCAGGAACAGAAGGGGACACAAATACAGTAATATTTAATGGACATCGTATCCTTTTTATTTTATGTTTGTACTTTTTGCATCTCAAAATTTTCCAATGACTTAATAGCAACCGTGCAGATTTAGAAATAATGCGGCAGTCACGTTCTGCTTCTATGTACGTAAAGTCTGTTATATGTCTTTAAATGTCACATTCCTCGTGATAAATGTCTCTGATGATACAGGCTGCTATAAAACAGACGACACGTGTTTTTAGCTGCGAGCTCGTAAGCATCTGCTGCAGCTTTCGTATAATAAAATCCTATTGTTAGCCGTGACTAATAAGACAACGCCGGGGCAAGACAAAATTCATACGTGCCACAGCTGTTTGACGTATAGGACACAAGTCACTAGAGACAGTTGTTTTAGGAGCGTCTTATGTCAGTTTTTAACTTAGGAAAAATCGGTAGCAACTGTACTGAAAGATGACAGCTCTACACGCCACCAGTACTAGGGACAGGTGATCTTCTGTGTATGGCTGGGTTTATACAGTGTGGACGAATCAGAATTAAAAAAAAAAAAAAAAAAAATTGCCACTGTTCTATGATACGGTAATTTCCTTTGAAATTTTTATGAGTGAAATGTAAAAATGTCAAAATGTTTCACCTGTAAAATACACTTGAGCAATTGCTGGATTGAAAACTCACAGCAAAGGCAGTAAGAACACAAAGCTTGTTCACAGCATGTAAACCCAGCCTAATGAGCCATCTGAAAACTATCTACTTGAATTTTTTTATCAGCAGATATTTTTTGTGTCGCAGTGTTAGGATCAGACTTGCCACCACTGCCATAGATATCAGCATGAACTTTAAACCAAGTTGAACATACATGATTATGGGGGACTCAGGAGTAATAACTGCCTTAAAGGGGATTGTCTCACGACAGTAAATAGCATTTATTATGTAGAGAAAGTTAATACAAGGCACTTACTAATGTATTGTGATTGTCAATATTGCCTCCTTTGCAGGCTGGAATAATTTTTCTATCACATTATACACTGCTTGTTTCCATGGTTACGACCACCCTGCAATCCATCAGTGGTGGTTGTGCTTGCGCACTATAGGAAAAGAAAAATCACTGGTCACTCTGGTGGTCGGGACTGTGGGAGCACACATAGGCTGGTGCGTTTTCCTATAGTGTGCAATGAAGGGTGGTCGTAACCATGGAAACGAGCAGTGTATAATGTAATGGAAAAATGAATCCAGCCAGCAAAGGAAGCAATATGGATAATAACAATATATTAGTAAGTGCATTGTATTAACTTCCTCTACATAATAAATGCTATCTGCTGGAGCGATACAAGCCCTTTAAGTGAATTACTGCAGTTACATATATGATCAGCTTTAGCTAATGGCGTCCCATAACATGACAACTGGTGTTGGTACTTTAGGTCCCCACACCATGCATAATGGCAGTAGGCACCGTCCAGCCCTCCTGTGAACTCTGATGCGGTCATCAGGACCCGCGTTCTTCACTGAACACAACTGCTTGCCACTGATGGCCACATCAGAGTTCGAGAGAGGGCTGGAGAGCACCTAACACTGTCATCATGCACACAGGACCAACATCGGGTGTCATGGTGTCGGGTGCCATTAGCTACCATGCCCATTCCCATCTGGTATTTGCCCTGCCTTTGGTATTTCCAGGACATCATGGAATCAGTCCTGTGACTCTATTAGGAGATTTGGTATTCCAATAATATAACCCCCCACTCAGACACTGCCCGCACTAAACAATATGATCTTCGCGGTATCCAGCGGCTCAATCACCAGATCTCTTCCCCACTGGGACTGGATGGGACAACAGATCTTGCATTCACAGCAGCCAACAACAGGTCCACATTCAAAGAGCTTGAAATGACATACACAGGATATCCATCATCTATATGACCATTACCCTGACAGGGCGGACGCCTGTATCGGGACAAGTGACAATGTTAACCAGTATTAAAAGGAAAACACTGAGAATGTGTTTTTGTTTTGTTGTTGTTTTCTTTTTAATACGGTGAATGACAAAGGAATACCTGGAAAACGTAATCTAAGATTTACAGAGTATAAACTGCTAGCAGAGCTTGGTCAATACTCAAATAACCAAGGTGGTGCATCCTTTATATTGGTTTTGTAGCAGGTATAAGCTGAGACAGGTTCACATTAAATAAATCCACTTCAAGACCAGGCCTAATTTTGCAAATCTGACATGTGTCACTTCATGTGGTAATAACTTTGGAACGCTTTTATTTATCTAAGCCAATCAGAGATTGTTTTCTCATGACACATTGTACTTCATGTTAATGGTAAATTGGAGTCAATATGTTTTATCTTTATTTATTAAAAAAAAAAATAATCTAAATTTAATGAAAATTTTGAAATTTTTTTTTATAAATATGAATTTCTCTGCTTTTAAGTTGTATATGGATATCTAATAAAATTGTTATTAATGAACATTCAGCATATGTCCACTTTATTTTGGCATAATTTTGGAAATGGATTTTATTTTTTTAGGACGTTAGAAGGCTTCGAATTTTAGATGTAATTTTTTAAGATTTTCATGAAAATTTCCAATAGTTAATTTTAAAGGACCTTTGCAGTTCTAAAGTGACTTTGAGGGGCTTAAATAATAGAAACTTCCTATAAATGAACATATTTTAGAAGCTACAGCCCCCAATGTAATCCAAACTGATTTTACAAAGTTTGTTAACCCTTTAGATTTCCCACAAGAATTAAAACAGAAGGAAGGTGAAATTTAAAATATATATATATTTTCGCAGATTTTCAATTTTTAATTCATTTTTCCTATAAGATAGCAAGGGTAAACCGCAAATCAAACCTGAATATTTATTTTCCTGATTCTGAAGTTTGCAAAAACACCCCATATGTGGTTGTAAACTGCTCTGTGACCGGCAGTAATGAGAGGGAGATAGTACAAGCATTTGTGATGGCTTTGACAGCTTGTCAGAGTGATCAAAAGCCTGGAGGCCAGTAAAAAAGGTCTCAGGTTAAAGCTCCATGTTCTTGGCTGTCAGGAGGCAGCTGAGTCATGGAGCTTCTATGTACAGGTGCTGCACACAGGGGGCAAAGCTGAAGGATGTTTATAGTCAATGGGCAGACGTGAAGTGGTTAAAAAATATTGATGACTGAACAAGGATTTTTTTATTTTCAGTGAAGCGGCTCCATGTAGCCATCATTGGCAAATGTACAGTATCAAAGCAGCAAAAATGTTTTCCAAGCGTGATCTCGTACCATCTATGTAATAAGGCTGTGCACATATGGCTGAACAGCCCCTTTAAGAATCCAGATGACTTTGGCCTTGGATACACATCAATGGAGTAGAACTCAGGCATCTCAATAGAAATAAATGAATAAATAAAATATATGGATGACTGGGATTAATGAAATTCAGAACATAGCGCTATTTTTGCAGCCTTTGTATACATTCACTTAAACAGTCTACCTAAACCAAAAGCTTTAAGATAATCAGCTCCCGCGGATGAAATGATTAAAATAAATATTCTCAGCTCATCTTGAAAGTATAAAATAGAAACAAATCACATTTATGTCCTCAGTCCCCATGAACCGGTGTTGAAATAATAAACTGCAGAAATGAGCTGTATGTTTCAATTTTTTATGCTGCTTTTAATATTATTTCTCCATGTTTTATGTAACAAAAACTTTTTTTTTTCATAAGAACAGCGTCATGCTATGTGCACACCCTTATTACATAGATGGTACGAGATCACGCTTGGAAAACATTCTTGCTGCTTTGACATTATACATTTGCCAATGATGGCTGCACTGTAGCGAGCCGCTTCATTGAAAATACTAAATTCCCTGGTGTTCCTCGCTAGCTGCTAAACATTCAGATCAGCCAGCACACACCCTGAAGACTCCATGTGAACATCTGCTCACTCATCACGCTTCTCTACAATCAACACTGTGAGGGTTATCTACTAATGCAAGTAAAGAAGAGCAGTTACCAATAGCAACCAGTCAGATTTCAACTTAAAGGGAATCTGTCAGCTCTGAAACACCCTCCAAACTACAGTAAGCGTTGTATAGTGTAAGTGACGTCGAGTCCGGTTATGTAATTTTTATCTTCATACTCACTTCCATTCTGATGTTGTGCTCCCACAAACCTGCAGTAAAATGCACTCACTGGACTCCGGTGCTCACTCACATAATGGAGAGGACTCAAAGAAGAGTCCAGTGAGTGCATTTTACTTCTGGTTTGTGGGAGCACAGTGTCAGAATGGAAGTGAGTATGAAGATAAAACTTACATATTCGGATTCAGCATCACTTACACTATACACCTCTTACTCTATTTCAGGGGGTGTTTCGGAGATGACAGGTTCCCTTTAAAGGGTTTGTCCGTCCAGATGATTTTTATTTTTACAAAAGATTAGAATGTTATAAAATAAACTGGGTTATAGTCGCCTCACAAATCCCACACCGATTCTGTACCCTGGCCTTCACTGATGATGTTATCACATGGACATGTGACGTGAACTGTGAACTTAAGCCCTACTGTACAAGCAGTCAGCACATTTCCAGTAAGCGGCGCAAGCTCATTAGGCTGAACGATACCACTGCCCACGGTACGGAGATTGCACAGGCGTTAGAATTCGCAAACTCACAATGAAGATAGTGATGTCACATGAATACTGGACAGGCTAACTGTAATAGAGGGGAGGAGTTTTCACCAAGTAATGTCAGGGGGCCTGGGCACTTGGAGTGGAAAAACACCACCCCCGGGCACTTGCAAACCCCAGTGTTATCTGTGGGTGTGTCCTACAATGTGGTATTAACAGTTTGACATGACTGATGTTGGTGACAGACTCCCTTTAAGGGTCAATACAGAGATTTTTTTATACCCACGACTGTGACAAGAAGAAATCCTCTATGTCTAGAGGAAAGAAGGTTTCTTCATCAACATAGAAGAGGATTCTTTACGGTAAGAGCAGTAAGACTATGGAACTCTCTGCCTGAGGAGGTGGTGGGAAGTTCACTAAAAGAGTTCAAGAGGGGCCTGGATGTATTTCTGGAGTGTAATAATATTACAAGTTATAGCTATTAGATTTCTGAAGATGTGTTCATCCAGGGAGTTATTCTGATAGGGGACCAAAAAAAAACCAAAAAAAAAAAAAAAAAACCATACAGGCTCCAAAAGGACGCCTTCACAGGTGGCAGAAAATTTGGGTCCTGAAAATCAGTTCTATTCACCTTAAAGGAGCTTGCAGAAATCCACGTGCTTGCTGCCCCATTCCAATGAAAGGAACTGATTTACGGATGTGAAGGCATCCTTAACCCCTTCAGGACCTCCGCCGTACACGTACTCCGCCCGGTGTGTGTTCAGCAGCGCTCGGAACACATGCCGTGCAGCCCCATTGATAATGCCTATACTTGTCCGTGAGCACGGACAAGTATAGGACATGCTTCAAAAGAGCCGCGGCACGGAGCTGCATAGAGGTGAATGGGGCCGCATCTATTCCAGCAATTTTGCAGATAGATACGGCCCCATTCATACGGTTGTGTGAATGGGGCCTTAAGATAATAGGCTGAACTGTATGGACATGTGTCTTTTTTCAGCCTTACAACTATGTTACTCCTTTTGTCATTTTTACACCATTGTAAACTAAAATTTCATGGGGTTGGAAAATGCTTTTAATCCCTGTATTCCACTATCCCAATTCACACTCACAAAGCGTCAGAAAGTTTAGAAATGTGGCACTTTCACGGCTAAATTCATATCTGTGATGACTTCTCTGCTGTTCTGTTCTGTCAATGGAACAGAAAGACAGAAGGAATCGGATCCATTAAATTGATTGAATAATGGACACAAATGATAAACACCGTTCATTTATATCCATTATTCATTTAAACTGCTGCTCATTCTGGGCTTTGAAGTCCAGGAGGCGGTCCTAGCAGTGATTGACAGCTATCTCTATATACACAGTCATAGAGGGAAGCCTGTCAATCACTGATAGTTCACAGCCCAGAATGAGCAGGAATATAAATGAATAAATTGTAAGGTTTTATTGAATCTTTTCCCACAAAATTATATATCGATCTTCTCAGCTCGTCCTGCTCTACAACATGCTGCCTCCAGCTCAAACACCATGTTTGATGTGGCAGGTTCCCTTTAAAATGGATTCTAATTTAGAAAAATGAAAAATTAATACATTAAATCCTAACAAAGATGGTGGCTCATCAGCCACATTCACATTATACTAGCCTTGCTGTTTTCTTTTCATATAAATGCCTCACATTATTTTGACCTTGTCGCATCGCTCACATTTATAAAATTATACTATCCATCAGCCAGCAAATAATCCATGAACCCATCAGGTTTAGGACACTGATCTGGACAGAGAGGTACATAATATAGCGCAAACGGTCCACTGATAACATATAGGTCACTCGTCACAAGTCGGTCTAAAACCTTAGTCACTTCAGAAATGTAAAAATGCTGACAAACCATAAATATATATGACAGTCTGCCCATTACTGCGGTGTACGGATTACAGGAGATGTTCAGACTATTTCCATCCTATACACTTCAGGAGTGACAAGAGGAAAATGAAAGAGTGTACAGAAGCTACAAGGTCAACTTCTACCTGCGTCAGGACACCATCTTTTAGGCCAGCTGTACGCATGGGTATCCGAGAACAAAACTGCAGATTTATCCTGACAACTTTTACCAAATGCTGTGAAAAACATCAATGCCAAAAACATTTAAAGGAGAATTTCTATCTGAAACATAAATTGGCCATATATATTAATAACTAATTTGGCGATTTGACATCTTTAAAGTGGGTCCCAACTCTAAGTCTTGGTGCAGGATCAAACCACGTCATGTCTTTTTTAAAGGGGTGGTCCAGGCTCCATGTATTCATAACCTATCTTTAGGATGGGTAATCAATATCAGATCAGTGGGGGCTGGCACCCCCGCCAATCAGCTGTTCTCAGTGGCCGCTGGTGCCAGCAGCAGATGTGTCGAACCTTACCAATAGGATGACCTATTTTATGGATAGAAAAAATGATCTTCTCTTGATTATGATTAAATTCCTTGATGTTTCTATACACCATCTCAATATATGATTCAACAACATGGTTATCCAGTGGTGGAATAAGAACAATTTTTACCCTCAATCCCCAATCATTTAAACACTGTCACTTTACAGATTTCTTTATTCTTACCTGAAAAAATGCACATAACCTCCTAAAATTTTTAGTAAATTTTGTAAATCTAACTCCAGTTGGAACCCATCAATAGACACTGTCCCTTATTCAATAATTTAACACCATTCTCAGTCAACTCAATAGATGAAATATTTACCCTCGAATCTACTTCTGTAAATGGTGTGTGTCTGCCAGGTATGACGGTTCCTCACGATGTTTCAGTAATTTTTTTTTTTTGTTTAGCAAAAGTTCTGACCACCCTTCTAGGGCTTTTCCTCTGGAGACATGATGCCCAGTGTCAGTACGGAAGAAGGCATCTGGGCTGTGATGTTAATCTTGGAGGTCATGTGTAGTAGAGCTATGCGTGTCATAACCAACAGACCGGAAGTGACACAAGCGAGTTGTGTAAGAATATGGAGGCAGTAGAGAAGGACCGTTCTGCTCCTACGTATTAAAGCTATGTGGGGTGTGATATGTTCGGGACATGAGCAGATTGAATAGGAAAACTGTCAAAATGTGGAGACCCTCCGATTCTCTGATGATGTAATATGAGATTAGTGGTAGCGGTGGGTTATGTAAACGTCAATCAACTGCTATACAATTATATTGGTTGTGATACAGATATATCGAAATTACGTTTATTCACTGTGATTGGTGCGATGTTTATGACCCACGTGTATGGTATTTAAATCTGTATTTTATGGCTTGAGAAGGCTTGTAATAAACCAAAACGTCACTAGTTTTGTACATGTTGGATATCCAATAAAAGCTATAGGATGAAGATGCTGGCTTTTTTGCACAAATATTCTGGTTAATTTGGTGGGATGATCCTGACTGCTAGAACTAGAAGCCGTTACACCTAGGACCGTTTATAGGAAGTCAGTGCTGTCCTTAAATATTTTTAACTATCCTAGGTCATCATATCTATCCTCTAAGTGGGTGTAAAGGAACGTCAAGGGTTTCTCCAATGTAAAAATTGTTTCTGTGACTTTAAATAAGCATACAGGATGATTCACGTATAGAGTCCACCAGATGCGCTACTCCACCATTGTTACTGCTGGTCCCACAACCACATCAGCAGAGCAATTCATTAGAAGCCACCTGTCCCCTACTTCACTACACACTCCCCAGTAGTCAGCAGATGACCCAATTACATGGCCCTCTGTGTCATCTCCCTGCATCAGACACATGTGCTGTGCAGTCATGCAGTCCAGTTTAACAAAGGGCTTGGAATGACAGCCTGGGATGTTGCAGTTATCATGCTGAAAAGTGGCGAACTGCTATTTGTTTTCCTCAGATCTTGCTGCTTGCCTACTTTTATCTCAGTTTACACCTCCCGTCTCACTCTTGGTTCGAGCTGTGGCTTTCTCCCTCCTCCTGCAGTTCTTCCTCATCAGATTGGCTGCTGCATATTAAAGGGGTTCTCCAGGAATTAATAAAATGAAAATACGTAAATATTACTTTATTATAAATATATTCCCAAATACCTTTTATTAGTTATAATGGCTCGTATTGTCTAGGAAGCAATCATCAGGGGAAATAAAATGGCCGCTGTCCTATTAGTACACACAAAACCTGTCCTAATCACACAGCAGGAGAATTTACTTCACAGCACTGAGGTAAAGAGCTGCCTCATCCTCCTCTCTGCTCACTTGTCAGGGGTTATGTTCCTGAATAAAGTTTAATATGATATTTAGCTGAATCTCTGTAGGAAAGGAGTTCATAAGGAGATATGAAGTACAGAGCGGACATGGGGATGTGACTGTGTCTTGCTATGTGATTAGGACAGGTTTTGTGTGTACTAATAGGACGGCGGCCATTTTGTTTCTCCTAATGATTGCTCCCCAGACAAAACGAGCCATTATAACTAATGAAAGGTATTTGGGAATATATTTATAATAAAGTAATATTTATGTATTTTTATTGTCTTAATTCCCGGAGAACCCCTTTAAAGGGAGACTTTCAACTGTTTTTCACCAATATAACTAAGCACTGCCCCACAGAAGATTGCATACACATCCCAGACATACCTGTGTGCACTTTGTGTCTGTATTACATGTCCAGGAAAAGCACTTTTATTCTGCAGGAAAACAGCTCCCAAGTGCCCAGCTCTGCTGCTGCAAGTGCTCAAAGCAAACCAGACTGAAGAGGGGAGGGCTGCTTTAGCTGCTCATATCTTGGGATTGGTAGCAGATAGAAAAATGGTTCTGACCTTCTTTGAAAGCTGACACTCCAAGCTTTCAAATGATACCAAATCATTATGCATTAGCATTACATCTAGTATATCAAAAGATATAGCTCTTAGAAATCGAATCGGGATAGAAAGCTGTTTTTACTTTCACTTTCAGCTGGGCACTTGGGAGCCGTTTTCCTGCAGAATAAAAGTGTTTTTCCTGGACATGTAATAGACACAAACTGCACACAGGTATGTCTGGGATGTGTCTGCAATCTTCTGTGGGGCACTGCTGTTAGTTATATAGGTGAAAAACAGGTGAAAGACTCCATTTAACACAAGTCTGCCACAAACACATAGGATGTCAGCGCATGGAAAGCAGAATACCAGCACAGCAAGGACAAATTTAATACAAACTACTGATTACTAAACTACTAGTGAGAAAAAGATGATTATCAGGTATCTACCACACACAGACTGAAGGAAATAAGTCTTCGTATTAATGGGGTGTCTGGAGGGTCACTTGAATATGGATAAACCATTTACAGATGGTTTTGTAACCTTTTCCAACTTGATGAACATCAACAACTCTTCTTCTGAGGGTCTCAAAAATCTCCTTTGTATATCCCTGTTTGTCATCCCGTTGATTGGAAAACCTAATTTCAACTTCAAATTACAGTATGTGCTAATCCTAAAGGTTCACATACTTTTGCAACTCCCACACCTGTGATATTGGATCATTTTCCTCAATAAATAAATGACCAAGCCTAATATTTTTGACTCATTGGTTTGATCTGGTTATCTTTATCTACTTTTAGGGCATGTTCAAATCTGATTAAGGGAAATTATATGCAGAAATATAGAAAAATCTGAAGGGTTCACACACTTTAAAGCACCACTGTATTTACTTGCACTGCTGGGCAGCAGTGTGATCTTTAGCAGTATTTAATGGATGACTGTTCAGAATATTTCACTACCTATTACTTAAGGCCTCTTTACACTGGACAGTGATCATGGCAATTATTGGGAAAGAGAGTTCTTTGCAACGCTGATTCCCCATAACTAACCTGTGTAAAGGTTCTACCGATCACTTGATGAATGAGCAAAAACTCATTCATGGGTCAAAGCATTGTTGATGCGAACACCAAAATCATAATTTCTGGGCAGCAGATCATCTTGTGTTAATAGGAATTTGCTGCCCAAAAACAATGAATCTATATGGGAAGGAGGTAATTTCTACATGTAAGTGCAGCTTTCCTCTCCATCATTCATGGTCAGGCATTTCTTGGAATGAATGGCTTGTGCCCGGTCAAGTGAAGTGACTAATATTTTGCTATTTTAGCACTATAAAATATTTTATTGACCATATGACTGGCTGTAAACTGAAGCAAATACAGATTCAGGTGTCCCTCAGTAACTTCCACACAGACTAGGGAGATCACAGCCACCATGCAAATAAAACTAAGTGGATTTGCAGTATTACACAGTTTCTTATCACATTAAAGATCAAGTCTGTTAAAGTGGCCTTTCCCTTCCTGATGGGAAAACCAATTTTGCCAGTCTCTTAAAGGGAATCTATTACAAAAACTTGTTCTATATTTTATTTATGCTAAAAAAATCTATTATATATTTGTAAGAAATAATAAATAAATAAAAATTCCAATGTGTGAAATATTATAAATAAATATTAGATTTTACCATATTTACCATCTTTGGTCACCAGGGGGAGCTCTGCTGGCCAAGTGAGGCTTTGAGCAACCTGTAAGTAGGCATGCTGCAAAAAAGTGGGTGGTACCAGTGACATCACCAATTCACACCTTCAGCAAGATAAGATGAGACGACATCACTGCTTCAGCAAGATAAGATGAGACAATGGCTTTGTTACAAAAACACAGATCTCTGCTCCTCAGGCTCCTCCCCCACTGGTCACATGGCCGATTACATCACTAAGTTCCTACAGCCCCAAGAACCTCCATCTACTCTGTTTCTGAGTCCTGGGCCGCTCACCCCAGCAGTACACTCAGCAAAAATTGTCTGCACTGCTGGGGTGAGCTGCCATAGAATTTAGAACAGGCAGCCTAATGAAGACAAGGACGCTGCTGCAGGAGTGAGGAGCAGGCACAGAGGGCTTCCCCCAGCAGCAAGGAGGGAGGACCTGGCTGTGTGTTACTGGTGTCATCACAGGGGCGGGCTCACGTCTTCCATTCATTCTCTATAGGGTCGGCAGCGACTGAGGAAACCTATGTACATGCCTGCCGTAAGTGAGGTGCCATTGTGTTGTAAACCCAGACTGTCACACTTTACTTCCAACATGGCAGCCCCCATGTAAGGCAAGAAAACTGAATAAAAAAAAAAACATTTATACAATTTGAAAAATACATTATGTTAAAACCTGCTTTTGTTCTGTTGTAAAACATATCAAAATTTTTTTCTTCGCGATAGTGTCCCTTTAAGTGCAGTAATCCATCCTTCACTCACATGTCACTGCCTAACTTGCTAGAGCAGTCATTCAGAACTCAAGGAACTAAAGGAAAGTTGGTTGACAACACTTTTGAGAACAGGAAAGTCACTCAGATTTCCTGGAAAGAGACAGAACTAATCAAGGTTTATCTCTATCATTTGCAGATGGGTTTTTGACTTTTGAAGGAAACCAATCGCCTAAAAGACCATTTATACACTTACTGCGATTCCTATAAATGTGATAATACTGGTTCTGCACGCTCTTAAAACACAATTGAGAATACTGAGGCAATAAAGTACAACATTAATCAGGAATATTGTACCTTTTGGCACTCGTGGACAGTTTGGCAGCTGTTTTGCTGGATATCTTCCCTTCTTTCTTCTTAGGTTGAACTTTTTCCCGCTCTTGCTCATTTTGAAGACCTTCTCGTTGGTCTCCGTCAGAGCTACCTCCGCTAGTGCTTGGACTATCATCCACCCTTTGACCTTCAGTTGACATTTTGAGGTTCTACAAAGTAAATCGTATTAAATATTAACAACTAAAAACAAAAAATATATTCTGATAAACCATTCAGAAAACAGTTGAATTCACTTTTAATCATATCTGTATTATTTGAAAATTACTAGCTTTCATTACTTTTTATATATAAACAGTGCCTTGCGAAAGTATTTGGCCCCCTGGAACTTTTCAACCTTTTGCCACATTTCAGGCTTCAAACAAAAAGATATAACATTTAAAATTTTTTGTGAAGAATCAACAACAAGAGGGTCACAATTGTGAAGTAACATATTAACATAGTAACATAGTTTATAAGGCTGAAAAAAGACATCTGTCCATCCAGTTCGGCCTGTTTTCCTACAAGTTCATCCAGAGGAAGGCAAAAAACCCGTGTGAGGTAGATGCCAATTTTACCCACTTTAGGGGATAAAAAATTTGTTCCCGACTCCAATCAGGCAATCAGAATTACTCCCTGGATCAACGACCCCTCTCTAGTAACTATAACCTGTAATATTATTACCCTCCAAAAATACATCCAGGCCTCTCTTGAACTCTTTTACTGAACTTACCATCACCACCTCCTCAGGCAGAGAGTTCCATAGTCTTACTGCTCTTACCGTAAAGAATCCTCTTCTTTGTTTGTGTACAAACCTTCTTTCCTCCAGATGCAGAGGATGTCCCCTTGTCACAGTCACAGTCCTGGGGATAAATAGATCATGGGAGAGATCTCTGTACTGACCTCCGATATATTTATGCATAGTTATTAGATCTCCCCTCAGTCGTCTTTTTTCTAAAGTGAATAACCCTAATTTTGATAATCTTTCTGGGTACTGTAGTCCACCCATTCCAGTTATTACTTTAGTTGCCCTCCTCTGAACCCTCTCCAGCTGTGCTATGTCTGCCTTGTTCACAGGAGCCCAGAACTGTACACAGTACTCCATGTGTGGTCTGACTAGTGATTTGTAAAGTGGCAGGACTATGTTCTCATCACGGGCATCTATGCCTCTTTTGATGCAACCCATTATCTTATTGGCCTTGGCAGCAGCTGTCTGACACTGGTTTCTACAGCTTAGTTTGCTGTTCACTAAAATTCCTAGGTCCTTTTCCATGTCAGAGTTACCAAATATTTTACCATTTAGTATGTACTGGTAACTTGCATTATTCCTTCCCATATGCATAACCTTACATTTGTCAGTGTTAAACCTCATCTGCCACTTCTCTGCCCAAGCCTCCAGTCTATCCAGATCTATCTGTAGCAGTGTACTGTCCTCTTCTGTGGAAATTACTTTACACAGTTTAGTGTCATCTGCAAAAAATGATATTTTACTGTGCAAACCTTCTACAAGATCATTAATATATTGAAGAGAATAGGGCCCAATACTGACCCCTGTGGTACCCCACTAGTTACAGTGACCCAATCTGAGTATGTGCCGTTAATAACCACCCTCTGTTTTCTATCACTGAGCCAGTTACTTACCCACATACAGACATTTTCCCCAGGCCAAGCATTCTCATTTTATATACTAAGCTTTTATGTGGTACCGTGTCAAATGCTTTGGAGAAGTCCAGATATACGACATCCATTGATTCGCCGCGGTCCAGTCTAGAACTTATCTCCTCACAGAAACTGATTAAATTGGTTTGACATGACCGATCCCTCATGAAGCCATGCTGATATGGAGTAATTTGCTTATTTTCATTGAGGTACTCCAAGATAGCATCTCTTAGAAAACCCTCAAACAGTTTACCCACGACAGATGTTAAACTTACCGGCCTATAGTTCCCGGGTTCTGTTTTTGGACCCTTTTTGAATACTGGCACCACATTTGCTATGCGCCAATCCTGTGGAACAGTCTCTGTCAGTATAGAGTCCTTAAATATCTGAAATAAGGGTCTGGCGATGACATTACTTAATTCTCTTAGGATATGGGGGTGTATGCCATCCGGTCCTGGCGATTTGTCTATTTTAATCTTTTTAAGACGCAGCTCTACTTCTTCCTGGGTCAGACAGGGCACTTTTAAGGTGGAATTTAATTTTATATTCCCGCTCTTGCTCATTTTGAAGTGGAATTAAATTTATTGGATCATTTAAACTTTTTTTGTAATATTAAAACTGAAAAGTGGAGCGTACAAAATTATTCGGCCCCCCTTGCATTAATACTTTGTTGCGCCACCTTTTGCTGAGATTACAGCTGCAAGTCGCTTGGGGTATGTCTCTATCAGTTTTGTAGAGACTGAAATTCTTGCCCATTCTTCCTTGCAAAACAGCTCGAGCTCTTTGAGGTTGGATGGAGAGCGTTTGTGAACAGCAGTTTTCAGCTCTTTCCACATATTCTCAATTGGATTCAGGTCTGGATTTTGACTTGGCTATTCTAAGACCTGGATACGTTTATTTTTGAACCATTCCATTGTAGATTTTGCTTTATGTTTGGGATCATTGTCTTGTTGGAAGATAAATCTCCGTCCTAGTCTCAGGTCTTTTGCAGACTCCAACAGGTTTTCATCCAGAATGGTCCTGTATTGGGCTCCATCCATCTTCCCATCAATTTTAACCATCTTTCCTGTCCCTGCTGATGAAAAGCAGGCCCAAACCATGATGCTGCCACCACCATGTTTGACAGTGGGGATGGGGTGTTCAGGGTGATGAGCTATGTTGCTTTTACGCCAAACATATCGTTTTGCATTGTTTCCAAAAAGTTGGATTTTGGTTTCTGGTTTCTGACCAGAGCACCTTCTTCCACATGTTTGGTATGTCTCCCAGGTGGCTTGTGGCAAACAGTAAACGAGACTTTTTAATGGATATCTTTGAGAAATGGCTTTCTTCTTGCCACTCTTCCATAAAGGCCAGATTTGTGAAGTGTTCGACTGATTGTTGTCCTATGGACAGACTCTCCCACCTCAGCTGTAGATCTCTGCAGTTCATCCAGAGTGATCATGGGCCTCTTGGCTACATCTCTGATCAGTCTTCTCCTTGTTTGAGATGAAAGTTTAGAGGGACGGCCGGGTCTTCGTAGATTTGATGTGGTCTGATACTCCTTCCATTTCAATATGATCGCTTGCAAAGTGCTCCTTGGGAGGTTTAAAGCTTGGGAAATCTTTTGGTATCCAAATTCGGCTTTAAACATCTCCACAACAGTATCACGGACCTGCCTGGTGTGTTCCTTGGTCTTCATGATGCTCTCTGTACTTTAAAGAGAACCCTGAGACTATCACAGAGCAGGTGCATTTCTATGGAGACTTGATTACACACAGGTGGATTCTATTTATCTTCATCAGTCATTTAGGACAACATTGGATCATTCAGAGATCCTCAATGAACTTCTGAAGTGAGTTTTCTGAACTGGAAGTAAATGGGCCGAATAATTTTGCACGCCCAACTTTTCAGTTTTATTATTACAAAAAAAGTTTAAATGATCAATACATTTCGTTCCACTTCACAATTGTGACCCACTTGTTGATTCTTCACCAAAAATGTTAAATGTTATACCTTTTTGTTTGAAGCCTGAAATGTGGCAAAAGGTTGAAAAGTTCCAGGGGGCCGAATACTTTCGCAAGGCACTGTATTCTTTTTATTTCACTTTTTTTTATTTTCAACATTTCCCCGGCAGATTAATGTACATTAGAAATAATATCACAGTATATCATGACATTATAAACACAAGGTATAAATCAATGAAGGTATAAAATGCACACAAAACAATATTGTTATCTACTGGTTGTTACTGGAAACAGATTTTTTTTTAACTGACAAAGCTTAGTCTCTGTTCACATTTCCATTAATGGAGTTGTCCACTTTCTGGTTACTGTTGACCAATTTGTGTGTAAGATGAGGATATGGCACTTACCAATTTACCTTTTGTTGATGTACTGTGTCATTTAATATACATCATAAGCCATGTCCCCTCAATGACAAATCTTCTGTGCTGTCCACATAGAGGTCCTGTTTATAAGATGGCCGCTGATGGAAGGTCATGTGATCAGAAATATGGAGTACTAGATCTGAACTATAGTGCACAAGCGGCGCTTGATGGACCCCACTGGCATCTAACGGGTGCGTCGGGTTTCTATCATTGTGCATGCAATTTTGATTGGAAGAATAGAGCGGCACAATGCATTAATTTTCCTGTCAAATTTGACATAACATACGACTGAGGCTTCTGCCGAAGCCTCCAGAGGAAATGTGAACATTCAACAACTTAGTTGTGCCTTTATAACGCAAAGTCAGCAATGAATGCCAGGAAATGTCAGGTCTGAAGCCAAACAAATCGTGAATGCAGGATTGCACTGTACAGATCATTAAACCATTATTCAGCTTTTCATACAAACAGTAAAATGGTGTTCAAAAGAGGACATGCCTGAAATTAGCTAACAGGGGTTCAGGAGGGTGTGATCTGCAGAGTCGGCATAGAAAATCAAAAGTGTGCCTCTTAATAAATTGGTCGGATCTTCCTTGAGCGGGGATGTTAATAAGATTGGAATGTGAAACACCAGTCTTTAGTTAGTGACCCCCCAAGGTATGAAACAGGTTACCTCACATTTTATAGGAGTTTGCAAAATCAGGAAAAAAATTTACACATTGCAACCTGGCAGTAGTCAGAGTCGTGATGGCAGGCATCCCACTCCTGTCTGCTTATTGTTATACTATAATTATACCTCAGGCTCAATATGCTGAATTTCACAATGCAGCTCAAAAATGTCACCCTGGCAGGAAAATATCCACCTTCATTAAAGAGCTACTAATGTATTGTGATTGTCCATATTGCCTCCTTTGCTGGCATGATTCATTTTTCCTTCACATTATACATTGTTCTTTCCATGGTTACGGCCACCCTGTAAACAGTGGTGGTCGTGCTTCGCATTATAGGAAAAAGTGCCGTCCAGGAACATGGGAGAGCACTTTTTCCTATAGTGTGCAAGCACGGCCACTGCTGCTGGATTGCAGGGTGGTCGTAACCATGGAAACGAGCAATGTATAATGTGATGGAAAATGAATCAGACCAGCAAAGGAGACAACATGGATAATCACAATATATTAGTAAGTGGCTTGTCTTAACTTTCTCTACATGATAAATGCAGTTGTTGAAATGAGACAACCCCTTTAAATCATGACGAGAAGCAGTGGGGGCGTTAAACCAAACAGATAGTATCTATGTTATGGTTTAAAATGGGTACCAAATATTAAAGATGAGCACTGGAGCATTTCAGCAGATCCGGTGACATACAGGGTCTCTGCTAGGCTGAGGCTTCCGCCTAGCACGGTTCCCGGTGATGTTACCGTCACTAATGGGTGGGCTTTAGCGCTATCTTAGCCTCTAAAACAGGTAAGGGCAGCACTAAAGCCCGCCCATTAGTGCCAGCGATGTCACCGAGAACACGGCTAGGTGGAAGCCTCTGCCTAGGAGTGTAAAAATATAAACAAAAAAGCCCTGTCCATGCGCAATATAGCGTAGGGCAAGGGAGAGCATCGGAGCATGAACTGGTCCGATGCTCGACTTAGAGAGGCTGCCTGGGTGAAGAAGTTTGTGTCACTGAACACAATCATTTCCTAGGCCCATTATAGTTTATAAAAGTGGAATATACTCAGATATAAGCTTCATTGGTTTGTCTTTAGGGATCCGTCACTAATATACTAGAGAACTAGTATAATGATGTCTATAAAGAGCACTTTCCTCTTTGCGGCAACTATGATCACAAAGCAGGAAAGACGGGGAATTCATGGTCCCGGAAACATCCCCGACAGCTTTAAAGGGAATCTGTCACCCTGATTTTGGACTATTATCTGCAGTAATGCATGAGTAGTGCGTTAGATAAGGAGTCAAGCTGCTACTTTTTAATTTACTACTTCTCTCTGTTCCTCTGCAGGCAGCATTGAAATACATTGTCAGGACTGCTGTGCATCGGGGAGTCCTCTCCAATATATTAGCACAGCACAGCAGTCTATTTCAGCGCAGCTTTGAAAGCTGACAGTAGGGGAACCGGGCGCAGTACAAAAATAAAAAATGGTGATTTGGACTTTATCTGCAGTACTACTCATGTATTACTGCAGATTATGGTCCAGGATTGTGCAATTACTTCACTTGATCCTGCTTCAGCTCAAAAGGGCACACAGTACTAAGCTGCAACGCAACCGTGGCACGGCATTGCTGTGTGCACATACCCTAATGGATAGAGGGGTAAAATTCTGCTGACAAGTTCCTTTTTACTGTTTGATTTGCAACTGTAAAGATTTTTATTTCCTGCAAGTCACACATCATTGAAGTTGTGTCCTAAAATAACATAAGTAACTAAAATCAGACTCTCACTATAAGTTACTATAACACGAAGGGCTCCATTAGCTCTTGCAATCCGTTGTGCAAATAGGAATATTGTCTTCATAAAGGAAGCACCTTTTTAGAAGAGATATAATATAAACCACGGCATTAAATCAAAAGATATAAATAAATGAGCCTATGGCTGATATTATGCCGCACACTTTACAGCAGCCTCATTCCACCTCATCCTAAAAAACCCGACTAGACTTTCTCTGGGTAATATAACTTTAAAGGATGGCGCGGATCGCTACGGAAAGCAAGTTATGGAAGCTGTGAAGAATTTAGATAGTGGTATAAAGTGCAACAGTTTGGAAAAAGTATTATTGATGCAATGTGCCATTACGTTACCCGGGCTAATGAG
Organism: Rhinella marina; assembly: GCA_900303285.1. Lineage (NCBI taxonomy): Eukaryota > Metazoa > Chordata > Amphibia > Anura > Bufonidae > Rhinella > Rhinella marina. The sequence continues at coordinate 96,948 of ONZH01009847.1, read as the reverse complement.
AAGAAGTGAGAGGAAAGCATTTGTCTGAAACTGTCACTTCAAGACAGGACATTTGTTCTCCGTGAGATCATCCTCGACAGCTTTCACTTGTGCAGACGCTGTTATCGTCTACTCTTTATTACTAGAGTGGCTAGTTATACTGTGAAAGCAGAAGCTTAGAAGTACAGCACCTAACAAAGGCTGGAACCGGCCCCAGCACACAAGAGGTTAACTATTTCATTACCGGAGTGCCAACCTCCCCCTCCTTACCAGGCCAGATTTTGTTTTAGAAATCGGCCTATCAAACTGGAAATAACACATTCATTTATGAACCAACCTACAAGTATTTGACATTATTTTTCAAGGGACATCTTAGAGCTTTTTTTGTGCTATTAGATGACACATAATAAAAGATCTAAGGAAAAACTGAAAATTATGAAAAAAATTGTATATTTTTCCTTTCTTATCAATTGTTTTTTCTAACTGTTACAAAAGATTTCCAGACAAAACATTTCTACATGTTGAAAATTATAATATATATATTTTTTATAAATGAAAAAGGATGGGGGGGGGGGAATATGTGTGTGCGTGCACATTGTCTGCGAAACTATTGTTAAAACTACTAACTAAGACTAACTTTTTTATTTTATTTCACTTTTTTTATTAATTTTCTATTAATTCTTATTTATTTTTTGTGGGGGCAAGTCACTTTTTAAAAATAAAAAGTAAAATAAAAATTAAGCCAATTCACAGACTCATGGTTAATTTTACAGTCCGTAGGGGGTGCTTTCACATCAAGACAAGCGCTCTCCTGCCGGGTTTTAGAAGTTACACTGCAATGGATCATTTTAGTACCCAGCTACAATGATGCCACGCAGACAGTGAATGTAGTTGTGCGGCAGGTTAAACATAGCATTATGGGCATATAACATACTCTAATAGCACTAAACTAGTGGAGGTAGCAAGTGGCCCACAGTCATCTACTAGGCTGCAGAAGCAGCTAATGGACTACCTGGTATACAGGGAGAGGGGAAGGTGCCTTAAGTACCCTGAGGTGGGCAGCCCTAGGCTGGGGTAGATTAGGGTGCATGCTCTGGGCCTTTAAGAGCCGGTGATCGCACGACCTACGGGCAGCCCGCGGCCTGCAGTGCAGGATTGATCATGGGATTCTGCTAGCCAGACCCGCTGTTGGTGGCAGAGGAGGGTCTGGACTGCTGGAACATCAGTAACAGCAGAAGGGTAAGTGCCGTGGTGCCCGTGCCTGCCCGGGAAAGTATAACACAAACTCATTCATAAATACCTCTCTTATGCGGAAACCGCTGTATTTCTGTGACTACATAGAAGTTAAAGGGGTTTTCTGAGATTTTTTAACTGATGACCTATTCTCTGGATCTGATCAGTGTGGGTCTGACACCTGGGACCCCCACCAGTCAGCTGCATCGGCATTGCAACCTTCTAGCATCTTAGTTTAAAGGGAACCTGTCAGCTCTGAAACCCCCTCCGAACTACAGTAATTGCTGTATAGTGTAAGTGACATTGAGTCCGGTTATGTAATTTTTATCTTCATACTCACTTGCATTCTGACGCTGTGCTCCCACAAACCTGCAGTAAAATGCACTCAGTGGACTCCAGTGCTCACTCACATAATGGAGAGGACGCAAAGACGAGTCCTCTCAATGCATTTTACTGCAGGTTTGTGGGAGCACAGCGACGGAATGGAAGTGAGTATGAAGATAAAACTGACATAATCGGATTCAGCATCACTTACACTATACATCTCTTACTCTAGTTCAGGGGGTGTTTCGGAGCTGACAGGTTCCCTTTAAGTGATGTGATGTCACATTCATCATTCACATGGCATAGACACAGCTCTGATACCAAGCACAATGTACGGTGCTGTGCTTCGTGAGCTGAGAGAATGTGTTCTAAAGGAAGCATAGCTCAGCTGTTTCCATAACCCTTGACGCTTGATACGACGGGTATTCTGATCTTAGGCATTAATGGCTGAAATGGGAAAATCATCTTAAATAAGTCATATATTTGCAGAACAAAGCCTGTACTCCGGTGAAGATTATACTAAACAGATCACTTCTCCTTTCCAGAAAAAGAGGAACTGCTTTTTCCCCAGAAGCTAGACCTCCCTATAACATAAAAAGCTGTAGTATTACTGAAGTCATGGTAGTTTTTCTATAAGGAAATCATCAAGAAGATCAATATTACTTCCATGGCAGATAAATAAAAAACAATCTGATCTTCAAGAAGCTCTGCCATCAAACACCCAGGATATGATACATACAGCAAGGTGATAGATGTCCGATTTCTCTGGGTCAAACTGATCAACAGAACGGAGGTCCCACGTCCCTGATTCCTCCTCACCCGCAATACCATGATGAAACACTGTTTAAAAGGAGCGGCTGTCAAATATGCAAGCTGGTGTTCCATTCACACTCCGTGGTGCTACAGAAACATCTGCCTCCGGTTTTGTTTTTAGAGAATCCAATACGCAAGCTTTACTGGATCAAGCACACTACTATAGTACCAGGCCATAAGAAGCTGCCCATAGACCTCTATGGGACCCTACTGTACCGCCACAAGATTTCATACAGAAAAATTCCCTTTGCCATAGGACGCCCTATTACAAAATCCCCTCCTAGAGGCATTACATCTAATACAGCGGTGTACAGAGCAACCATTGACGGTACAAGGGGTAGTAAGGAGCAGCAAGGCCTCAGGACACCTCTGTGCAGTCAGCTTTTTACCACATATCAGATTATTAAAAGATAAAAATAAAGCCAAGAATCTCTTGAAACCGTCTGTACTCCGACCATAGTATTTCCATGACTCGGGTAATAATAACCGACTAATGATTTATAATATATTTTAAGAAGAGTTTCTAAACGTTAATATCTGAAATGTTGCTCTTAAATCAATGTAATGACTTGACACGTGGAGAAGTACGGCATTGCTGATCTATAATTAATGCTATATTATCACCTTTCATGTAGAAGGATCACTGCGGAAGACAGCTATGGCTTTACAATACAGGTTTCTTTTTATCTAAAAGTACATGTTGTACTTTTGATGTCCTTCGAAGATGAAGCTGGGGGGTAGGGGAGTGTGTTCTTGGCTCATTAAAGTAAGATTTATATTAACATTCATTATAATGGCGCACAGTAATAGGAGCTGTACAGTATCAGAAAACATTATAAAAAAAAAAAAAATTATCTAATCATATTTTTACCATTATAAGACGCACATGATTATGAGACACACCTAGGTTTATGAGGAAGAAAATCTGAAAAAAAAAAAAAAATTTTTCAGCCCCCAATCTTCATCAGACCTTAGTTCTAACCCCCAAATCTTCATCAGACCCCCAATTTTTACTAGACCTCAGATCAGACCACTCAATCAGATTCCCAATCTGTATCAGATCTTAGCTAAGACATAAAACAAATGAATGAACTTACCTTGTGTGCTCCGGAAGGAGATGCCACTCTGCACATCCAGTGCACTCTTCCTGCACTAACTGTGACCTGACGTTCTACAGCATCAGGTCTAGAGTTGATCGAACGTGCTCGTAACGAGCACTGTAGTGCTCGGATCCCCTGCGCTCGCATGCCCCCAGGCATCCGGATCCGTCCTCACCTGACTGCAAGTCAATGGGGGCGGATCCGTTTGGTATGATACACGAGTGTGTCATACCAAACGGATCCGTCCCCACTGACTTACAGGCAGGTGAGGACGGATCCGGATGGCTGCGCAGCGGAGCGCAGGGGATCCGAGCAGTACAGTGCTCATTACGAGCACGTTTGATCAACTCTAATCAGGTCATAATGCAGCGCGGCAATCGTAAGAAGACCAGGGAGCGTTGAGAACAGCCAACGTTAGACTTACAACTCCCAGTTCCTCCTGCATACTAATAAGCGCTTCACCCACATTGGGGAAAAAGTGCGTCTTATAAAGCGAAAAAATACTATTTACAATTACATTTACACATAAGGAGTCCAGATCACTATTTTTTATTTTCTGTCTGCCTCTTGTATCTCTGCTGTGAGCCTTCAGAGCTGCATTGAAATACACCGTCAAGACTGCTGTGCAAGCGCACACATTCTCTCCATTATGCTGGCACAGCACAGCAGTCCGGGCTGGGTATTTCAGACCAGCTTTGAGGGGACAGTGGGGGACCAAGGGGCAGAAGAAAATGAAAATTGGCAATCTGGAGTCCTTATATATACTACTGGTCCTGTATTAGATAATAGTCCAGAATCATGGCGACAGATTCACTTTTGGACAAATGAGTTAGCATGTTCCCCTGCCCTACATCTCGGGATTTCTGGTACTTTCTGAGAGCCACAAAGCATAGCTAATGCAGTAAACAGATCACTTTTTTATGCCTCACTAGCTGTAACGTGACCAGATAATTGACTTCATATCTACAGAAGTCATTGTCAATTATGGCTCAATAGAGAGAATAAATGGCATTCACAAATGTGGATCTGTATTCAGAGATACAAATCCACCGATAAAAGGGGATTTCCAGTTGCATGTAGTTCATAATCACCTTAAACTGAAAAGTCAAGTAATTCTTCATCATTTTCAAGATTTCTCTTTGCTGCCAGTGAATGGAAATTCATGACTATATCCAGAGGCTAAAAACCTTTCAGGCCTAGTTCTGAAGACCACAGCTGTATCTAGTCAATCCTGATACCTTTCACCTTCACTGATACACAGGACAAGAGAGAGGAAGTTGCTTCTGATTTTGTTTGCAGGAGGCTGCCTAAACCAGTGCCCCCCAAACAAATGTCCATATGTTATACTTTGTCACGAGCAAGGGTCTGTATGCAATGGCCTGAAACGCGTAGAGACTGTTGTCCGTGTGTATGGCTTTTTATCTTTTTGGATTTTTATGGAAGCTGGATTTCTCCATGTTTTTGGCTATTGGTATGTATTTCAAGCACTTATACTATGGCGATCGGGTGAAATCCTTCAAGCTGCACAGACCAGAAGTATATCTGGTACAAAATGTCAACATAAAGCGTCCACAAAATCTCTGCTGCACACAACCTACATTCATAAATGAGGACTTTCTAAGGGGTTTGACAAGAGCGATTTACAACCTGACAAGCAAAACATCAAAGAATGACAATTACTGGATTTAATCTGACAAAAGGTTTAAGATTAGGCAGGGTGCTCCGTGGTATGGAGACTTATTGGCAATACTACACGGGAAAACAATATGCTTAAGAGGTATCTCCCAAGGAAAGAGAACCAGCTCGCTAGCGCCACCTTGTGGAAGTGGCTCCCAATAAGTCAAAATCTGACTAAAAAGTCAGATTTTGACTTATTGGGAGCCACTAAACCTTGAGATTTGACAAGGGAATATAGCCAGGCCAGATATCCACCTGTAGACAGCTGTTTCACATCGCATATGGTTCTTGTTAATTAGGAGAGAATTCTCTGCACTGCCAATAAGTCTCCATACCATGAAGTACATTCAGTAACTCTCCATACAAGACTCATAGGGAGCCACTTCCACAAGGTGGTGCCAGACAATTGGTTCTCTTTAATTGGGCAATGCCTCTTTGTATAAAAATTTTAGAATAAAAGTCAATAAAAGCTGTAAGTTCTTACAAATAACAAATTATGATATATTCATTGATAAAATCACCGCCATCCCTGCTCCAAAGGGACTCTTCTACCTCACCTGACTTTGTTGAGCTGCTATGCATCCATCATTGAGCTACAGTATGTAGTCACAACTGTTACATATTGACGGCTGCGACCGGTGATTGGCAGACCCAGTCATATACACGAGACTGGATATCATTGCACCACACTGTTCAACAAGACCCAGAGATATATTTTGAATATATTTAGGCAGATCTATCTTTTATAGGACATTATAGTAACAATAATACAGAGTGACCCACAAAAAGTAGCCTGCCTCCAATATCTCCAAATCAAACTGCCTAATAGTAAATCTGTCTTAGTTGTCCATAACAACCAATCAGAGCTTAGCTTTCATTTTTTCAGAGCCCTGTAGGAACTTAAAGTTGAGCTCTGATTGGTTGCTATGGACAACTAAGACAGATTTACTTTTAGGCAGTTTGATTTGGAGATATTGGAGGCGGGGTACTTTTTCATGGTCCACCTTGTATAATTGCTGTAGTTTAGGGGATGCAGACTCAAAATAGTCATCTGCATGAGACCTAACTTGGGTTGTTTACCATGGAAGTTCCTAGGGCTGAGCTACCAAAAAAAAAAAAAAAAAAATCAGAGTGGCTCATGAAGTTATCTAATTGACTCCTAAACTGTTCAATGATTTGTCCGTCCCTGATGTATAGCTATAACATATCAATATCCAGCCCATAATAGAACTGGGCATGTTCTATTTTTGCGGAAAAGCCAAGTGGGCATACAGACATGGAATAAATTCCTTTTTTTATGCAGACCCATAGAAGTCAATGGATCTGCATACAGGCCGCAAAATAATGGCATGGATATGGAAAAAAAATTCATTTGTGTGTATGAGCCCTAACTGATGGAAATAACTGACAAAATAACTGGAGTGTGACCGCAGCCTAAAGGCTCATGTACATGAAAGTGCCGTGTTTTTGCGGTCCGCAATTGCAATTTGCGGGATGGAATGGGTGGTCCATTATAGAAATGCCTATAGGACATGATCTATAATTTATGAAGAGCTATGGAACGAAGTGAAAGGTTCCGCATCGGAACATCATGCAAAAAATGCAGCTTGGAAGCAGAACCAAACCACGTTTGTGTGAATGAGCCCTAGGACACAACGAACGTCAGTATAAAAAAAAAAAAAAAGCATTGCATCCAGATGCTAACATTTTTTTAACTGAGCAATTGACTTGAATTGACCAGTCCTGTGTGAAAGACGGATGAACAATGGTCATATAACCATTGACATGAATGGGTCAGGGTTCTGTCCAGATGCTGTCCGTTGTAAAATTGGCTCATGTGAAAAAGCCTAATGCTTACTAAGACCACTTCAATGGGGCCCCGTAAAAAATAAAACATGTCCTATTCTTGTCTCTATCACGGACAAGGATAGGACTGGTCTATTGAGGGCCGGACCTTCCTTCCCCAAAATGCAGAACATACACGGCCTGTATCCATGTTTTGCGGATCTGTGATTGGCGGACCGTGAAACATGTGCATGAGGCCTGATCCTGATGGAAAAATGTGGAGCGCTGAACTCAATCTCATATGAAAATCATTCAACTTACATGCAAAACCATCCATATTTAACTGACCAGAACCTGATACGTTCGGTATGACTCATGTGAAATAGCCCCAAAAAGCAGAAGTAATGAAGCTCCTACGCGTTCTGCAAAATCAGAGACTGCACTCCATCTAGTTGTCATAGAGATTAATTATCTAGATATTTAAAGCTAGTTAGGAGGTCAGTGATCAACATTCATGTAACCAAGCAGCGTGTCAGTAATGACGTTAGCCTACAGGGGAGATTGGGCCCTCTACAAAGTGAGACTCCCGCAGCTAGTGAGGAGCGACTCACAACAAGTGCTTCACCTGCAAGGGGCTGCCCCAACGCTGACAATGGTCCCCCTGATTGACAGGGCCCTGACAACCTCATGTCTGTGCAGCTGCACCAAACAGCGGCGCAAGCACAGAGGCAGCGACTGCTCCGAGCAGGCGCAAGAGTGTCAGGTCTGGGCAAGATGTCTGGCCTGGTCAATCAAGCGGCGGGGGGAGTGTCGTCAGAAGGGGGGCCAGCCCCTCGCAGGTGAAGAAGTCGTTATGATGAACTGATTGATTCGCTCATCTCTGGTGCAGACTATGTGATAGATTTGTCAAATCTTACTAGAATTTAGACACCGCCCAGATTTACTAACCCTATAGATCTGTGATGGCTAACCTCTGTCACTCCAGCTGTGGTAAAACTACAAATCCCAAGATTCACACTTGCTTAGCTGTTCTCAGAACCCCACAGAAATGAATGGAGCATGCCGGCAGTCGTGGTTTCACCTCAGCTGGAGTGCCAGAGGTTAGCCATCACTGCTATAGATGGTATAAATATAGACAGGCTGTCTAGACCTGCACCAGGTACTCAGGAAGGGGGATAAATGTGGTGCAGGGTCACACACTTCTGGTTGGCTTAGGCCCCTATCACACGGGGGAGATTTCCGCGTGGGTGCAATGCGTTCGCATCACGCATTGAACCCGCACTGAATCCTGACCCATTAATTTCAATGGGTCTTTTCACATGAGCGATGTTTGTCACGCATCAGTTTGCCGTTGCGTGAAAACCGCAGCATGTTCTATATTCTGCGTTTTTCACGCAGCCCTGGCCCCATTGAAGTGAATGGGTCTGCGTGATTCACTGATGGTTGCTTAGAGATGTTGTTTGTAAACCTTCAGGTTTTTATCACGCGCATGAAAAACGCATCAAAACGCTTCGCACCCGCGCGGAAAAAACTGAACGAACGTATGCAATCACAGTCAAAACTGGCTGCGATTGGGTGCGGATTTTCCGGAACACACCCTGAATGCATCCTGAGCCAATCCGTCACACTCGTGTGAAAGAGGCCTTAGTTGAAAGAGTCTGCCTCAATCAGAATTGTGACACAATTTTGGCACATAACAGTGCATCTTAGTCAAGACAGAAAATGTGTAGAAACCCTGGCTCTGCCAAACTGCACCAAACTTGTGCCTATTTGCTCCACTTTTTTAAAGACACCTTAGAAAAATCTGGGCCACTATACTTACAGCAGAATTTACCCCCTTACACTGGCTGATATTAGCAATGTGCTAATGTCAGCAGAATCTAACTCTGCTATTGTTAGGTTTATTGATGCCCCCGTCTCTGCAGAATTCTTACTTTTGTTATATGCAAATTAGCCTCTTGGAGCAGGGGGAGCGTTGCTCCTGCTCCTAGAGGCTCCGTTCTTATAACTCCTTCCACACCCCGTCGTCCTTGATTGATTCTCCTGCCAGCCCCGTGTGCTGGGTAAACTGCACTGCGCATGCGCAAGATTTACCCGGCACACAGAGATGGCTGGTGAAGACGAACACTGGCCCTGTCAATCAAGGACAGAGGGGTGTGGAATGAGGTGGGAGAATGGAGCCTTTAGGAGCAGGAGCAACGCCCCCCCTGCTCCAAGAGGCTAATTTGCATATAAGAAAAGTAAGAATTCTGCAGGAATGGGGGCATCAATAAATCTAAAAAAAAAAAAACCTCCATTCACAGCTATTGGAGTTCCGGCTACTTCCGTTAGTCCCAATGTGACGAATGGAGGGGTTGGAAGGGAGGCTATTTTCGGAACTCCCATAGCAACGAATGGAGATCACACCACACATGTGCAGCATGCACACATTCACTTTGGAGATAGGAGCGGATCCCAGAAGTGGAACCCGCACCCATCTGACACTGGTGGCATATCCTACCAATATGCAATCAATTTGTGAGATAAGTCAACTTCTTTAACAGGGCAAAAATATATATTTTTTGCCCCATAAGATGCACTTTTTCCCCCAAAAGTGGGCAGGGGAGGAATGTCAGTGGATCTTATGGTGTGAATACTAATGAGACCTTCCATTATGGAGAACTTCCGGCCGCCTCTCAGTAGGGGTTGCCGTGCTGCGGCCGGATCCGCGGCCCGCCCCCATTACAGTGAATGGGGCCGGAGCGCAGTTCCAGCCCTACACGTGCACCTGCAGCAGCAAGGATCCGGCAGGCTGTTCACCCACCGGAACAGCCTGGTGGAGCCCCACGCCGCAGGTGTGGAAGTAGCCTTATTAGTACATGATCAAGGGAAAGCGGTGAATGCAGTACTCCCCAGTCGCTGTACTCACCACTTCCTGGTCTGCTCCTGCAGGGTACTTAGCACTCTGTGAACTCACAATGTGCTGCAGGAAGACCATGTTAGGAGCGGCGGCGTACAGAGCTGGAGAGGTAAGTTGATGTCTGCTCAGAGCATAGGGGTCATTCACATGTGATCTGAGGTCTGAATTTGGAGTCTTATTCACATTGGGGCTCTGATCTGAGGTCTGAATGGCGTCTTATTAACATTGGGGTCTGATTGGGGTCTTATTAACATTGTGGGTCTGAGCTTAGGTCTAATGACAAATATTTTTTTATCTTCCTCCTCTAAAAGCTAAGTGTGTCTTATAGGGTGAAAAATACAGTAGTTTACTGTGGTTATTCTGGGGGTCCACAACCACCACAAAAATGCACTGGCATTTTTTTCATCTATGAAAAAACACAATAGGGACTTTTTGGCAGCTGCATTTTTTGCACACAGTGGCCCAGGTTTACTAATGTCAGTGCATCTAGACACTGTCATAAATGGCTCCAAATTTTGTTACAAATTGGTACAATTTGGTGCATTCTTGGCACAATCTGTCTCATCGTGTTCTTGAGAAATCTTCTGCACCTTGTTCAACAATGGAGCGTGGCTTACCAGAAAAGGAGGCATTGCCTAAGATGCACCATTTAGCGCCAAAATTGTGCCACAATTCTGACCTGAAAATCTAAACTCTGTAAACTTAAAGAGGACCTTTCACCACTTTTAAAAAAATCAAACTACACTATGTACCTTATAGTGTATCCCCCTCTGATGGCAGTGGCGCTTTTTTTTTTCCAAAAGGTCCCCCGGTGGCTTCACACGGCCCCCCGTTCTTCTGTCGGGCTTTATGTAAATTCAGAAGCATCGGAACAGGGAGGAGGAGACTCCCTGTTCCTCAATAGGCGTTGCTTCTGCCCTGCTGTGAGCACTGTCCAATCAGAGCGGACCGCTCACAGCAGGGCCGAAGGAGTTCAACCCTGCTGTGAGCGGTCCGCTCTGATTGGACAGCGCTCACAGCAGGGCAGAAGCAACGCCCATTGAGGAACAGGGAGTCTCCTCCTCCCTGTTCCGATGCTTCTGAATTTACATAAAGCCCGACAGAAGAACGGGGGGCCGTGTGAAGCCACCGGGGGACCTTTTGGAAAAAAAAAAGCGCCACTGCCATCAGAGGGGGATACACTATAAGGTACATAGTGTAGTTTGATTTTTTAAAAGTGGTGAAAGGTCCTCTTTAAGCAACCAATAGTTGGTACATTGTCAAAGAAAAGTGTCTATCCCTGTGCCACAGCCTGAGCCCTTGTGATAAATCTGGTGCAGGTCTAGACAACACTTATAGGATCAATAAATCTGGGCCAGTGTGTCTTACCACTAGCAGTTTGTTCCTGGGGTTTTTCCCCTATAGAGAAGGTGGAAATATACCGCCAAAAGCTCCATCATGCTGCATTTTTAAAAAGAAGTAAGAAGGACGTATAATACTACCTAAAAAAATCCTGTATTTCATATTTCCCAAAGACCCCCCTGCATGGCCGGACCTGCAGAGGGAATCATACTTACATGGACCCTGCTGCCGGGTTCCAGGTCCTTTGCTCCCCTGGCTCCACAGCAGCTCTCAGGTCTCCCGGTTTGAGGCCGATGCAGTAATAACGTGCCTCCCCTGCATCACGTGACCCAGTGACATGACATGTAGAGGATACATCATCGCTGCAGAGTCATTGGGTGCAGCGGCCATGTGACCCACGTTAAATTGGACACTGACGTGAGGAGACTGGAGAGCTGCTGTGGAGCCAGGAGGGCGAAAGGAGCTGGAATCCAGCAGCGGGGATCAGGTAAGTATGATTCCCTCTGCAGGTCCGGCCATGCTGTGGGAGGAGGGGCTGCCCGAAATGTCCAATGCCTCCAGGGGCAAACAACCCCTTTCAGTAAACCTCTGGGGCTGGCGCGCCAACTGCAAACAACACACCAAAAACTGCAGGTGTAAAGAAAAAAAAAAAAAACTAAGGCCACTTTCACATCTGTAGCATTGTGGTCCGGCCGCCAGCTCAAGCAGAGAAGCCGCGAGCAGCAGTTTTCATCCGGCCAATTCTCCGCATTTTTGCCAGACTGAGGCCAGATTTCCACCGGACTCTATTATAGCCAATGGGAACGCATCTGGGCGTGCCGGATCTGGAGAACTCCTGTTCTCTGGCAGAATTGCTGCTGCAGGTGTGAAACTAGCCTAAAAGTGTCAAAGGAGGAAAAAAAGTGGTGTCCTTAAAGAAGAACGTCACTAAAAAAAAGCTGAAAAAACGTCACTAAAAAAAAGCTGTGTGTGAAACCAGCCAAAGGCCTCATCCACGTGATTGTATTTTCGGTCCCCATTTTTTTCAGTTTGCACATGGACGCAAACATTTCCATGAAGGCTGCAAAAAAAGCAGACAAGAATCGCCGTTTCTACGATAGGGACTGAGGAAAGTGCAGGGTGCACAAGTCCGGTATCCGTATTTTGCAGATCTGCGGTTTGACAATCGTAAAATACACATGGTCGTAGCCAGATACAATTATATTTACGGTCCAGGTAAGACCCTTGGAAGCCAGCTCCTTTAGCTTCAGGGAAGCTTTTGCTGCTCTTCTTCATCCAGATCTGCTCCAGGTTTTGGAACATAGGATGCTGATCTGAACAGTGCCCAAATAAACCGGATTATAGAGCAAATAGCATCATATCTACAAGCAGAAGTGCAGGCTTAGGAGATGGAGCCGGGGGCAGCCTGCAGCAGGGGCTCTGTCACTGAGTGAGATAATAGCTGCATGCGGATCTCCCACAGGAGAAAGTGCCCCCCAAGCAATGGGAACCAGACAACTGCTAGCGGATATGAATAGAGTTCTGGAGCCGAAACGTCAAGATCACTGGGAGATCCCAGGTCCTCATGAAGGAGCGATCATGGGCAGACAGCAGGCGATCACACAATGTCCCTGCGATCCGGGACCCCCGACCACACAGCAGAGGGGATACAGTTCTGGGGATCTGTCCAGCGTGACATTGATGGATCGCACACTGCCAGCCAATGACAAGACACTCAGCACATCACACTAGCTCCACATCTCTGCCCTAGACTCGGGGGAACCACAAGTCCCAGCGTCTCTCGGGAACTCACCATGCACACTGCCGACCGCTGCTGGGGACTCGACACTTGGTAGATGCTGTTTCCTAGTGGGCTAAAGGACCTCTGATGACATCATGCCCATGTGACCAGACTTTCCTGTGGGAGGAGCCAGGCTAGGAAGTTTGCTAGACAGCTTCTTGTATTCCCAGGGTTCTGGGCAGCGGCTGCATATCATCACTGGGAGCTGAGCACAGGTACAATGCTCTGCAAGGACTGGGGACGCTGGTTGTCCTGAGATGCAATACTCTGCAGCGGCAGAGGATGCTGGGGGTCCTGAGATGCAATACTCTGTATAGACTGGGTGCACTGGGATGCAGTGCTCTGCTAGGGACTGGGTGCACTGGGATGCAGTGATCTGCTAGGGACTGAGTGCACTGGGATGCAATGCTCTGCTAGGGACTGAGTGCACTGGGATGCAATGCTCTGCTAGGGACTGGGTGCACTGGGATGCAATTCTCTGCTAGGGACTGGGTGCACTGGGATGCAATGCTCTGCTAGGGACTGGGTGCACTGGGATGCAATGCTCTGCTAGGGACTGGGTGCACTGGGATGCAATGCTCTGCTAGGGACTGGGTGCACTGGGATGCAATGCTCTGTTAGGGACTGAGTGCACTGGGATGCAGTGCTCTGCTAGGGACTGGGTGCACTGGGATGCAATGCTCTGCTAGGGACTGGGTGCACTGGGGATGCAATGCTCTGCTAGGGACTGGGTGCACTGGGATGCAATGCTCTGCTAGGGACTGGATGCACTGGGATGCAATGCTCTGTTAGGGACTGAGTGCACTGGGATGCAGTGCTCTGCTAGGGACTGGGTGCACTGGGATGCAGTGATCTGCTAGGGACTGAGTGCACTGGGATGCAATGCTCTGCTAGGGACTGTGTGCACTGGAATGCAATGCTCTGCTAGGGACTGTGTGCACTGGAATGCAATGCTCTGCTAGGGACTGTGTGCACTGGGATGCAATGCTCTGCTAGGGACTGTGTGCACTGGGATGCAATGCTCTGCTAGGGACTGTGTGCACTGGGATGCAATGCTCTGCTAGGGACTGGGTGCACTGGGATGCAATGCTCTGCTAGGGACTGGGTGCACTGGGATGCAATGCTCTGCTAGGGACTGGGTGCACTGGAATGCAATGCTCTGCTAGGTACTGGGTGCACTGGGATGCAGTGTTCTACTAGGGACTAAGTGCACTCGGATGCAAGGCTCTGCATGGACTGGGTGCACTCGGATGCAAGGCTCTGCATGGACTGGGTGCACTGGGATGCAATGCTCTGCATGGACTAAGTGCACTGAGATGCAATGATCTACGGAGACTGGGATCTTTGGGGGACATGGCATCACATGCTCTGTAGGAATTGGGGACTATGCACTGGGATGTAATGCTTTATGTGGACCCTGGGTACAGAGAGGTCTGGCCTCTCCTTGTAGGGATGTAATGCTCTGCAGAGGTGGGAGTGCATCCCCAGGAGGACCGCGCTATTTGAGGCTGCCACTGATACTCAGGATTACAGGGAAGACTATGATCATTTCCGTGCAACTGCCATCACTCTATGAATTTATTAACCCCTTAAAGAGGTTGTACAGTCCTTTTATACTGATGGTCTAAGGGGAGTCCGACACCCAGATATTTATCTTCAGTGGGCGCAGCCCTGCAGTTATCAGCTTTTTCCACTGGGGTTTTCCAGCATTTTGATATTGATATCTATCCTTAGGATAGGCCATCAGTATCAGATCGGCGGTGGTACCCCACCCCTGCTGATCAGCTGTTACCGGAAGTCAGCATTGGAACTACATAGTGCCATCCCTTGTGTAATGGACGCTGCTGGTAACTGCAGCATTGCTCCCATAGAAGTGAATGTGAGCTGGGGCTGAGGACAGGCTATCAGTATCAGACTTCTGGACAACTAAAAAGATGGGAGGAAAAAAAGTGGTGTCCTTAAAGAAGAACTCCCGACAAAAAATTTTATTCCATGTCCTGCTAGAAATGTACATGATGTAATCTGTAGAGAATGTCATTTTCTTACCAGTGTCTGAATTTTTGACTTATATCATCCTGAAGTTTCTTATCTGTGTCATGTGACCAGCAATTAGACCCACCAACTCACACATAGACTTCCTGTCCACACATAAGTCTAATTCGCTATGTATTCCTATGAGACTGAAAGTGAGGCTCCCATAGGAATGAATATAGCAGTTACTGACTTTCTGTCCTGGGTCAGTTGGAGGTCAGGGAGTTGGTCACATGACCCAGCTACAATAAGAAGAGAGGTTTTTACTCACAGAAACAGTCACTGATAAGAAAATGACATTCACTACAGATTATATCATGCACCTTTCTAACAGGTCAGAGAATAAAATTTTTTGCGGGAGTTCTTCTTTAAATGTTATTCTGCCTCTTGGGGCCACATTCCACATACTAGGTGGCTTACTTTAAAAGGGACCTAGTCCTTTACCTCCCACCCTACTGATGATCCCGAACAGTGTTTGTGCAGGTAGGAAAGGGCAACCCTTTTCTGAATGAACGTTGTTGGGGGGCTGGGTTCCTGCAGAAGTGGGGGCACTTCTGAGGGTTTTATTTTATACTGCAATTGGGCCACAGCCACAATGATCTTTTTAACAGATTAGATTATCAGCTGTAAAACAAAAACTAAGTTCATGTTACTAGCCCTGATACATCGGAAGTTACAGCCCTTAGAAAGCTTACAGCCCTTTCTAAGCTTTCACTTCTGGATTGGCACATAGCAAATGTGGTGCCAATATTCAAAAAGGGTCCAAAAACACAGCCCGTAGACTATAGGCCAGTAAGTTTAACATCTGTCGTTGGTAAACTGTTTGAGGTTTTTCTAAGAGATGCTATCTTGGAGTACCTCAATGAAAATAAGCAAATAACTCCATATCAGCATGGCTTCATGAGGGATCGGTCATGTCAAACCAATTTAATCAGTTTCTATTAGGAGGTAAGTTCTAGACTTGACCACGGCGAATCAATGGATGTCGTATATCTGGATTTCTCCAAAACATTTGACACTGTACAGCATAAAAGGTAAGTATATAAAATGAGAATTCTTGGCCTGGGAGAAAATGTCTGTATGTGGGTAAGTAACTGGCTCAGTGATAGAAAACAGAGGGTGGTTATTAACGGTAGATACTCTGATTGGGTCACTGTAACTAGTGGGGTACCACAGGGGTCAGTATTGGGTCCTATTCTCTTCAATATATTTATTAATGATCTTGTAAAAAGCTTGCACAGTAAAATATAAATTTTTGCACATGACACTAAACTGTGTAAAGTAATTAACACAGAAGAGGACAGTACACTGCTACAGATGGATCTGGATAGACTGGAGGCCTGGGCAGAGAAGTGGCAGATGAGGTTTAACACTGACAAATGTAAGGTTATGCATATGGGAAGGAATAATGCAAGTCACCAGTACATACTAAATGGTAAAACATTGGGTAACTCTGACATGGAAAAGGACCTAGGAATTTTAGTGAACAGCAAACTAAGCTGTAGAAACCAGTGTCAGACAGCTGCTGCCAAGGCCAATAAGATAATGGGTTGCATCAAAAGAGGCATAGATGCCCGTGATGAGAACATAGTCCTGCCACTTTACAAATCACTAGTCAGACCACACATGGAGTACTGTGTAAAGTTCTGGGCTCCTGTGAACAAGGCAGACATAGCAGAGCTGGAGAGTGTTCAGAGGAGGGCAACTAAAGTAATAACTGCAATGGGTGCACTACAGTACCCAGAAAGATTATCAAAATTGGGGTTATTCACTTTAGAAAAAAGACGACTGAGGGGAGATCTAATAACTATGTATAAATATATCAGGGGTCAGTACAGAGATCTCTCCCATGATCTATTTATCCCCAGGACTGTGACTGTGATGAGGGGACATCCCCTGCGCCTGGAGGACAGAAGGTTTGTACACAAACATAGAAGAGGATTCTTTACGGTAAGAGCAGTAAGACTATGGAACTCTCTGCCTGAGGAGGTGGTGATGATAAGTTCACTAAAAGAGTTCAAGAGGGGCCTGGATGTATTTCTGGAGTGTAATAATATTATAGGTTATAGTTACTAGAGATGGGTCGTTGATCCAGGGAGTTATTCTGATTGCCTGATTGGAGTCGGGAAGGAATTTTTTCCCCTAAAGTGAGGAACATTGGCTTCTACCTCACAGGGTTTTTTTTTCCTTCCTCTGGATCAACTTGAAGGAAAACAGGCCGAACTGGATGGACAGATGTATTCTTTCGGCCTTATAAACTATGTTACTATTTCTAATAGCTGTATCTCAACCAGTTATTCACCTAGCACCGTGATCATGGTCTTGTTTAAAAGCTTAGATCTTCAGCTTTTAAACAAGACCAGGATAACCCAGCCTGAGATATAAATGGTTAAATAGCCCCTTCCCCCTTTTAGCTGGCTGTGATCTCTGTCAGCCTGGTCATGCCATTCGTCAATGCCATGACCCACACATTTAACAGCATCTGGATCAAATAAGCACCAAATATTTGTAACCCACACAAACATCAAAAAAGGTCCCATTTTACAGTGTCTTTATCCTGTCTATATCCTATGTCTAGTGTAAAGTATCCCAACCTCTTTTCTAGCATTACCCTTTACATGTTGCAGTAATAGCACTGCCACCACATATCTAATATATTTCTGACAGATGGGAAAGGTTTCCGTCATTCAGAAAAGATTTTCTCTCACAGACTGTCACCATAAACAATCGTTTTCAATTAGTTTTACAAAACAAACCAGTATGAAAACCAGGACAAAGTGGGCTTCTGCACAGGGCTGCATGGTTCAGGGGCAGCAATGAAATAGGTGCAGGGTATTTTTCTATCTCTTCACCCCCCCCCCCCCCAAGAAAAAATAAATACATAAACGTTATGTAATACATTGTATGTACCCCAAAGTAGTTCCCATAAAAGCAACAACTTTTTCAGCAAAATTCAAGGCTTCATACAGCTAAATGTAAGAAAAAAATAACAAGGTTATGACAGCTGTAACATACAAAAAGGTTACTGGCCCCTAAAAAGCAAATGTCAGCAAGACCAACCCGACTGAACCAAGCATACCACCTGGTAGAGTTGATTCTGCTGATTAAAATGGTACCTGACCTGTGAAAATTAATGTGGCATTCCCAAGAAAAAGACTTCTATTCTTCATGCAAATAAGGGTACTTTCACACTAGCGGCAGTGGATTCCGGCGGGTGAACAGCCTGCCAGATCCGTGCTGCCGCTGTTGCACGTGTGGGGCCGTCGTACATGTTGTACTTTTGTACCTGCTGCCTCTCGGCAAGTTTGCCGTGCTGCGTCCGGATCCGCGACCCGCCCCCATTACAGTGAATGGGGCCAGAGCGTAGTTCCGGCCCCACGCATGGACCAGCGGCAGCACAGATCCGGCACGCTGTTCACCCGCCGGAACAGCCTGCCGGAATCCACTGCTGCTAGTGTGAAACTAGCCTAAGGGCCTCAGTGTTCTGAAAGGTTCCTGTTAAATGAAATACGGTGGTCTCTAAAGATAAAATGTAAATAAATAAATGTAAAAATATAATAAATGCATAAATATAATAAATGTTGAGCGAACTTGGGTTTTCAAGTTCAGCGTACAAGGTTCAGGTTTGGGTTATCTAAGAATTCCGTTATGGATTCTGCTACCACAGACCATAAATTATGGTCCATGGTAGCAGAATCCATAACTGAATTCTTAGATAACCTGAACCCGAAATTTTTATGCCGAACTTGAAAACACAAGTTCACTCATCCCTAGTTATAATATCTTTAACATACACTTGTTTTCCCTGGACCATTGTAACTTGAAACCACATTCAGCATACAATGCCACAGACAGACCGTATTTGCGGCACATGTGTATGCTTGCAAGATCTAGCCAGCTGGTACGAACATTTCTAGTAGCACATCTTCTAGTAGTGCAGTATTACATGTACAGGTCCTCTGAAGTAGCTCCTGTCCTGTACATGGAAAGCGCGCTACAGGGTCCAGCAGGTCTTTCAGACTTTTATATATAACTAGCTGAAGGACCCGGCTTCGCCCGGGTATATTTAATTTATTTCTTTTACTGTTTGTGTGTGTGTGTCGTTGAAAAGATATCGAGAGTGCCCTCTACAGTGCCTGCCCCTTTAACAGTGACCTCTACAGCGGCCCGCCCCTTTAACAGTGACCTCTACAGCGGCCAGCCCCTTTAACAGTGACCTCTACAGCGACCCGCCCCTTTAACAGAGACCTCTACAGCAGCCCGCCCCTTTAACAATGACCTCTACGGCGGCCCGCCCCTTAAACAGTGATCTCTACAGCTGCCTGCCCCTTAAACAGTGATCTCTACAGCAGCTAGAGTGGCCACTGTCTTCACCCCAGAAAGCCAGACCTCACCGGCCATTCCCCCAAACGTAAAACAGCGCCCCCCAGTTCCCATGAAGACACATCACTAAACATGAGGCCACGCCCCCCCTTGGCTCCGTGAAGACATGGAGGAGAAGCTGTCTGAGTGTGAGCTACTGAAAGGGTGGACATCCCTGTGTCTGTCCAGGCACTGCGTCGGACGGAGAACAGGTAGCCAGAAAACTGGACTGTCCAGCCTAAAGCCGGACATCTGGCCACCCTAACATCAGCCTGCCCCTAGGGTGGCCAGAGGTCTTGTTTTAGGCTGGACGGTCTGGCTTTCAGACTCCCTGTCCTCTGTCATGCGCAGGGCCTGGATGGACACAGCAGCAGCACTCTTAGCAGCAGCACTGTGCAGTCTAAGCAATGAGCTGCAGGGAGAAAGTCACCCTCCCCCCACCCCTGCAGCTGACAGAAGGTGATTTTTACCAATATTTTTAATCCCGGTCAAATGCAGCATGGAAGGGGCGTGGCCTGACTGAGTCAGGGGCGTGACTTAGTGGGATCTGGGGGTGGTGCTTTTAAGTCCTTCTTTTTACGGTGGCCGGAATTACAGGTCGATGCCATAGTAATTTAGGAGGAAGGTGGGTAGCAGTGGAAGAAAACATCTTTTATTACTACTGAACAGTAAATATGTAAAATTTACATTATATGAGTTAATGATTGATGATGAGTTAGTCTAAAACATAAGTTATAGTTATGGTAACCGGGAATACCCATTTACCATTGTCATCCACAGTGCTCTGCCTCTTTAATGCAGACCTAAAGCAGTGAACTGGCTAGGTTGTCATAGAAACCTGATGTGTGCCTGTGAGCTTCTATTGGCTGATTGGCTCAGCTTTATATATTAGATGACTTGCTTTATCTGTATATTCACGTCACATTTTCGCCTTATATTTAGCTTGTACGCCTGATGAAGGACGGAATAGTGTCCTTTAGGCCTCAATTGCTAGGACACAGGAATGAAACTTCTGTGCGGCAGTGATGGGGATAGAAGATGCAGGTTGGACAGAGGTAGAAGAATGATGGACTGAGGAGGGAGAAGAACAATGATGGGGCTTCAGCCTGTATACCTGTACAATGGGATACGCTACAGCTGGCACAGCAATATAGTTTTTAATTTATCTATCCAACACTCAGCAGCCCGATCTCTCTGACAACCTTTTAAAGCATAAGTGTACTATGGCGCAGGCTTTACAGACCTGGCCCACTGACCATATAAATATAGGGCAGGCTGCCCTCAACTAGTTAAGTAGACTTTTCTTTAAATGTTTGGACACATTTCCTAATGTTAGTAGTTGAGTTTGTTGATTCCCTCGGCATGGGGGTAAAGACACTAGACTGCTTGTTGTCCCAGGTAAGTGAATTCATTGGGGTTCAGATCACCACTGGATGAAATCTATGCAGTGTATACTGTGAGTATCACAAGCAATAATGCAAAACGGCACACGTGACAGCAAAAAGGAACGGCGACTATTCTCTACTAATTCTACTAGATCACTCTGCAGCATTTGATACAGTAGACCACAAACTCCTCACTGTGCTCCACTCAATTGACCTTAAAAACACTGCTCTCTCCTGATTCTCTTCCTATTTCTCTGGCCGCTCCTTTAGTCTATCATTTGCTGGCTCTACTTCTCTTCTTCCTCTTGATGTTGGGGTTCTTCAGGGTTCAGTCCTAGGTCCTCTACTCTTCTCTCTCTACACAGCCCCCGTCAGATAGACTATCAGTAGATTTGGCTTTCGGTATCATATCTATGCTGACAACACCCAACTATACACTATATCCCCTGACATTACCCCTGCTTTACTCCAAAACACAAGTGATTGTGTGACAGCTGTCTCTAACATCATGTCCTCTCTGTATCTAAAACTGAACCTCTCAAAAACTGAACTTCTTGTCTTTTCCCCCATCTATTAACCCATCTAAACTTGATATTTCAATTTTATACGGTTATTTCCTTTGTTCCCCATATCCAACCACAAAGCTCTCTACAGCAGTGGTCCCCAACCGGGCCGCGGCAATCAGAGCCCTGGCCACAAATGGAGGGCGGGGGCGGAAGGGGACAGGGAGATGAGCGCTTTCATTGTGGAAGCACTCATATCCATAGTCATCTGTATGGCCGTCCTTGGGACAGCGATACAGATTGCTGTGCTACGGCGGGGCAGGGGAGGGAAAGGTGTCTCCCTTCCCAGTTCTTCTGATAGGCTGCAAATGACGTCATCGTGCCGTCTGAGCCATACAGCGCTGGACACAGGCCGGAAGCGGCCTGCATCGCATAGCTGTCAGCCTGATGGAGGTAAGTACATGTGTTTTTTTGTTATTTTTTGTACAATACAGGAAAGGAGCGCTAGGGGGCACTTCTTACTGGCGCATGATATGGGGGCACTTACTGGCGCATGATATGGGGGAACTTCTTACTGACAAATTATTGGGGGGCGCTGTGGGGGCATCTATGGGGGCACTTCTTACTGGGACATTATTGAGGGCACTGTGGGGGCGCTTCTTATTGGTACATTATTGGGGGGCACTGTGGGGGCATGTATGGGGGCACTTCTTACTGGGACATTATTGGGGGCACTGTGGGGTCATCTATGGAGCACTTCTTGTTGGTACATTATTGGGGGCACTTCTTACTGGCACATTATTGAGGGCACATTACTGAGGCCACAAAGAAGGGGTATTTATATGGGGGGCTCTGTATAGGGATAGTTTGTTATATTTATATATTTTAATATGCACCTTGCATGAATCAGTCAGTGCCCAGTTTAATTGCCCTTTTTTAGTTCACTCTTGGCAATATACTGAACGAAAAAAGTGGGAGGTGGGATCCCCATTGTCTCCTGGTGGTTTTTGGCCCCAAATTCTGTCGTCAGACTACTCCATCTGATTATCCCCTAAGATCACCGTGTACTTTGTTTCAGCATCAGGTTCGCAGTTGACACAGAACATGCCACTTAGCTCATTTAAATAGGTAACAAATGTCAAACCAATAGTAAGGGCTTATTCAGAAGAGTGATGTTGTTCTGTTCACTAATATGTACGATTTTAAACAGCCCAAACACGGGTGGTGCCCGGGCAGAGCACAGGGAATGTCTTATGAACTGTAATATATTCTGTACTCAAAACAATAAATCTACCATCTTGTTATATTTGTTATTGTTTTTGCATGTTCTTTACTTGGAATAAAGAAATGACACCCAGAATATGTAGTGTTTTCTTGTAAATGAAATGAGTTGGTATGTAGACGGACCTGTAAATACTAGCAGGTGAGAGACAAGACCATCAAATGTGATTCTCCTACAGATATCAGAATTTTAGATCCTGTGGGCTAAAGCAGTGGTTGTCAAACTGTGGTACACTTTACCCTACGGGCTACACTGGCAAGAGGGGGGAAAAAATCTAAGGCTGCCCTACATGGCTTTAGATGATGACCAGATTGTTAGGCAATGTGCCATAGATTTTGTAAATTTTTGCCATTTGTGACTAGCCCCACTTTTCTGCAAAGGCGTTCCACGCTACGTACAGGAGAGCCCATACAGAAGCACAGGAGTCAATGGGAGTAAGCCACATGAGCAGCCTGATTTTTCCCTCTAAGTTTGTATCCCAGACACTGCAACCCCCTTGGTAGCACCCAGTTCCTGTCAAGTTCTTCCTATGGTGGTTGCAAAGAGGTACCATTGAACAAGGAGACAGGAGATGGTGCAAGCTCTGTGTGAGGACGCATTCCTACAGATGCAGGTAATGTTGCACTGAGGGCTGTTTAGGTGTTGGCTGATGTCATTATAAACAACAGAGTGATGTCATATTTGTCCAGCTGGGGAGCTTTTGTGTAATGCAGCAGCTCCTAATATTACCAGTCTCCTTAATGAAATGAATGGAGAAAGAGCAGCCAGCTGACTGTCATTCTGTAGTGTGCCATGAATTGAGTCCAAGTCATTTAGTTTTGCAAAGTTCCAGTGATAAAGTTTGTTGGCACCAGATGCCTGTGCAGACAGACATGCCTGCCAGCTGTGCCCGTAGTGACAGACAACCCCACCTGGTGTGTCAGTGTACCAGTACATATAAGAATCTAATACTGCTCACTAGGAGCAAGGATATAACTACTATAATACTGACCCATTTACAAGAATATACTTCCTATCTACAAGACTATAACTGCATTAAAGGGGTTATCCAGGAATTGATAATGATGACCTATCCTCAGGATAGGTCATCAGTATCACATGGGCAGGGATCTGATTCCTGGCATCCCCACCAATCAGCTGTTTCACAGAGCCGCAGCGCTCGCCAGAGATCTGGTCAGCACAGTGGCCTCCCGGGCGCTTACCAAACACAGCATCATACATCATATAGAGGCTTGGTATTGCAACTCAGCCCCATTGACTTCAATGGGGCTGAGCTGCAACTAGGCCAAGTGACAGATGTACAGTAATGTCACATGACCTAGGAAGAGGCTGCGGCGTTCGTGGAGCGGCAGCCTCTGCTAGCAGCTGGTCGCAAAGTTTAGGTCAGCAATATAAATTTCTGGATAACCCCTTTAATACTGCCCGCTATGCCATCATGGGTGTTTCCTATACACATGGAAAGGGCATGTGTGCTGCTTTTTATTCCCCTTTCCTGAACCGAAGACATGACACAACAAGTACCAATGATCCCCCCTCCTCGCAAACGGATCTCACTAACTTATAATGGTGTATCTGACTCCCAAAATGTTTTTTTTATCATTTTGGCAAGAAAAATCGTGTAGCATGCTGCACTGTTCTTTTACAAGTGTCCAAAGAGAGCTGCTGCCAGCAGTGGGAACATTGCTTTATTGTAGACACGGGAATAATTTATTCTCTCCTCTGTTTCAAAGGAGACATAATTAATGTGTCCAGTAGGTGGCAGCATCACACAGTCTTACCATACCTCCTAACCATCCAAGATCCTGCAGGACAGACATGGATTTCACCAGCTGTCCCGAGACCGTTTATTTATGTCCTGATTTCAGCTGTATCTGTATCCTGAGGATGCAGATACAGTTGACTGCAACAGTGAAGCAGGGAGCTTCAAAGCATGCTACCATTTAGGGCAGGATAATGCCTGAAACACGTAAGCGATAGTCCATTGTTGTAATTTATGAATTTTGTGAAGGTTTCTAATGTCAAGTATTTTGTCAACTGGGGTGAAGGCACTGCGCCAATAAAATAGAGATTGACACGCACACATATAGCACTTAACCCTTAAAGGGGTTGTCCGGGTTCAGAGCTAAACTCGGCCATACCCTTAAATTCACCCAGGCAGCCCGCCTGATGTTAGCATCGGAGCCTCTCATTGTCATAGACGTTCCTACGACAGATAACAGGAGGTCTGTCAGATTGGCAACACGTGGTATAATTTGACATGTTTTCTCTTTTTGTTGTTGGTATTTACCACACCCTTTTCCCTCAGGTGTTCCTGGTGTGGTAATTGTCCCTCCCCTATTTATTGCTTCTTCTCCCACTATTCCTTGCTGTTTATAGCTTCAGTTGTTGTTGTGGTGTGCAGCAGTTTGGTTTTCAGCTGAGATCCTGGAGCCTCCGTTTCTTCACTGAAAGATAACTTTCCTTTTCCCTTCTGTGTGTTTTGTTATTAGGCCTTAGGGAGACTCCTGTTCGTCCTTCCTTTTGGAGGAACAGGTAGACTCATTACTGTCATTAGTTCCAGGGTCCTATAGGGTCAGTTCGGTGTTTAGGTTCCTGTGTATGAACTTGCCTACATTTGAGGCCTGTTCATACTGGTTCATACTGGTAGATTGACAGGAATTGAGCAAGGGTTTCCTGTAGGAGGTCTCCATCTTCCTTAGTTTCTAGGCCTAATCTCCTTTCCCTCCTACGCTTGGTTTGGTTTCCCCCCCACACACACCTGCGCGTGACACTCATGCTCCGATGCCCTCCCTTGCCCTGCGCTGGATCGCGCAGGGCAAGGGCTCTTCTGTTTACAATAATACACTGCCGGGCGGAAGCTTCCGCCCGGCAGTGTGTTCGGTGACATCACCGGCTGTAATGGGCCGGCTTTAGCGCTGCCCTAGCC
Organism: Rhinella marina; assembly: GCA_900303285.1. Classification (NCBI taxonomy): domain Eukaryota; kingdom Metazoa; phylum Chordata; class Amphibia; order Anura; family Bufonidae; genus Rhinella; species Rhinella marina. The sequence continues at coordinate 71,528 of ONZH01009847.1, read as the reverse complement.
GTTTGACTGACTAGGGCAGCACTAAAGCTCGCCCATCAGGGCCGGTGATGTCACTGGGCTCATTGCTGGGCGGAAACCTCTGCCTGGCAGAGCCCAGTTCGTCACCGGAACCGGGCAAAATGCCTTTGCCCTGCGCTAATTAGCGCAGGGCAAAGGAGGGCATCGGGGCATCCTAACATCAGGCAGGCTCCCTGGGTGAAACTAAGGGTATGTCCGGGTTTAGCTCTGAACCCAGACAACCCCTTTAAGATACCAGAGGTTTTTGCATTTTTCATTTTTCTTCCCTATCTTCCTTGAACCATAACTTTTTTATATTTCCATTCACCTAGATGTATGAGGGCTTTTTTTTTGCGGGACAAGTTGTACTTTTTACTGCCACTATTTAAAAATGGTAAACAAAATTAAAATGGGGTCGAATTGTAAAAAAACGCAATTCCTCCACCATCTGCGGCAAAACTGACCCCTGCCCTTCATTCTCTGGGTCAGTACGATTACAACGATACCCCATATGTTTAGGTTTTTTATGTATAAGTAGAGTAAAAATACATTTAAACTTTGGGGGAAAAAAATTTTTGTTTTTTACATGACCATATTCTGACCCCCAATACCTTTTTATAGTTATATCTAGTGAGTGTGAGGACTCATTTTTTGCAGGACAATATGTAGTTTTTATTGATACCATTTTGGAGTGTGTGTGACTTTTTGATCACATTTTATTACATTTTATTGGGCAAGAGAAGCAATGAAAAAATAGCAAATTGGCCATTTTGACCCTTTTTTCTGTTATTCCAATCGCCGTATTAGAAAAATATTTTCACATTTTCGTTCATGGTGATACCCATGATGTTTATATTTTTTGTTATTTATGTAATTTTTTTTATTATAAAGGGAGTGATTTTTAAACTTTTATATTTTTTAAATATATTTTCTAAGTTTTTTTACTTTTTTGTAATGATTTTGAAGATCCTATTTGAGCGTACAAAATTCAATTATTTTTTTTCTGAACAATCATGGATTTTTAAAATCCAGTTATTGCTCAGGATTGCTCATTTCTTATGTTGGCCTGCTCAGCGACGCTGAGTGTATTGAAATCAATTACCGGCATCCTCACCGGCTGCAAAGGTTGACTGTTAGAAGCCCGGAAGCACAAGCATGATCATGGCGTCTAAAGACTTAAATCAATCTCGGTAATTAGCCACGGGTCTCTGCTGTTTGAAACAGCAGAGACCGCAGACCATGACGCCCGCTGCACAATTGAGGGGACGCCATGTTTGCCTATCGCTCCAGCGCCATACGTGTATGGCACTGGTAGTGAAAGGGTTAAAGGGGTTGTCCAGATTTTTACAAATGATGGCCTATCCTCAAAGTAGGCTGTCACTATGTGATTTGCTGGGGTCTGACACCCCATGCCCCCACCAATTAGTCACTCTGCTGTAGCTACAGAGCTAGAAGTCGGTGGTAGGACTAAAGACCTCCAACCACTAACATTGCCTGGCTAAATAATAACTACTGTATTTTTCGCCCTATAAGACACCCTAAAATGGGAGGAAAATCCTAGTGCGTCTTATGGGGTGAATACAGGGTAAAAAATATAAAATATGCGGCACATTGCTTGTGGACAGTACATCATAGGCTGCTCTGCATAGAAACAGCAGCCTGCGGTGTACCAGACATCCATGTTACCTGAAGAGGAAGACCCCGGCGGCCACAGCACTTGCTTGTTGATAGGGACGGCCGCATCATGTGCTGGGTGGTAGGGAAAGGTGGTGTGGCTGGTGCAGGGTGATGGAGAATGGCCAGCCCCGTCTGGTGCTGGCTGATAGGGGCCGGCAGATTTGCAGGGAGTCATTGATCTGAGTGTGGGAGCAGGCAGGATGAGGGGCAGAGCAGGCTTTCCTGCCACATTTGCCTTCTCCGCTTCTAAGTCTGCATACATGCCTGCTCCTGTGTACGTGCCTTAGAAGCTGATGAGTGGCATGGGGGCTGATAAGAGGCATGAGGGCTGATAGAAGGCATGGGGTCTAATAGGAGGCATGGGGTCTTGCACTTGCAGCGGGCATCATGGCCGGCAGATCTCTGCGCTGTTGGAGCTATATAAGCAAGTGAAGTAGTGGGGGAGATTTTTCAAAACCGATGTAAAGGAAAACTGGCTTGGTCGTCCATAGCAACCAATCAGATTCCACCTTTCATTTTTCAAAGCAGCTCTGAAAAATGAAAGATGGAATCTGATTGGCTGCTATGGACGACCAAGCCAGTTTTCCCTTACCCCTATTGTGATAAATCTCCCCCATGTCCAATCTGTTAAGGTTTAGCTTTTGTTCATTTGTGATCATTGTTAATAAGTAAAAACCTGCTTATATATACTAACAAATTCACAGCCATATCTGTGAATCTCTATTGGCTTCCAGACTAAACATAGAAGACATGATTGATTTTAACCCCTCCCCCCGTATGCATTTTGGGGCTTTAGTGACCAAGCTTTTTTTTTTTCTTTTCATCATTGCATTCTAAGGCCTCGTTCACATATACGTAGATTTTCACGGACCACGGTCTGTGAAGACCTGGCCTGCCGTCCTCCTGAGTGCAGGAGGGCACAGCGTCATTGGTTGCTAAGGATACTTTCACACTAGTGGCGGGGTGTTCTGGTTGGTGAACAACCTGCTGGATCCGTGCTGCCGCTAGTGTGAAAGTAGACCAAGAGCTATAACTTTTTTAAAATTTTTCCATCAAGTATCCATCATGTAGTCGTATGAGGGCTTATTTTTTGCAGGACAAGTTGTAATGTTTAATAGCACTATTTTGGGTTACACATAAATTGCTGATTACATTTTATTAACTCTGGGGGGATGGGAAAAACAACAATATTGCCACTGAGTTTTTTCCTTTATAAATTTTGTGACATTCATTTTTTGGCATAAATAACTATTCTATGGGTCTTTAAGATTGCAGCGATACCATATTTTAATAGTTGTTTTTTTTTTTTATATGTTACTACTAGAGTTGAGCGAACGTGCTCACCTGATCCGTCCTCACCTGACTGTAAGTCAATGGGGGCGGATCCGTTTGGTATGACACACGAGTGTGTCATACCAAACGGATCCGTCCCCACTGACTTGCAGTCGGGTGAGGAGGACGATCCGGATGGCTCGATCCGGGATCCGAGCAGTACAGTGCTCGTTACGAGCACGTTCGCTCAACTCTAGTTACTACTTAATAAAGACCCGTTTAAAAAAAAATAAAATGTTTTTACATCAATGCATCTCAAGAGCCACAACTTTTCTATTTTACTTTCTGCGGAGCTGTATGAGTGGCTTGATTTTTGCAGGACAACGTGTACTTTGCATTAGTTACATTGTGAGATGCACAGCACTTTTTATTTGTTTTCTTGGCTGTGAATAAGCAAAAGACATAAATTCTGGTGGTGTTTTTAGGGGGGTAAATTACAAGACAATTTTGTGGTGGGGGTCATTTCAATGAAAAATAATGTTTTTTTTAACTTGGATTTTTTTTATTTAATACATTTTTGTTTAAACTTCTTTTTAAACATTTACTAGTCCCACAATGGGAATTTAATAGATGATCTTTTATCACTCGTGTAATGTATTGCATTGCTTATGTTCTAATTTGTATGATACTATCAGTGCTACACTGACAGTCACCAGCAGGCTGCGCCAGAGAGGCACCGACTTCTAGGAATACATTTCAGACAAGTCTGGAGTCTTCACTAGGCATTAGGCCAACTTTCACACAAGCGAGATTTACGTCTGATGTGTGAAGCAAACACATACTGTAGCATCCGGACTGACCCATTCACTTTTTCACACATCATTTCTGCGTTAAGGAAAAATTGCAGCATCTTCTATATTCTGCATTTTTCACACAGCTCTGTCTCCATAGAAGGGAATGGGGCTTGTGTGTAAAACAGATTGCATCCGGATGCAAAGCGATTTTCACTGATGGCTGCTAAGTGATTTAGATTGTTATTCTTTAGCTTTTTTTTCACTCGCGTGAAAAACGCATCAAAACCTGATTGCGCTTGCGTGGAAAAAACTGAAACACTAAACGCAATCACAGACATGACTGACCGAACTTGAACAAAACCATCAGTTGTTTCCTGAACAGATCCTGACACAATCCATATAATTTGTGTGAAAGAGGACTTAGGCTGCCATGCAAAGACATCGGCGGTGCCGGCATCTAAACCACTATTGACTGTGGCATCTAAGGAGTTAAAAGGCCCGGATCGGTATTTCTGCTGGTCCGGGCTGTTAGAGCACTCATGTGATAGCCCAGCCCCTGCATGAGAGACCCGTTCAGTGCTTATTGTAGGGCACACTAGGCATAAAGGGGGTCATTTACTAATCTGAAATACACCTAAATTAGTATTTCAGGCGCAGATGGCGGAGCAACAGTTAGCGACTTTTCCCCGCTCACGCCAGGTCTAAAATTGTGGGCGGGGAAGTCCGTCTCATTCACCACTTTCCACGCCTGTCTTACTGGATGCGCCAAAGGTATGGAGAGGCCTGCTCATCTTCATAACTTTAGCGGATCCACCGCCAGCTTTAGGGCTTTATTAAGACCGGCGTCTAAAACGTCGGTCTTAATACATGTGCCCGAAAGTCTATTAGTGACACTCCATGAAAACCTGTATTGGCGGTCATTAAGGGGTTTAAGATGTATAGCATTTTACCCTATCACAATCATAGCAAAGAATTGCATTTCAACAGTAAAAATACTCTAATTTACATGTCCTTTATTTTCTCAAAGGCAATAAAACCAATATCCATAGAAATCATAATTCAAGTGGGATTTTAACATCCTACTCATCATATAAATTCAGTGAACAATAACTCACAGCGGGGAGATCCTGGAGGACTGAATGCTGTGTACTGTAATCTACATTTCTTTCACACCTGTTATGTTCTTTGTGCCAAGTCTGGAGAACAGCGCACAAAAAAAGTGCAGAGAACAAAAACACAAAGCAGCTGGAATCTAGAATGATTGTTCCTGGCGCTCATGCACAAGGCTGTGCAATGTAGTTCAGGGGGTAAGTGGGCAATCAAAGAAACGTAAAAGTACACAGAAAATGAAGTATGCGGGATTTCTTCCTCATGTTATCTGATTTGCCTGAAGTATAATCATATTCCAGAATTAAAGAGGACCTGTCCGCTTTCCTGATATTTGTATTCCCCATGACATTGCAATTCTAGATCATCTTTGCTAAGAAACCTGCAGTGTGCCGTTCCTCTCTTATGAATAAAATTGACACTTGGATGTTACCATTCAAAGGGGGTGTGTCTCTACATCTATACAGTCTGTCATCACTTATTGGACAGTGTCAGACTGTGTAGGGACACGCCCCCACCTGCTAACACTCAGATGGTAATTTATCAATTTCTAGCAGGAGTAACAGGGGAACTGCACAGTGCAGAGTTCTAAGAAAAGCTGCTCCAGAATCATTTGGACAGTATAAGGCCCCTTTCACACGAGAACGTGAACGCATAGCACCGCACTGAATCCTGACCCATTCATTTCAATGGGTCTGTGTACATGAGCGTTTTTTTTCACGTATCAGTTCTGTGTTGCGTGAATAATGCAGCACGTTCTATATTCTGCGTTTTTCACACAGCCCTGGCTCCATAAAAGTGAATAGGGCTTCAGTGAAAAACGCATTGCATCCTGAAGCAAGTCCGGATGCAGTGCGCTTTTCACTGATGGTTGAGATGTTATTTGTAAACCTTCAGTTTTTTATCACGCGCGTGAAAAACGCATCAAAACACATGGTACCCGCGCGGATAAAACTGACTGAACTTGCTTGCAAAATGGTGCGAGTTTTCCTGCACGTACCCTGACTTAATCTGTCATGCTCATGTGAAAGAGGCCTTAGGTCACGGATTCAGTCCGGGTGCGTTCCGGAAAACTCGCACCAATCCGCACGCAATCGCAGTCAGTTTTGACTGCAATTGCGTACGTTCGTTCAGTTTTTTCGGCGCGGGTGCAATGCGTATGGATGCATTTCGCACACGCGTAATAAAAAAACTGAATGTTTACAAACAACATCTCTAAGAAACCATCAGTGAATCATGGATTGCATCCGCACTTGCGTGCGTAAGCAATGATTGATTCACGCAGACCCATTCACTTCAATGGGGCCAGGGCTGCGTGAAAAACGCAGAATATAGAACATGCTGCGATTTTCATGCAACGGCGAACTGATGCGTGAAAAACATCGCTCATGTGAAAAGACCCATTGAAATGAATGAGTCAGGATACAGTGCGGGCGCAATGCGTTCGCATTGCACCCACACGGAAATCTCGCCCGTGTGAAAGGGGCCTAAGTATTTACTAAGATGAAAGGAATGGGTGATGGTCTGTTGAACCCTCAGTCGGTTATGGTGTATAGTGCTTGGCTATCTCAGAAATGCAGTGAAATCTTTACACAGAATCTCTGAGCACCAGGTTTTTGTATGTGTGACATAAATGTGTTGCTCTGACCAGTGTCACCAGCCAGCAATTCTTCCATCCTAGAGATATTCCAAAAAAACTTCTTGTACTATGTAGAGAAGGGAAAAGGGCATCTTGATTTTTGGTATATAGGGATAACTTGATTTGCAACATTTTAAAGCCAATAGCACGAAAATGCGACTTTTTTTAAACAGAAATGCACCATTTCCGCCATCCCAGCCAGACCACACTTATGACATTTGAAGCATATTTGCGACATTTCCTTTGGTAAATTGCGACTTTTGTCTCAGACTCGGGACGCTTTTGTTGAATGTCAATTTACTGACAGAACCCTGCTGTTTGGCTCATTTATAATAGATAAAAATAAACGCCTCCTGTTTTAAAACTTACCTATCACTTGTTCCCACGAAGAGTTGGTTTTCTTTTTCATAAATGCAACTTTTTGACAAAAAGTCTCATCTCTCTGCTATAAATGCGACTTTTTACACAAAACTCAACCACATAAGCTGGTTTAGTTGAGCCATTCCTGCCGATAAGAGGATGATAAATGAGGCCTCATAAGCAGCAATTTGATAGCCCCGCCCACTTTGACATTTATAACTCATTTCAGGCATGATGCATTCTTTATGGAGAAAATTCTGGAGAAAACTGTTAATATATTGGGCGCAAATCAAAACGCCATTCTTTTTGCCGCATTTTACACCATAATTCTGGTGCAACATGCTTAGTAAATGTCCCCCATTATGTTTTCGCTATCCACACGGCTTTCTGTGGGCTGTGGATCTGAATATTATTGTAACTGCATGTAATTAAATAGTGAACTAATCAATAAAATGTATCTGTATAGCGCCACCTGCTGCTTGTTCTTTTTTTGTCCATGTCACTGAGCTGGTCGAACATGCTCAGTTTAAATCTTTAACTGCCACCAGCCATATATTCTGTTAGAAACTGTGGCAGTTTCAGGGAGAGAGCTGCAGCAGAAAGGACACACCCCTGAGCTGCCAGGCTGAAGATAATGTAGCAGAGAAATTTGAGCAGTGAATATGGAGCCATATATCTGGACCCATGTCTATGTTTTTAAGTATTCAGATGTTTGCACCCAATGTAATGTGAACCCAGCCTAAGTCACTAATTCATGACAGGTAAATATGGATTGAAAACACTATAAAATGCAAAAAGGCGACAGATCTAAACCCCTAATTGAATCCAGGATACCCATATAGATATCCATAAATTGTGCCAGTATTCAACCCCCCGCCCCCCCCCCCCCCAAGACCCAGCAGAACACCTGTATCTCCCAATAAGTATATATTACAAGAAGAAAAATCTCAACTAACAATGAGACTAGCCACATAATAGCCCATCAAAGGTTATCAATAAAGAGAAACAGAACATACAAAATTGCTATATCCTAGACTACATTGCAGCATAAAACATCCACAAACTGGCAGTAAAGTCAAAGCCATCCAAATAAAATCTCTAAATTACCCAGAGATGGGTTGGGGGTTGCCTCTTCTGCTAACCATGTACGTGTGAGAGACCCCACTCATATTGCCGCTAAATGGCTTTCTGAGTGGAATAAATATTGGCCCTGAAGTTTATTCAGCTACCAATAATTAAATATAAAATATATGAATTTAATAAATATAAAACAACATTAAAAACCTACCTACAAGCTAGGCGACAATACCCCACAAATAAAAATGGTGGCAACAAGATCAAACATTAAACATTAGTGCGAGGTCTGGTATTATGGCTCTTCTTCTTCAGACTGGCAGCCGATACTCGGATCACTGGACATATAAAATAACTATTTCCCACCCCAGGCCCAATCTTCCAATTGAATTGCATAATTCTTCCCGCCATTGTAGTAAACACCAATCGGTGGCCCCCAGCAACAGCATGGCAACGGGTGGAAGATCCCAGAACCAGCTCATACTGCCGTACAGCTGACCTGAAGAGATGAGGAAAAAGGGGGGAGGACCATACACATACATACAATTTTAACCCCTCAGGGTCTGTGTTTCCATGTGTCCCCCAAGCATTGTCGCTCTGGGGGGCCCTTACATTCTGGAGAAAATGTACTTTTAGTCTGTATTCAAATGAGCAGTTATTTGTACTAAGGGCCCAACCTGTGCACACTTGCTCTTCTGGCTTTCTCTGTCAGACCCTCCTTCTCCATCTTGATTGACAGGGACCTGGTGTCATCAGTCATGAAGGACTGGGAGGGTCTGACAGAGGGAGGGAGCACAGAGGTGGTTGGGGGTTGGTGCACGTAACTGCTTATCTACATATGAATGAAAAATCTTTTTTTCTCCTCAGAATGAAGCAGCGGGACGCTAAGGGCTCATTCAGAAGGCTGTATCCTTTTTTTGCGGTCCGTAAAAATGCGGAACCGTTTTTTTGCAGACAGTTCAGTCTGTCCTCAAAAAAACGGAATGCATGTTTCAGTGGTTCCGTATGTCTTCCTTTTTTTATGGATCCGTTAAAAACGGAATGTATCTTCCATGTGGTTCCGTATGTCTTCCGTTTTTTACGGATCCACAAAAAAACGGACGGGGACAATTCTTTTTTTTTAAATAAAGATTTCATGATTGATCTGATAAAAAAAAAAAGACTGTTATTAATTTGGGTCACATGATCACATAGGTGCCATTTTCTCAGGCTCCGTATTTTGCGGATCCATAGACTTGAATGGGGCCACAGAGCCGAGATTTGCTGAGAAACATAGGACATGCTCTATCTTTTTTGCGGCGCCACGGAACGGAACAACGGATGCGGACAGCATAGAAAAGAATGGGTCCGCACCGGAACGGGTGTGTAACAAAACTTACAGCCGTCTGAATGAGCTGTAAGGGAAAGGTATCATTACATTCAGCTGATCTAGCCCTATGAGGCATTGTGCCTGGTTAATCAGTGAATTTCCTGGTGACAGATTCCCTTTAAATATTTTTCATAATTAAAATAATTCTCAAGGCTCAAAAAGAGCATCTCAACCTAAAACTGTGGGCACAATAGTATCTTCCTATTCACATGATGTCCTGGGGCTCGTAAATACGTCTGTCACATATTAAGACTCTGAGTACAAGATAAATCCTACGGCCATGGAATATATACTTTTGTGGTGCAAAGACAATAGACAATATATGCATTTTAAGAGAGAGGGGAGGTTACAGTATGGTTTCCCAAATTAGAGTCTTCAACTACATACCAATAGACCAGTGGCGTACATAGAGAATTAAGGGCCCCATAGCAAGGATTAAACCAGGCCCCCCACACAAGACAGAAGGGTTTCCACCTGGACCCCTTTTCACTGACCCTTGGGCCATTTTTCCACTGCCTCATTTGCTAAAAGTTGTTCCTTTAGAGCAGGGGTACTCAACTGACGGACTGCGGTCCCAATGCGGACCACAGCTGCTAGCTGTGCGTACCTCTGCTTGCACCAGAAGTCCAGAAGCAATGAGCGCTTTTATCAATACAGAAGGAAGCGCTCATTGCTGGAGCGCAGGGAGCTGATGTCACTCACCACTCAGCTCCCCACGCTCCTCCCCTCCTTCAGGCCGGCTGCGCTGTGAATGGTGAAGCAGGTGTCTGCATAAGCTCTGACCACATAGTTCTGCAGCGCGATCTGTGCCTGCAGTGAAGACAGGAGGACTGAGCTTCAGGAACGGGACAAGGTGAGAAGTGCTGTGTTTTTTGTTTTTGTTTTTTTAATACAGAGGGGGCACAGAGGACTTTATAACTATGAAGGGGGCACAGAAGACATTATAACTATGGAGGGGGCACAGAAGACATTATAACTATGGAGGGGGCACAGAAGACATTATAACTATGGAGGGGGCACAGGACTTTATAACTATGAAGGGGGCACAGAGGACTTCATAACTATGGAGGGGACATAGAAGGCATTACTACTATGAAGGGGGCACATAGGGCATTACTAATGTGAAGGGGCACAATGGTCATTTTTACTCTGAAGGGGGCACATAGGGCATTACTAATGTGAAGGGGCACAATGGTCATTTTTACTCTGAAGGGGGCACTTAGGGCATTACTAATGTGAAGGGGCACAATGGTCATTTTTACTCTGAAGGGGGCACATAGGGCATTACTAATGTGAAGGGGCACAATGGTCATTTTTACTCTGAAGGGGGCACTTAGGGCATTACTAATGTGAAGGGGCACAATGGTCATTTTTACTCTGAAGGGGGCACATAGGGCATTACTAATGTGAAGGGGCACAATGGTCATTTTTACTTTGAAGGGGGCACATAGGGCATTACTAATGTGAAGGGGCACAATGGACATTTTACTCTGGAGTGGGCACAATGGGAATTTCTACTCTGGAGGGGGCACAATCGGCATTTTTATTCTGGAGGGGGCACAGTGGGCATTGCAAAAGTGAAAGGGGCACAATGGGCATTGATAATGTGAAGGGGGCACAATGGGACTTTCTACTCTGGAGGGGGCACAATGGGCATTGCAAAAGTGAAAGGGGCACAATGGGCATTGATAATGTGAAGGGGGCACAGTGCACAGAGGGCATTACTACTATTAAGGCTACACATCACTGGTGTTGTCCCTCCTTATATATTATTTTGTTTTGCAGCTCGGACCTTCATCCTACAGCAGACTCAGGTAGGTGGACCTTTACCAAAAGTACTTGAGTACCCCTGCTTTAAAGAGTAGTGTCCTGACCAAGTTTTCACCACAGTAGAAGAGAGGATGATCCCAACTGGTCCCCCTCTTGCCCTGTGCCCCATAGCAGTCGCATGGTCTGCCGCTATGGTAGTTACGCCCCTGCAATAGACCACAAGTCAAAAAGTCCAAAGTTTCTGTCCCTATTTACAGTAGTCAATGCGTGTTAAAGGGTTTGTCTGATGATGGACAATGGGGACATCGCTAGGATATGCCCCCATTGTGTTATAGGTGCCAGTCCCCCCGCTGGGACCTGCACCTATATCCAGAACAGAGCCCCGAACGTGAAGGAGGGCGCACTACGCATGCGCAGCCGCCCTCCATTCATTTTCTATGGTGCCGGACAAAATAGCCGAGCACTAGCTCGAATATTTCCGTCGGCTCCATAGAAATGACATGTCCTATCTTTTGTGGTGCAGAGGGACGTATCTGAAGGCCAAGGAACGGCTTCAGAGTGTTTCAATGGACTTCCAATCCGTGGCTCTGCTCCACAAAAGATAAGAAAATGTCCTTTCTTTTGCCGTATTTTGCGGATCATGGACCCATTCAAGTCAATGGGTTGTTTGTGGTCTGCGACATGGGCACAGTGACCATATGCTTGTCTGAATGAGCCCTTCCTTGGCCTTTGCAAGAGCAGCAATTTGTAATTAAAGGGAGTTTGTCACCTCATTTTCACCAATATAACTAAGAGCAATGCCCCACAGAAGATTGCAAACACATCCCAGACATACCTGTATGCACTGTGTGTCTGTATTCCATGTCCAGGAAAAGCACTTTTATTCTGCAGGAAAACAGCTCCCAAGTGCCCGGCTCTGCTGCTGCAAGTGCCCAAAGCAAACCATACTGAAGAGGGGAGGGCTGCTTTAGCTGCTCATTTCTTGGGATTGGTAGCAGATAGAAACATGGTTCTGACCTGATCTTTGAAAGCTGGCATTCCAACCTTTCAAATGATACCAAAATCGCAGCATTATATTCACGATATCAGAAGATATAGCTGTTAGAAATCGAGTCGGGAGAGAAAGCTGTTTTTATTTTCACTTTCAGCTGGGCACTTGGGAGCTGTTTTCCAGCAGAATAAAAGTGCTTTTCCTGGACATGTAATACAGACATACAGTGCACACAGATATGTTTGGGATGTGTCTGCAATCTTCTGTGGGGCAGCGCTGTTAGGGCCCATTCACACGACCAATATTGCGGAATAGATGCGGCCCCATTCACCTCTATGAGAGCAGGTAGCCGCCGCACGGAGCCAGCTCTGAGCCGCGGCTCCGCATAAAAAGATAAAACATGTCCTATACTTGTCCGCAATAGCAGACAAGTATAGGTATTTTCAATGGGGCGCCGGCCGTGTGTTCCGAGTGTTGCGGAACACACACAGGGCGGCACCCGTAGTATAATAATAATACGGCCGTCTGAATGGGGCCTTAGTCATATAGGTGAAAATGAGGTGACAGACTCTCTTTAAGAAATGATTAGAAGCACATGTAAGCTGCAGTAAAATATCTCCTTTGTTTCATATGGATCCTAGAATAACTGATTACATGGTTCAAGGTGGGCTATTCCTGGCTCTTATAAGGCAGTTTGCTCTTTATTATAGGGCATGCTTTTAGATAAATTGATGGGTCCATGTTTTGCATTATATCCATATTCACTTTATATTTGGAGGGTATATCAGAGACTTGGTGGAAATTTAGCCATGAGTACAACTGTTTTTTTCTAAATGGCAGAAACGTATACATCAAACAAATTATTACATTAAAATGTGATAAGCTACAAGCAAAGTCATGGGTTATCTAAAGGCAACTAGGCACTAGAATGTTGTTAGTTGTATAACTACAATATATCCCACGGGTTGACTGGGAACTTAACCCCTTGGCGACAATGGACGTACCGGTACGTCATGGGCGCTAGGTACTTAGCGCAACAGGGCGTACCGGTACGTCATGCATGTTAACCCCCGCTGCTCAGTGCAGCGGGGTTAACATGCTTTGATGGCGGCTGTTAGACACAGCCAGCCATCCATAGTGAAGGCCTCGGGGGGTGCCGTGCACCCCCCATAATGGCGATCGCTGTGAATGGCTGGTCTATTCAGACCAGCCATTCACAGCAGGCTCCGTGTACTCGGCGGGGATAGCGCTATTCTAGCGAATCCCCGCCGAGTGTCAGGGGTTAGGGGGGGGTCAGGGTGTCCCCCCCGCCCCCTGATTGGCTGTGGGCAGATGGGTGGGCAGATGGGCGGCGGGGGGAGACTTCCAATGTGCGGGCGGCTGCCGCGAGTGCCGCCCGCAATAATTTTTCTGAATGGCCGAGAGTTATTCAAGCAGAGTATCAGCATACAGCTGATACTCTGCTTGAAACTGCTGACATCGGTGCTGGCACCGATGTCAGCAGTTTAACCCCTTCCATGCCGCGGTCCGTAGGGACCGCTGTATGGAAGGGGTTAACAGGGAGGGAGCGCTCCCTCCCTCTCCCATCGGCGCTGCGGTGCGCTGGCAGCGCCGATGGTGTGGGCAGATGAGAGGGAGGAAGCTCCCTCTCCCTTCCATCGGGACGCTGCTCTGCTGTGGCAGCGTCCCGATGGTTACCATGGCAACCAGACGCTTTGGTCTGGCTTGCCATGAAAGCCTGTTCAAGCTCCTGCTAAAGGCAGGAGCTTGAACAGGCTATAAGAAAATACACTGCAGTACACTATACAGTGTACTGCAGTGTATTGTAAAATACCAGACCCACTGGTTCTTGAAGAACCAAGTGGATCTGAGTCCAGAAAGTGGAAAAAAAAAAAGTTAAAAAAAAGTTAAAAAAATTGATTAAAAATAAAAAAACACACAATACATGAACATGTTAGGTATCGCCACATCCGTAACAACCCGCTCTATAAAAATATTACATGAGATGGCCCCCCAGGCGAATGCTGTAAAAAAATTTTTTAAAAAACTATGCCAAAATAGCCATTTTTTCCCCTCTTCCCTCACAAAAAGTGTAATAGCAGGCGATCAAAAAGGCGTAATTACCCCAAAATGGTATCAATTCAACCGTCATCTTGTCCCGCAAAAACTGTACCCTACCTGAGACAATCGCCTGAAAACTGAAAAAAATATGGCTCTCTGAAAATGGCAACACAAAAAAAATATTTTATTCTGTTCAAAAATGCATCTAATGTGTAAAACTTTCCAACAATAAAAAAGTTGGACATATTGGGTATCGCTGCGTCCGTAACAACCTGCTCTATAACAATATTACATGAGATGGCCCCCCAGGCGAATGCTGTAAATTTTTTTTTTTAAAAACGATGCCAAAATAGCCATTTTTTCCCCTCTTCCCTCACAAAAAGTGTAATAGCAGGCGATCAAAAAGGCGTAATTACACCAAAATGGTATCAATTCAACCGTCATCTTGTCCCGCAAAAACTGTACCCTACCTGAGACAATCGCCCGAAAACTGAAAAAAATATGGCTCTCTGAAAATGGCAACACAAAAAAAATATTTTATTCTGTTCAAAAATGCATCTAATGTGTAAAACTTTCCAACAATAAAAAAGTTGGACATATTGGGTATCGCTGCGTCCGTAACAACCTGCTCTATAAAAATATTACATGAGATGGCCCCCAGGCGAATGCTGTAAAAAAATTTTTAAAAAAAACTATGCCAAAATAGCCATTTTTTTCCCTCTTCCCTCACAAAAAGTGTAATAGCAGGCGATCAAAAAGGCATATTTACCCCAAAATGGTATCAATTCAACCGTCATCTTGTCCCGCAAAAACTGTACCCTACCTGAGACAATCGCCCGAAAACTGAAAAAAATATGGCTCTCTGAAAATGGCAACACAAAAAAAATATTTTATTCTGTTCAAAAATGCATCTAATGTGTAAAACTTTCCAACAATAAAAAAGTTGGACATATTGGGTATCGCTGCGTCCGTAACAACCTGCTCTATAAAAATATTACATGAGATGGCCCCCCAGGCGAATGCTGTAAAAAATTTTTTAAAAAAACTATGCCAAAATAGCCATTTTTTTCCCTCTTCCCTCACAAAAAGTGTAATAGCAGGCGATCAAAAAGGCGTATTTACCCCAAAATGGTACCAATGAAAACCTCACCTCATCCTGCAAAAAATGAGCCCCAACATAAGACAATAGCTCAAAAAAATAAAAATCAATGGCTCCCGCAAACCACTCCATCAAAATCTGTGTTGTAAAATCCATATGGCGCTCCTTCTGTTCTGAGTCCTGCCATGTACCCCCACAGCAGTTTACCACCACATATGGGGTGTTGCCGTATTCAGGAGAAAATGGGTAACAAATTATGGGGGGGCTTTTCTCCTGTTACCCCTTATGCAAATAAAAAAATTGGGGCTAAAGCAACATTTTATTGGAAGAAAAAATTTTTTCATTTTCACGGCCAAGTGTTTCCAAATTCCGTAAAATGCTTAGGGGGTCAAAGTGGCCAGTACCCCCCTTAATATATTCTTTGTAGGGTGTAGTTTCAAAAATGGGGTCACTTTATGAGGGTTTCCACTGTAGGGGTGCGTCAGGGTCTCTCAATTACAAAATGGTGCCTAAAAACTATTCTAGCAAATTTTGCCTCCAAAATCCGTATGGCGCTCCTTTCCTTCTGACCACTGCCACAAACCCATAGAGACGTTTACCACCACATATGGGGTATTTCTGTAAACTGCAGAATCAGAGCAATGTAAATTGAGGTTTAGTTTGCTGTTAACCCTTGCTATGTTGCAAGAAAAAAAATATTAACATGAATAATCTACGAAAAAAGTGAAATTTTGAAATTTCACCTCCATTTTCCATTAATTCTTGTGGAACACCTCAAGGGTTAACAAAGTTTGTAACAGCAGTTTTTTATAATTTGAGGGGTGTAGTTTCTAAAATGGGGTCATTTATGGTGGGTTTCATTATGTAAGCCCCTCAAAATCACTTTATATCTGCATTGGTGCTAAAAAAAAATGGTTTTGGAAAATTTTGTGAAAATTTGAAAAATGGCTTTTAAACTTTTAAGCCTCCTAACGTCCTAAAAAAGTAAAATGACGTTTACAAAATGATGCCAACATAAAGTAGACATATGGGGAATGTAAAATAATAAGTATTTTTGGAGGTATTACGGTGTATTTTGAAAGTAGAGAAATTGAAATTTGGAAATTTGGAAATTTTTCCGAATTTTTGGTAAATTTGGGATTTTTTCATAAATAAGGGTGAAATATATTGACTCAAATTTATAACTGTCATGAAGTACAATGTGTCACGAGAAAACAATCTCAGAATGGCCTGGATAAGTAAAAGCGTTCCAAAGTTATTACCACATAAAGTGACACATGTCAGAATTCAAAAATTTGGCCCAGACATTAAGGCCAAAATGGGCTCTGTCCTCAAGGGGTTAAAAGTATTGTCTCATTTCAGCAAGTGGCATTTATCATGTAGAGAAAGTTAATACAAGGCACTTACTAATGTATTGTGATTGTCCATATTGCTTTCTTTGCTGGCTGGATTCATTTTTCCATCACATTATACACTGCTCGTTTCCATGGTTACAGACCACCCTGCAATCCATCAGTGGTGGTCGTGCTTGTACACTATAGGAAAAGGCATCAGCCTCTCTGGTGGCCTGGACCGTGGACTCTCACATCATCTGCTAGTGCTTTTTCCTATATTGTGCAAGCATGACCATCACTGATGTATTGCAGGGTGGTCTGTAACCATGGATAAACAGTGTATAATGTGATAGAAAAATGAATCCAGCCAGTAAAGGAAGCAGCAGCACAGCGCAACATACTGTCCCATCAGAATCGCACAATATATTGCCCCCATGCATCTATCGCACAATATATTGCCATCGATAGATGCCATTTTCTGTCCTCCTTTTGTTTCTGATTAGGATATGGAACAGGGGGCTTAGGCGGTGAGATGCGGGCCACAGCAGTTGAATTCAGGAGGGCATGTGCGATAGCTGTGGGGTACATGAGTAACTGATTCTCATAGCTATTATTATCCCTGAGAGATCATTATGTACCTGTCCAGTGACAGCGAGAAAGGCTTGGGTGGCTCCCCCCTGGGCATCCGCCCACTAGGAAATTTCCCTGTAAGGTCTATGGCCAATCTGCCCCTGTTATATCCATACTGTATATCTGTATAAATACTCTAGTTTCATATATACTGTACACTTCATGCAATACTAGGCTTCAGGTTTATGTTGCACTTTGTGCAACAGTGTTACAGAGACCTCCTGTGTCCTTCACCAGGAAAACACTGCATTACACCTCAGGTTGTCACAGTAGGTCACACGGTCACCCTAACAGTAGACTAGAATGGGTTGTCCACTTTTGTAACCATTTTCTATTCTTCTAATATACCCTAAATGAAAATTGAAAAATGCTCATCGTTAAATATAGTCTACCATTTAGTGTTTACATCTCCTGAAGTCAGTAGGCTAGCAAAAATCAGTTGGTCAGAGGGAAAGGGGTTAAGGGTGTATTAGAAACCCCTCCTGGAAATCGGTTGTTGAGGAGACCACTGCTATTACATGCAGTGATCTCCTCAGCAACATAGGGAGGAGCGATTGGTATGTCTACACTCGTCCCCATGCTGTACAGTGGTTTGCCGGTGGCAGATCGTAATTAGACAGCGCAATCTGCTGCCGGTAAATCCTGATCTTTCAACATGCCCATCGTGCAATCGGTGGTAGTATTATACTGCAAGATGATCGCCAACGAGCATACGAACACTTGTTTGCGATCATCGGGCAGAAAATCTGGCCATCTAATACACCCTTAAGAGCTCTCTGTTCTGCATGACCACCATGTTTAAATGTGGCAACTGATCATGCATGTTTGACAGATGTTGTGATCAAGGGCGTAACTATCATAGCGGCAGACCATGCGACTGCTATGGGGCTCAGGTCAAGAGGGGGCCAGTCTTAGTTTGGATCCTCCCCTCTTCTACAGAGGATGAAAACTTGGTTGGACTCAACCCTCTAAAGGAACAACTTTTAGAAAATGAGGCAGTTGACATGGGTCATTGAAAGGGGTTTAGGCAGAAATCCTCGTGTCCTGGGGGCCTCGTTTGATCCTTGCTCTGGGGCCCTTACTTCTCTATGTACACCACTGGTTGTGATCATTTATGCAGCACATAAAACATAATTTCTCTACAAACAATGACATTGTATGGTGTAAGTGTAAAGAGTACACATTTGGGGTTAACGCTATATCATGTTAGGATCTGAAATGGTTGATACATTACTGTTCATATTCATTGTTGAAACGGAGGGTTGGGGCAATGCCAAAACAGCCTGGAAGGGGTTAGGATAGGTTTACATGGAGTTTTTGAAGAAGGTTCTGAGGTAGATTTTCCTGCAGGTTTTTCAGACAAAGCCACAGGTGGATCCAGCAGAAAGGAGAACATATATGTCAACAAAAATTTCTCATTCCGTTTGAATTCACTTTGGTATTTGGATGAAAAATCTGCAGGAAAATATGGCTCAAAACCTCCTAAAAAAACTCACTGTGTGAACCTACCCTTAGCAAGCCCATAGTATGTGTCAGGTGAAGACACTGCCCTGACTAGCCAGATGGGTTTGTCATTGGATGATGTGACCCATCTGGGAGGAGACTGGAGGTGGCCAGATATTAAGTCCTGTTCCTAACAAAGGGTCAGAGAGGCAGGGTCAGTGGAATAAGACGGAGCAGCAGGTGCACCAAGAATTGGCATGTGGCTAGCCGAGACCATCAGAGTGGCTAGTATCAGATGTGAGGCACTGAGGCCAGCCCAAGATACAAAGAGAGAGTGAGAGACAGTGCTAGTGTTGGTATTTTGCTGCCAAGGCTGAAGGGCTGTACTGTTCCCACCTCTCCTATCCATGAATTGGATCCAATCCAAATGCTGTACCTTGGGCTTGTTGATTAGAGATTGTGAGATGATTGTCTGAAGAAATTAAATAAAATTGACTGTTCCAGGTTATTCTTCCTTACCTGCCACTTTATAACATCATCTACCTGCAATTAGATTGGGATGAACGATGACAGTAATCACCATACAGAGGAGATGATGGGGAGTGGGCAATGATCAGAAACTAATGTTTTGATTTATATGATTGCCCTGTGCATGGGGTGTAGCTAAAGGCTGAAGGGCCCTGGTGCAATTGTTTAGATTGGGTCCCCCTTCCCTCAGTGCCTTGTGGCCAGGGGCAGGGAAGCACATAACCTTTGTGCTGCCTGAGGCAAATTCTTAACCTAAAGCTAAACTCCTTTCCTCCAGCCAGAGGTGTAACTTGACCAGCATGCACTTTCTATAGTACCGGTGTATTTTTATGTGGTACAAGGGTCTTTGGGCCCCCTCAGGCTCCTGGGCCCGGTAGCAATTGCCACCTCTGCACCCCCTATAGCTACGCCCCTGGCGTTATGACTGGAAGATCATACTACACACAGATTTATTTGTAGTCCATACCCTTAGCCACATAGGTTTCCAGAGGGGCTGTAGACACAAAACTTAAAGGGGTTGGCCACTTTCTAGTTACTGTTGACTAATGTGTATGTGAGATGATTATATGGCGCTTACTAATATAGTCTTTGTTGAAATTCTGCACCATTTTCTATATTTCTTTAGGTATCTCCCCTTCTTTGCCATGTCTTTTGATCTGTCCACACAGAGGTCTTGGCCGTAAAATGGCTGCTGATGGAGGGTCATGTGACCAGGCAAATCACCTGCTGCATTCAAATACTTTGCACCTACCATCTGTACTTGCACTGTGCAGGTTCAATATGTTTGGAGTAAAGTGTCAATGACCCTCCATCAGCGGCCTTCTTATGGACAGGACCTCTATGCGGACAGCACAGAAGATGTTCCTAACAAGGAGGCATAGTTTATGAAATATAGCAAATGACACAGAATATCAACAAAGGCTATTTTAATAAGTGCCATATAGTCATCTTACCTACACATTGGTCACAAGTAGCCAGAAATTGGCCACTTCTTTAAGGAATTTCCTAAATCAAATCCATTTGCAAAGTAATTTTAGATGCAATGAAACAATAAAAACATGGCTGCAAAAATAGACATGTAGACCTACCCTACTATGTGGTCCAATGGGTTTCTGTCATAGTGTCTGTTATTTTACCTCTGATGATTGTAAGTTGTGGTCCACTTGGGGTAGTTAACAAAAAGTAAAAAAAAAATGTAAAAAAGTTTTGGGAAAAAAAAAGAAAAAAGGCTGATTTGCGTTTTTTTCATCAGTTTATCTCCTAAGAAAATTGAATAAAAAGTGATCAAGTCATACACACCCCAAAATGATATTGTCAAAAATGACAGATCGTC
Organism: Rhinella marina; assembly: GCA_900303285.1. Classification (NCBI taxonomy): domain Eukaryota; kingdom Metazoa; phylum Chordata; class Amphibia; order Anura; family Bufonidae; genus Rhinella; species Rhinella marina. The sequence continues at coordinate 51,050 of ONZH01009847.1, read as the reverse complement.
CTGCAAAAAATGAGCCCCAACCCATCTCTGTAGACATAACTATAAAAAGTTATGAGGGTCAGAATATCACGATGAAAAGAAAAAAAAAATTTTATGAAGTGAGTCCTGATGAGGCTTAGCTTGCTGCAGTGAGCGGGCCTGTAGACGTCCTGAGCAGGGGTGCTGTTAGGGTTGCCACCTTTTTCAACAAAAAAATACTGGTTACACAAGTTAAAAAGGTTGGTGTGGGTTAATATGGGTGTTATTTTATCATATTTTACGTTTTGCTCCTTTTTTTTCCTCACTAAAATCAAACTTTTCACTGTTGGAGACACCCTGTGTATTCAAGTTTTATTTAGCCTTTATTTTTTAAACGTTTTTATGGGTATTCGAACTCACAACCACTGGGCTATAGAGCTCAATACTAAGTCACTGCTGAAAAACCTCATGGAAGTTTCTCTTGTATTATACAGCATTGAACTCTATAGCCCAGTGGTTAAAGGGGTATTCCCATCACAAACAATGGGGGCATATCGCTAGGATATGCCCCCATTGTCTGATAGGAGAACGGAGTGAGGAGAGTTGTGGCTGGAGGACCCCGGGGTTTGTTCTCCACCAAGTGCTGCTCCCTGTTGCTCTCATAGAACTGAATGGGAGCGCACCGTGCACGTGCGGCCCCTGCTCCTATTCATTTCTGTGGGGCAGATGGAAATAGCCGAGCCAGAGCTCGGCTATTTTCGGCGGCCCCATTGAAATGAATGGAAGGCGGCTGCGCATGTACAGTGCGCCCTTCATTTATTTCGCCACTCCATTCTCGTTGTAGGTGCGGGTCTCAGAGGTGGGACCTGCACCTATCAGACAATGGGGACGTATCCTAGCGATATGCCCCCATTGTCTATGATGGGACAAGGTTCTTGCCTTTAATGTAGATGGTTGTGAGTTCGAATCCCCACAGAAACATTTCAAAAACAGAGTCTAAGGCCCCATTCACACGACCATATTATTGCGGGTCCGCAAAAATGCGGACCCGCAATACTATGGCTGCCGCCCGGCATGTATTCCGCAGCGCTGTGGAACACACGGACTGGCGCCCCATTCAAAATTCCTTCGGTTCATGCGGACAAGTATAGGACATGTTTTATCTTTTTATGCGGAGCCAGCTCCGTGTCGCGGCTGCCCGCTCCCATAGAAGTGAATGGGGTCGCATCTATTCCACAATATTGCGGAATAAATACGGCCCCATTCATACGGTCGTGTGAATGGGGCCTAAATTAGACTTATATACACAGGGTAGGACCGTGCTTGGGAATACCCCTTTCATGTTCATAACCCTGACTCCATATATGGACACATCCATAAATGGAGTCAGAGCAGGGACTCCTAAGCCAGGAAATTTCCCACTCTGGAGTCCAATGTTCTCTGTCATCTGCATCCCTGCATTCATGTTAGACAAAGATCGAGGGCCAGATAGTTCAGAAATGAGAGTTCTCCTGGCATGTCCCTCTTGCAGTGCATGGTCCGGAGGACTAGGCTTACAAAGGCACCACAAAGCAAAGTACAGTGAGGATGGTGGAGAAAAAGATTGCCTATAAATTACCACACAGTCTTGGAAAAATAGAAAAAATCTGTATCAAGCAGCTAACATTTGCATATTTACTCCAAAATAATAAAACAAATCAATGCATGTGAAAAAATCACAAAAGGCCCCAAGACGCCGAAGTGTTTTGCATGTGTTCATGCTTATAGTCTTGTGGAAACCGCAATGATTTAAAACCCAGTGGACCAATAGAAAGTAGATCTGCAGGTTATATAACAACAGCATAAGAGCAGATACACATGTATAAACAAGTAACTGGAAACTGGATGCAAAACTGCGAACAACAAGCAATCTGATACATTACTAGAGGTACTAAAGATCCAGTTCAAACTCATCAAGCAGTGAATGTTCAGACTGAGGGTATATTCACACAGCAGATTTAGAAAACACACGGTTTTGGCACGTTTTTTCAGCTTCCCATTCATTTCAATGGTTGAATCAGAATAGATTCAGCTCCAAGATAGAGCATGCTGCTTCTTTTCTCCATGCTGCCTCCTATTAAAATGAATGGGAGGTTGTTTAGGGTCAGTTCACACTGAGTTTGCTGGCACTTATTTTGGAGTGTTTCTGCCTGAAAATCAAAATGGCCTCCTATTAATTTCAATGAGAAGAAATACTTGGAACAGTGGAAAAAAGAAGCACAGAAAAAAGAAGCAGCATGCCTTGTCTTGGGGCAGAGTCAGCACTGAATCTCCCATTGAAATGAATGGGAACCATGAAAAACAGCTCCATGTAAGTCCATGTGTTATTTTTCTTCACTTTCCGTGTTTTTTGGCGCACGTCTGTGCCAAAAATCTCGCCCTGAAAATGCAGATTTGTATTGAGGTGAAAACCCATTGGTTAAAACACTGATGTATTCTGCGCTGATTTTTTCAGCGTGTTTTCAAGGGGATTCCGTGAAAACCATTGTCAGAAAACTGGGCTGTTAGAGTAACTGCACACGGTGCAGGTTGCTGTGCGAAAAAATCTGCATGCAATTTGCACCAAAACCACAAAAAAACACATCTGCACTTTGTGAGGTTTTTATGTGGTTTTCTGTGTAGATTTTCTGTTTATGTTAACTGGGAAAACAACGCTACATAAGGCTACATTCACACGACCTTTGTGTTTTGCGGATCCGCATATTGCTGGCCCATGTGCGTTCCGCAATTTGTGGACCGCACATGCCGCGGCTATTATAGAAATGCCTATTCTTGTCCGCAATTGCAGACAGGAATAGGACATGTTCTATTCTTTTTGCGGGGCCGCGGTAGGGAGCAACGGATGCCGACAGTACACGGTGTGCTGTTTGCATTTTTTGCAGCCCCATAGAAATGAATCAGTCCAGATCTGAGCCGCAAAGTATGCGGCTCGGAGCCCACAAAAACCACGTGTGAATGTAGCCTAAGAAGCAGAATCACAGAAACAATTGACATCAAAATCCGCACGTCAGGTCAATTTAGTCTAATCTCATACACTTTGCTGGTACTGTATTTCGCTACAGTTTTTCCACACAAAATCTACTCATAATCCACATCATGTATTGGTAGCCTTATAATCCAAAATGCTCACCTCGCTAAGAGAAGATGTCCCTAAGGCTAGGGCTACACGGCGACAGTTGTCACGTGACAATAAGTCGCGCGACACATTGTGCACAACTACACGACAACAGTTGTCGCGCAACATTGATGTCGCACCAATGTCGCGCGACAATTTTTATAATGGAAGTCTATGGTGTCGCACTGCGACATGCGACATGCTGCGACTGCGACACGACAGTCGCAAAAAATCCATCTTGGATGGATTTTTCTGCGACTGTCGCGTCGCAGTCGCAGCATGTCGCATGTCGCAGTGCGACACCATAGACTTCCATTATAAAAATTGTCGCGCGACATTGGTGCGACATCAATGTTGCGCGACAACTGTTGTCGTGTAGTTGTGCACAATATGTCGCGCGACTTATTGTCACGTGACAACTGTCGCCGTGTAGCCCTAGCCTTAGGGACATCTTCTCTTAGCGAGGTGAGCATTTTGGATGACTTTGGTGCGACAACTGTCGCCGTGTAGCCCTAGCCTAATCTTCCACCCCTGTACAGGTTTGTTAACCCTCTCAATGCCATGGATTCGACACTATTTAAATTACCTTGATGCGATTCAGCAGTGTTTTCAAGCACCAGATAAATGAGCCTGATTTTTAGTAATATATGATCTGTATTGTGCAATATGTGATTCCAGTTGTTTTTTTGTTGTACAGCCCATATAAATAAGATGACGTTTAGTAAGTTGGATAGCATGAACTAAATACATAACCCTAAGGCCCCTTTCACACGAGCGTGACGGATTTGGTCAGGATGCGTTCAGGGTGCAAGCAAGTTCAGTCAGTTTTGTCTGCGATTGCGTTCAGTTGTTCAGTTTTTTCCGCACAGGTGCAATGCGCTTTGATGCGTTTTTCACGCGCGTGATAAAAAAACTGAAAGTTTACAAACAACATCTCTAAGAAACCATCAGTGTAAAACGCATTGCACCCGCACTTGCTTCAGGATACAATGCGTTTTTCACTGAAGCCCCATTCAGTTCTATGGGACCAGGGCTGCGTGAAAAACGCAGAATATAGAACATGCTGCGTTTTTCACGCAACGCAGAAGTAATGCATGAAAGAAAATGCTCATGTACATAGACTCATTGAAATGAATGGGTCAGGATTCAGTGCGGGTGCTATGCGTTCACATCATGCATTGCACCCACACGGAAAACTCGCTCGTGTGAAAGGGGCCTAAAGCTAGGGCTACACTGCAACTTTTTGTAGATCAACTGATTGATTTTAACTATTAAACCACAGCTGCAGTCCAAATGAACGCATTCAGTTGAAAGCAATCCTGTGGACTGCAGATGTTGTTCAATAGTTAAAATCAATTAGTTGTGCTACAAAGAGTCACAGTGTAGCCCAGGCCTAAGGTTAGGGCTACACGACGACAGTTGTCGCACTAATGTCGCGCGACAATTTTTATAATGGAAGTCTATAGTGTCGCACTGCGGCATGCGACATGCTGCGACTGTGACACGACAGTCGCAGAAAAGTCCATCATGGATGGGTCTTTCTGTGAATGTCGTGTCGCAGTCGCAGCATGTCACATGTCAAAGTGCGATACCATAGACGTCCATTATAAAAATTGTCGTGCGACATTAATGTCGCGCGACAACTGTCGTTGTGTAGTTGTGCACTATGTGTCGCGCGACACATGTCGCCGTGTAGCCCTAGCCTAATGCATATGACTGTTTTTTGTATCCGTGTCTGATCAGCATTTTTTTTTTTTTTTGCGGATTGCACATGGACCCATTTATTTCAGTGGATCCACAAAAAAAAAACAAAAAACAAAAAAACATCCATGTGTCCTTTCTGCAAATTATAGAACATCTTCTATTCTTGTCTGTATTGCAGACGATAGTCATTTCTACTAACGTGAGCGAGAAAAATGTGCACATATTTTGCAAATCCATGGTTTGAATGCAATACGGACACTGTCATGCGCATGAGGTCCTAATTAATGATGGTATTTTTTAAGGCTTATTATCAAAGGGTAAAACAAAATCTATTCTTTTCTTTGTGCATTTACAAATGTTACATCTCCTACCGCCGCAAACCAGGTCTTACCTATAAGGGATGATCTAAAACCACCACTTTGAGACAACACGTTGACCAGACTCTTCCCTCTAGCAGCTCATCCAAACCCCTCATCCCCACTCCAAAATGGAGCAGAGTTTGTCACCACGATGCACAATGGGAAAATACAGTATTTAAAGAAAATATTCTTAATTTCGTTAAACTCATGGCTATGAGCAGTGGAAAAAACAAATTATTAACAGACTGTTCAGTTTGACAGATGGTTGCTGAAATAAGAGCGAATGTCTGAATGTTTTATTGACAGCATTAAACGCCCTATACAGCATCCATCTTTTTATAACCTGTTTTTTTGGATTCTACAATTAGTTTAGGAAATCTTGCGTCTTGGGACCTTTTGGTTTTTTTTCCACATACATTGATTTATTTATTATTCTGGAATAAATATGTCAATTTTTGCAGTTTGATGCAGATTTTTTCTATTTTTCCTGTATCTGTATCTCTTTGGCCGAACGCTGGATTTTCTGCTTTCCCTATTCTCTGGAGCTGTACCTTGAGCGCTTTGTTCTGTTTATTTCACCACACTGTCTTCTTGGCGTAAAGGATATTCTCAGTTTAGAAAGTGATAGCATATTGCTAGTATATCGCTAGAACCCCTCCCCCCAAATTTAACCCTTTCACTGTTAAAGTGGTAACCAAGTGACTCGCTAGAGGTATGCCACCACTGTATAAGAATGGGAACGCCCCTTTAAAGTGAACTACATTTTTAGGTCTAAAATTCTATTTTGGTTAATTTTAAACTCACATTTTTATATGGATCAGAGCTCTATTTTTCTTCAGTGCTAGGTTCATACTACATTTGGGCACTATGTTCGATGTGTATGTTCTTTTGACATACTAGGCTGATATAAACTTGTACTCCTTGTATTGAAAAGTCTAGGCAACTATGCCTCTCAATACAATGCAAGAAAATGTAAGATTTATTGTTCAGTAGCAGTCAATGGCAGAGGTATGGAACTGTACAGGTATTCACACTTGAACCCAAACGACCATATGCAGTTTTATTTCCTTGCATAGCTTCGGATTTCTTATTTCTCTTCACACAAACAAAATAATGTTCTGACTAGGGGTTTTTAGGAGCTTACCTCATGCATATGTACAGTATCACTGAGGTTAATGGGGCTATATAAATCTGTATCTGGTAAATGCCCCCTAGTGGTTGCAGGTAGCCAGAATACTATCTTTTAGAAAAGACCTGTCAGCTCCCCTGACTTGCAGCTCCCATAAAATAACAATTCTGGAGTATCTTCTCTTAGAACTATGCATTTTCTTCTTTTATTCACAAGGTGGCAGGGGCGTAGCAATAGGGGAAGCAGGGGAAGCAGCTGCTTTGGGGCCCAGACCCACAAGGGGCCCCCTCAGGAGGGAGATTTTATTGTCAGGCCCCCCTCAACAGTATTATACAATGACATTATATACAGTGACACTATAGAAAGCGGATGGAGCGGCTGTCAGGCCTTGTCTGGGAGAGCTCAATCTTGACTAGCCACAAAAGTGAGGGTTGCATGTGAGTTCGGGGTTGCGAGGAAGTTTCTGGGGGGACCCCATTCAAAAATTTGCTGTGGGGCCCAGTTAGTTGTAGTTACGCCACTGCAAGGTGGGATTAAAGGGGCTGCATCTGGGATGTGCACACCAGGTCCACCACCACTTAGGAGTAAGTAGGACTAGTTCCTAAATAGGAGACCATGGGTCCGTCCACTACTAGCACTGCACAGGGGCCCAGAGGGAAAAAAGCACAGTGCTGGCCTCAGAAAGCTGTTATCTTCTATCTTCTAGAGGAGATAATAATTGTGGCCAGTAGGTGGCATCATTACAAAGTAATGCTTTCTCCTGCTGGTATTGAGGTGGGTCCCACAGTCCATCACTTGATATGAACACTAACAGAGTCTGTTAGTGTTCATATCAAGTGATGGAAGAGGAGGGTAAATGATCAGCATTTCACCAACCTCCTCTACAACCAGAAATGGCTGCATGAGGGATTGCTTTGCTTTTATGTTTGGTGGAGGACTGCGGCACGTAGGTCAGGGAGCTCCTCAAGCATCTATCTGCTTGTGTTTATTACAGGCAGCAGATTCTTCTTTTTCTGCTCCTGTAAACACCACCAGAGCTCCAGCCACCCACTGCCTCTACACAGACATTTTGCCATGCCACTTTCTGTTCCCTGCTCCATACAGATCCATGACGCTTTGTTTTCCCTTGTCCCCACAGACACCTACCAAGTAGAATCCCCCCTTGCTCCCATCTCCCCACAGTGTACCTGCCATAGAGTGCTACCACCTGCATGTTGCTGTCACCACACTAAAAGCATTTACACTAAACTGGGCTAATTTGCAGCAGTGTTTATACTAGACTGTGCTTGCTACAGCTTTTACAGCAGACTGGCAGCAGCATTTACACTAGACTGTGGACTGACAGTTGGCAGGGTTTACAATAGACTGTGGCAATTTACACTGGAATATGGACTGACCTGTCGCAGTGTTTACTGACCTGTAGACTAGAGGAACATTTACACCAGGCATGCCCATCCTACGGCCCCCCAACTCCCAATGCCTGGACAGCCTACACCTATCAGCCTACAGCAGGGCATGATGGGAGTTGTAGTTTTACAACAGCTGGAGGGCCGCAGGTTGAGCATCCCTGATTTACACCAACAGATTATCTGACAGATTTTCTGTCCAATCATTGGTCACATTTCTATTTTCATGCACAGATCTTTGTGTTATACACATCAACTATTGGTCTGATTGGGCAGAAATTGGTCAGATAATCTCTTGGTGTAAATGTGCCTTTATTAGAGTAGACTGTAGACTTACTAGTGTCAGTGTTTACACTAGACTATAGAATTACTAGTGTCAGTGTTTACACTAGATTATAGAATTACTAGCGGCAGTGTTTGCGCTAGACTGTAAACTTACTAGTGGCAGTGTTTACACTAAACTGTAGAATTACTAGTGGCAGTGTTTACACTAGACTATAGAATTACTAGTGGCAGTGTTTGCGCTAGACTGTAAACTTACTAGTGGCAGTGTTTACACTAGACTGTAGAATTACTAGTGGCAGTGTTTACACTAGACTGTAAAATGATGGTACTAGTGGCCAGGGGTGGACTGGGAACTTAAAATGGCCCTGGAAAAAATGCTAAAAGTGGCCCCTTTTTGTAGCCAGGTCCAAATTGATGGAAGGCAGAGCCAGCAATATCATATTGTGTCACATTATACCACCCCAACAGAGCCAAATACCACAGTCCATCACAAAATACTGCCTGCAGCACAAAATACATCCCCAAAAACTTCAACTAGCCAGCTGTGAGGAAGGCCTAGGCAGCCCCCTGGGCATCGGCCCACAGGGAAATTTCACTGTAAGGTCTATGGCCAATCCACCCCTGCTAGTGGCAGTGTTTATACTAGACTGTAGAATTACCCGTGTCAGTGTTTTCACTAGACTGTAGACTTACTAGCGGCAATGTTTACACTAGTTTGTAGACTTACTAGTGTCACTGTTTACACTAGACTGTAGAATTACTAGTGGCAGTGTTTACACTAAATTGTTAAATTCCTACTGTCAGTGTTTACACTAGATCATGGATCAGCAATAGTGTTGATCGAGCATCGTAGTGCTCTGGTGCTCAGGTAGAACACTAGGTGGTGCTCAAGTGCTCTACCGAGCACCCGAGCACAATGGAAGTCAATGGAAGAACCAGAGCACTAAACCAGGCACCCCCTGCTCTGAAGAGGGGAGAATATCTGGTTCATAGGGAAAGGTGAGAAAATTATGGAAACACCACTGAAATGGTTTGAGAACAGCATGGGGAGAATGTCTGGATGCATCTTGGACTCCAAAGTCGCTGCTGGGAATGATGTTGTCTGAGTATTACGCCACATTTACGGAATGACAAGAATACGCCCAAAACTGAGGATAAAATTGATTTTATAGGAAAAATTGTTAGGAAATTAGTAATTACACTGAATGTTACAGGTATTTAGGATGTTCAAATGTTATACAGCAGACGTAGCGCAGGGAATATCGCCGTCTCTAACGGCAGGAAAAATTTCACAGAATGTCAGAAATATTTACGATAAACAAACGTTAAACAGCAGACGCAGCGCAGGTAATGTCGCCTTGATTAGCGGCAGAAAAAATACACTGGATGTCAGGTATTTAGGATACAGAAACGTTATACTGCACACGCAGCACAGGTAATGTCGCCTTGATTAGCGGCAGAAAAAAAACACACTGGATTTCAGGTATTTAGGATACAAAAACGTTATAATGCACAGGCAGCACAGGTAATGTCGCCTTGATTAGCGGCAGAAAAAATGACACTGGATGTCAGGTATTTAGGATACAGAAACGTTATACTGCACACGTTGCGCAGGTGGAGTTAAGGTCAGGCAAACTTGCGCAATTTTTGCCCCACAAAAAAAAAAAATTATTGCAGCAAGATATAACAATAGTCCTTAAAAGGACTTTTGGGTCTTTTAAACAGAACAACTAGCCCTGCCTAGCCAAATCCTATCCCTACACTATCTGTCCCTCCTTGCGCAAACGTTATACAGCAGACGCAGCGCAGGTATTTTGCCTTGATTAGCAGCAGAAAACAATACACCGGATGTCAGGTATTTGGAATACACAAACATTATACAGCACACGCTGCGCAGGTGGTGTTTAGGTCAGGCAAAATTGCGCAATTTTTGCCCGCCCACCCGATGACGCGTTCCCGGCCAGCCAATCACTGTAATGCCAGTAGCCAACATGGCTAAGGCATTACAGTGAATGCCAGTACCTCCCCGCACGCTGATTGTCTGCGCAGCAGCCAAGAAACATGCGGTGAGGGGAGTCGAGCATGGTGCTCGAGCACACGCGATGCTCGACCAAATACAGTATTCGGCTGAGCATGCTCGCTCAACACTAATCAGCAAGCTTTGGCACTCCAGATGTTGTGAAATTACAACTCCCAGCATGCTCCTTTCACTTCTGTGGGAGTTCAGAGAACAGCCAAGCAAGTGTGCATGATGGGAAACGTAGTTTCACCACACCTGGAGTGCCAAAGGTTGCTGACCCCTGCACTAAATTGTAGAATTACTAGTGTCAGTGTTTACACTAGACTGTACAATTACTAGTGGAAGTGCATCCATCATTAGGGGGAACTCAAAGAATAGGAATTTAAACAGTTACCATTGACTGAAATGGAGCCTGCAAAAATCTCTTGCCACTCAGCTTCCCCTAGTTATGTATGAATGAAAATGCAGTGATTTCATGTTGGGAACAGAAAAAAGTTCAGTGCTGAGCCCCCTAGCTGTTTGCATGGTCTGCCTCAACCTTATTGATGATACGATCTGCATGTGCAGTGATAAAAATGACTGTGGATGTGCACACATGCTGTATGCACAGGAGGTGGGTCCTCAGAAGCATTTCCTCTCGTAGGACCAAGGAGCCTCAGTATGACGTTGAAGATAGGTCATCATGATCATGAAAAAGCAATATTCCTTTAATGCCTCTTTTGAAGCAATTAACATAAAAAACTGAAACTTACCTAACCCGTTCCTACAGTGAGTGACTGTACAAAAAGTCTACTTCCTCTTTCCTTCATCCTAGGCCTGACACAGGTGGTGAGATGCAATGATGTCTTTGTGCCATCTGAGGTTCTCTTGATCACTAACAAGGACCAGACCTTAAGCCGCTTATTGCTTACCAGAGCTGATGGCTCTCTGCTCTGCCATAGTTTTTAACTGGATCCAAATCCTGTGGCTGCAGATAAAGTTGAAATATGTGCTTGTCTGGGAATCTTGGAGGGCCCCCTGCCCATCTGGACTTGGTCTCAGTTGTTACGCCAGTGGTTCCTGGTACTGTAAAATGTGCATGCAGCAAATCAACTGCGTTTTAGTATCATGTTCACCTACCCTTACGTATATCTAATACCTACCCTTCTAATACCTACCCTTCTAATATCTAATATCTGCTGGGCAGTGAACTGGCGCTGTTCTTTGATGACGATTTTTCAGGATCAGTGAAATTCAACAGGATTTTCATGGTCAATGAAATTTCTAGGTATTGGGTATAATGTTAGGGCTATTACTGTAACCGCTGTAAATCTTTTCATGTCTTTTCATGTTTTCATTGTGGTAAGAGGAAATGAGTGCAGCAGCATTAGCCATGATCTCATTCTCATTAGCTTGTCACAATGACTAGGAGAGTACAAGTGAGGACTGCTGACAAGAGTGCTGAAAGTAAGGCCCCCATTCACATGACCATATTTGCGACAATATTGCGGAATAGATGCAGCCCCATTCACCTCTATGGGAGCGGGGAGCCGCCACATGGAGCTAGCTCCATGCCGCGGCTCATATGAAGCATGTCCTATACTTGTCCGCATGCACGGACAAGTATAGGCATTTTGAATGGGGCGCCCGGCCGTGTGTTCCGAGCGGTGCGGAACACACGCCGTGCGGACCCGTATTATTGCGGGTCCACATTATTGCGGACCCACAATAATACGGCCATCTGAATGGGGCCTAAGGAATAGGTTGGTTTGTATGCAGTATTGTATGTCATGCAGATTATCATCAGGACACACTGTAGTACTGTAAGAATAGATCAGAGAGATTTCTATTGGAAGTTTATTTTTTCTCTTTTCTTTGAATCTTCTGTCTTTTCTTCTTTGAGGCTTACCAAGCACTGTTATGTCACAAGACACAATGAATGACTTTAAGAGAGACCCTGTTCTGGTCATTAAGTATGTTTTCACATTTACATACCTCCCAACTTTTGAAATTCCCAAAAAGGAGCAAAATCAGTGGTGTGCATGCATATACACGGTCAATCCCACGGTGCCCTCACACAGCACTTATTCCCCCTTAGTGCCCCCTTCACAATAGAATGCTCTCTTAGTGCTCTGTCACAGCAAGAATGCCCTGTAGGTGCCCCCACACAGTTGTTATGCCCCTTAGTGTCCCCACACAATAGCTATATCCCCCGTAGTGCCCCACACAGTAGTTATGGCCCTTTAGTACCCCTACAGAGTACTTATTCTCCCTTAGGCCCCTTTCACACGAACGTGACGGATTTGGTCAGGATGCATTCAGGAAACTCGCACAATTATGCAAGCAAGTTCAGTCAGTTTTGTCTGCGATTGCGTTCAGTTGTTCAGTTTCTTTCCGAGCGGGTTCAATGCGTTTTGATGCCTTTTTCACGTGCGTCATTAAAAACTGAAGGTTTGCAAACAACATCTCTTAGCAACCATCAGTGAAAAACGCACTGCATTTGCACTTGCTTCAGGATGCCATGCGTTTTTCACTGAAGCTCCATTCACTTCTATGGGACCAGGGCTGTGTGAAAAACGCAGAATATAGAACATGCTGCGTTTTCACGCAACGCAGAACTGATGTGTGAAAAAAAAATGCTCATGTGCACAGACCCATTGAAATGAATGGGTCAGGATTCAGTGTGGGTTCATGTCACGCATTGCACCTGCGCGGAAAACTCGCATGTGTGAAAGGGGCCTTAGTGTCCCTTCACAGTAGAATGCTCCCTTAGGTCCCTTTCACATGAGCGTCACGGATTCAGTCCGGATGCGTTCAGGGTGCATTCCGGAAAATCCGCACGCATCCGCACCAATCCACACGCAATCGCAGTCAGTTTTGTCTGCGATTGTGTTCAGTTGTTCAGTTTTTTCCGCTCGGGTGCGAAGCATTTTGATGCGTTTTTTCACTTGCGTGCGGATGCAATGCGAGATTCACGCAGACCCATTCACTTCAATGGGGCCAGGGCTGCGTGAAAAATGCAGAATATAGAACATGCTGCGATTTTCAGGCAACGGCAAACTGATGCGTGAAAAACATCGCTCATGTGAAAAGACCCATTGAAATGAATGAGTCAGGATTCAGTGCGGGTGCAATGCGTTCGCATCACGCATTGCACCCTCGCGGAAATCTCGCCCGTGTGAAAGGGGCCTTAGGCTATATGTACACAACAGTTGAAAATGGGCGTGTGACATAACAACCATCACACAGCCATTTTTTAACACCAATGAAAGTCTTTGGGGCTATTCACATGGTCATTTTTTAACGGCCAGTGAATAGTGGGCATCAAAAAATAGGACATTTCCTATTTTTGGTTGTTTTCACTGCCAGACAGACTCCTTTGAGATTAATGGGACTGTTTTTAATGGCCATTTAGACATGAGTGCATTCATCTAATGGCTGTTAAAAACGGGTACACTAGAACCATATGACCTTATAGGGGTTAAAAAAAAAATACCTCATCCACTTGCACGTGAAGCGGCAGTCACTCCTCTCTTGATTAAAAAGGACCTGGGCTCAGCATAATGACGTCACCACGTGCTCATGCTGGTCCTTTTCAATCAAGAGAGGAGTGACTGTAAGTGGGTGAGTTTTTCTGGGGGGGCTAAACCAAAACATTACAGCTGGGAGCCACTATGGGGGACATTATGGGCCACTATGGGGAACATTAATAATTCTTGGGGGCACTATGGGAGACATTACTTAAGCTGGGGGGGCCACTATGGGGGACATTATGTGTACTGAGGGCACTGCAGGTGTTGGGATCTTTAAAAAAAAAAAAGAAATTCATCCATTTTTCATGGCCATTTTTAACAGCCATGAATGATGCAAAACAGCCATTAAAAATGGACAGACGGACAGAAAATGGATGCACAAATGAAAAATGGCTATTAAAAACTGACAGTGTGTCGTGTGCATGAATCCTTAGTGCCACACACAGTAGAATGCCCCGTTAGTGCCCACACACAGTAGAATGCCCCGTTAGTGCCCACACACAGTAGAATGCCCCGTTAGTGCCCACACACAGTAGAATGCCCCGTTAGTGCCCACACACAGTAGTTATACTCGCTTAGTGCCTCCTCATATTAGTTATCCCCTTTGTACCACCTCACAATAGTGCTGCCCCCATAGAGCCCCTTATAGTAGTGCTGTCCATGTTGTTTAAATAAAATATAAAGGTATTACTCACCTAGCCCCGTTGCACCTATGAACGGAGCACATCAACCCTGCATTGTGCCGGCGAATGGTGGAGAAGAGAACAGTTGGTATCACTTTTTGCTGCAGAGCATGCTGTGGTTTAATTCTGCAACACATGAATGATGCTTTGAAAACTGCAGTTGCACACATTTTTTTTTTCATTTGCATATTTTTGGTGGATATTCTAATGAAATTGTACAGTGGGAGCATCACTCCCTCAGCAATATCTTTAACATCTCCATGAAATGTTATCCCACAAATGTGTGTACATTGGCTGACCTCTGAGAGAAGAGAATATAAAAATGTCCCTTTTTGCCAGTTAAAGCACCACTGCTTTCTTAGGCCTAGATTTTGCCCCTGGGGCATGTGAACATGTGGATCCCATTTTTTTTCTTGCTTTTATACAACATTATACTCCAGTGGCCCTGTAAATTGTATTCTGGAGTAAATGCTGTCGGTAGTAAGTCCACAGTCTTGTGTAAACGCTGTGTCCAGTCATTCCACAGTCTAGTGTAAAATGCTGCTGTTGGAAGTCCACAGTCTATTGTAAATGCAGTCACCAGTTAGTTCACAGTCTAGTGTACATGTTGTCACCAGTCATTCCACCGTGTAGTGTAAACACTTCCAAATCCAAAATCTGGAGTAAATACTGTCGGCAGTCAGTCCACAGTCTAGTGTAAATGCTGTGTCCAGTCAGTCCACAGTCTAATGTTCAGGGGCTTATTGGCCATAGACCTTACAGGGAAATTTCCCGGTGGGCCAATGCCCAGGGTTCCACCTGAGCCCTCCTCTCTGCCAGCCAATGGAAGTTTTTGGGGATGTATTTTGTGCTGCTGGCAGTATTTTGTGATGGACTGTGGTATTTGGCTCTGTTGGGGTGGTATAATGTGACACAATATGGTATTGCTGGCCCTACCTTCCATAAATTTGGACCCGACTACAAAACGGGGCCACTTTTAAGTTTCCAGTCTACCTCTGCTAGTCTTAATGATTACAGAGTGACTAATTGCCAGGATTCTGTGGGGGTAGGGCAGACACAAGAAGACAGGGCTGTGTGGGGGACTAGGCAGTGGGGGAACAGAGAGTTGAGAGGTGAGAGGCAGTAGAGTGATTATTTGGTAGAGTCCCTTTTGGGGATGGGCAACACATGATTTGGCAGTGTGATGCAAGAGTTTTAGGGTCACAAAGCATCAGATCTCTGGGGAAGAGTATGTAAGGAACAGAAAGGCACAATGTTAGCCACATCTGTTAGTGGCTCTATAGGTGAAGAGGGGGGGAGGGGAAGACACCACTTGGTAGTGAAGGAGACAGTAGGTGGGCTAGGAGATAATGTGTGGCAGAAGATCTGTGGTTGAGTAGAGGGGCACTAAAAATAATTTCACTGAAGCTGCTGTCTGCACAGAACATAAGCAGGGAGCAGCTTTAGGAAATCTCTGACCTCCCTGCCACACTCACCATAGTCACTAATCTCTAAAGTCTTCTTACCATCTTGTAGAAGTCCCTAATTTTTTCCCTGATTAAATTTGCTGTATATGTATGGTGCATGTCATCTTTTTAAAGATGGCGCATAGCCAATGGGTGCCTGATGTTCAACCCCTCAGATGCTGTGGTCAATTGCGACCACGGCATCTGAGGCTGGCTTCTTTGTAAGCGATGCACTCTGGTGGCCTGAACAGCTCCCCCGTGAGGCAATTGGTGGAGCCGTTCATTCCTTATTAAAGCATCGGTCCCTTTGAAGTATCTGAAGCTATGACAGCAGTAGTTCATATGAAGATCTGCAGGTGGCAGGGCTCCATAGTAACATACAACAACTCCCATAGGCTGCAGTAGTAATTCATTGCATTCTATAAGACAAACAATCTAACAATTGCTTGATAAAGTCCCCTAAGGGGACTTAGAATATGTGTAAAAACAAGCTAAAAAAAGGTACAAATTTTTCTCTTTTCCTCATATTAAATATAAAAAATAAATAATAAAAAAAGTTTATTTGTACCAACACACCCCAAAATGCCTGTGCTTATTAAATTATAAACATATTTATCCTGTATGATGAAAGAAAATCGAATAAAAAGGTATCAAAAGTCATTAGTGTTGAGCGAAGTTCTCTAAAATTCGATTTGGCTGCTTCACCAAATTTTACAAAAAAGTTTCCTTTCTGATTAATTACTTTGTCACCAAGTGCATTTCTTTGTAAGTAGTGGGTGCAATGACAGGGAACGGCGATAGCGCCACTCATCATCATTGTACCCCTCAGATGCCGTGTTAATTGGTGTTCGCAGCATCTGGCTTTAATATTTAAGTCTATAATAAAAAATAAAAAAAATCAGATTTACCTCATCCATTTGATCGCAAAGAGCCAGTCGCTTCCATCTTTATTGAAGATCCAGCACAAAATCTCACGTCGGCTGGCGTGGTGGTGTCTTATGTCACCATGCATGGAATTTTGCGGGATCTTCAATCAAGGTGGTGGCAGCAGGCAGGCGAAAGGTAAGTATGATTTTTTTAAATCCCATTTCAAGGGAAAATCAATTAATTACCATGAAGCACAAGGAAATTTGGCTTCGCGGTGACATGAATTTTCCCTGAAATTCGGATTGAAGTCCACTTCATGCTCTTCAATTTGCTCAACACTAAAAGTCATACACACTCCAATAATTAAAACGACAGATCGTCCTGCAAAAAATGAACCCTCACACAGCTTTGTAGATGGTAATATAAAAAAGTTATAGGAGTCAAAATATGGCGGTGCAAAGAAAATATGTCCTGTAGAATGGCCGCTGATGACGGGGCAGCCACCCTTTTACTTCCCTCAGCCACCATTTCACTGCAATGACCACCATAGGATTGGTGGGAGATAATCGTGGCTGTTCCATCATTGGTTGTCAGTTCAATCTGACTGCATAATGTAATTCTGATGATACAGATGTTCCACTTCAGTCAGACAGTGTGAATGGCTCCAAATACAGCAGGGGACTAATGCAACCCACAGGTGATATAATTAGCGGGTCCTTTCCAAATGCATCTGCTGGTTACACCAAAAAGCACTGCATAGTTGATTCAAGTTGCTGTGGAAGTCAGACATCTACAGGAAAGACATTAAAGATAGGAAAGATATTAAACAATAGCTCATGTCCCTGACTGCCTCCCCAAAACGATGGACAAAGAAACAGTACACCTGGTGCAAATTCAGAAGAAGTGGCGGACTGACCCAGTGCTGACATGCTGACATGCTGAGGTCCGGTCACCTGTACCTGGATCAGTCAAGTACCACAGTAGTTGGGCCTCAGAAATAAGTTTTTTTGGAGAGACAGTAGGCGCAGCAGAGGAGGAGGAGGAAAATTTTCAAAAGCCAGTAGTACTTGGACCTCAGGCAGAAATTTTGGAATAGAGGCAGTAGGTGAAACACCGGAAAACTACAATTTTAAATAGCCACTAAAATCGCCTCAGGATGAAGTTTTTGGAGAGAGACAATAGGCGAGCAACAGGCCTTTTGTGCCCCGACGTAAAGATTGTGTGTAGAGAGCCTGTTGGCCTTCCGTAAACATTGTGTGTAGAGAGCCTGTTCTCCCTCTGTAAAAATATTTTGTAGAGAGTCTGTTTGTCCTCAGTAAAAATTGTGTGTAGAGAGCCTGTTGACCTTCCGTAAAAATTGTGTCTAGAGAGGCTGTTGGCCTTCCTTAAAAATTTTGGTTAGAGAGGCTGTTTGCCCTGGGTAAAAATTCAGTTGAGAGAGGCTGTTGGCCCTCCGCAAAAATTGGATTTTAGAGAGTCTTTTGGGCCTCCACAAAAATTTGAGTTTAAAGAGCCTTTTGGCCCTCCGTAAATATTGAATTTAGAGAGCCTGTTGGCCGTCCTTAAATATTGTGTCATCAGCAACTGTGATAGAGGCGGAGGCGGAGGAGTAGGAAGAGGAGGAGGATACTTCAGCTCTTATGGACTTCAGCTGCTATCCTGCAGTGGGGAAGAGAAGTGGGGGGATATCCACGACTTGTTCATCTTGATGAACGTCAGCCTGTCGGCGCAGTCAGTCGACAGGCGGGTCCGTTTTTCAGTGATCATCCCCCCAGCAGCACTAAAGACCCTTTCCGACAGTACGCTAGCGGCAGGGCAGGCCAGCATCTCCAAGGCGTACTGCACAATTCAGGCCATTTGTCCAGCTTGGACAGTCAATAATTGTATGGCGTGGAGTCATCGCTCAGGACGCTGGTCTGGTCTGCGCATACTCCCTCACCATCTTGCGGTACAGTTCCGCCCTACTCTGCTTAACCTGTGGACAGGTGGTACACTCTGGCTGGGGTGACAAAAACTTGCAAAGGCCTGACCCAGTGTACCCCTGCCCTTGCAGGACCCACTGCCTTTTGCCCTTCTCTCCCCTATTACTTGGCCCACTGCAGTCCGTCCCCTGTCGCTAGCGGTGTCAGATGGAAATGCTTGTAGCATTTTTTGCACCAGGGCCTTGTGGTATGAATTGACCCTTGTAGTCCTTTCCTCCACAGGAATTAGAGTGGGGAAATTGTCATTACACCGTGGGTCTAGGTGGGTGTAGACCCAGTAATCATTGGTGGCCAGAATGGTCTTCACACGAGGATTGCGACAAAGGCAGCCTAACATAAAGTCAGCCATGTGAGATACAGTCCCACAGCGCAACACTTCCCTCTCCTCAATCGACTATCTATCTCCTCCTCCTCCTCTACCTTCACCTCCAATTCCTCCTCCTCAGCCCATACCCGCTGAACTGCTGCCATCGAATCGCCCCCTGCAGTGTGGCCTAGAGTCTCCTCCTCCTTTACCTCCTCCTCCTGTAATTCGCTCTGCGAAACTGATGTGAGGGTGCTCTGGCTGGCAAACAGCGGACTGTCTTCCCCCATCTCCTGTGACATGCCTAAATCCTCTGATATTAAATTCTTTAAGGATTTTTGGATGAGACACAGCAGCGGGATGGTGACGCTGATGATGTCCGCATCACCGCTAACCATATGTGTTGCCTCCTCAAAGGGGCTTAAGGCCTGGCAGATGCCAGCCATCCATGTCCACTCCTCATTATACACCTGAGGAAGCTGACTGGCATGACTACCACCTATCTGGGAAGCTGTCAGCTGGCAGTCTGCTATTGCTCTTCGCTGCTGGTACACCCTGGCTATCATTTGCAACGTTGAATTCCAACGTGTGGGAACGTCACACAGCAGCCGGTGAACAGGGAGTTGTAACCGCTGTTGCACTGTCCTGAGGGTGGCAGCATCTGTGGTGGACTTCCTAAAATGTGCACAGATGTGGCGCACTTTAGTGAGCAACACAGCAAGCTCGGGGTAGGTCTTAAGAAACCGCTGGACCACTGTGTTTAGTATGTGGGCCATGTATGTGGGCCATCCACCAAGTTTCCGAGCCGCCACCAGGTTACGCCCGTTGTCACAAACAACCAGACCTATTTGCAGGTTCTGCGGCGCAAGCCACACAGTCGTCTCCCCCCTGATGCCTTCTAACAGCTCTTGAGCCATATGCCTCTTGTCGCCCAAGCGAATCAGTTTCAGCATGGCCTGCTGACGCTTCCCCACCGCTGTGCTGCTGCGCATTGAGCTACTGACACTCCGCGATGTGGCCATTAATACTCTTTTGGAGGAGGAGGGGGAGGTGAAGGTGGGGGGGTCAGAGGCGTAATGTTCGGGTGAAACAGACACCGAAGTTGGTCCCGCAATTCTGGGTGTGGGTAGCACATGAGCAGGCCCATTGTCAGACCCGGTCCCAGCCTCCACTAGGTTCACCTAATGTGCCGTGAGGTACTTGTCCACGTGTCTGTGGTTAGGTGGACCTTCCCACAAACTGCGTTGCTGAGGGCACGGATGATGTATCCGACACGTGGTGGTGTAGGGCAGGGATGGCAACGCGTGAAAAATATGGGGGCTGGGGACCGAGTAACGGGGGGCTGCCACCTCCATGAGGTTGTGGAAAGCTTCCGTTTCCACAAGCCTATATGGCAACATCTCCAGGCTCAGCAGTTTACTGATCTGCAAGTTTAAGGCTTGTGCATGGGGGTGGACGGCTGTGTACTTGCGCTTGCGGTCAAAGGTGTTCTGTAGTGACAATTGAACACTGCGCTGGGACACATGAGTCTAGGCGGGGAGGGATATGGAGTTGCAGGGGTCCTTGCAGGGCTGGAGACTGGAGCGTCCCGGCCAAGGGCTACAAGGTCACTGACAGCATTTGACACAGGGGCTGAGGCAGCAGTGTCACCGTCACCAGCTGACTGGAGTGCCAACCACTTAGTGGGGTGTTTCTTCTCCAAATGCTTGCGCATGCTACTTGTGGTCAGGTTCTTTTTGTTGACTCCCCTGCTAATCGTGGTGTGGCACAGTTTGCACACCGCTACCCGTCGATCGCCCTCTTCATCTATAAAATACTCCCAAACTACAGAGTATCGAGCTTTGTGCACTGGAGCTTGAACCCTGGGAACACTTGGGGAAGTAGTAGCTTGAGCCCTGCTTCTCCCTCTGCCCACTGCCTCTCCCAACCGGTTGTGGTGCTGATGTTGCCTCACACTCAGAACCGCTTTCTTCCTGTGCCTGATCCACCCAAGTCAGATCTGTCCCCTCATCATCACCCAGCTCTTCCTCAGAGTCCCCACTCTGACTTACTTCCCTGCCAACTACCTCACCCCTTGACACCTGTGTCTTGTCATCGTCCACCACCTCCTCAGATGCCACAGGTAAATCCGCACCCTCATCACCCTGAGACCGCACCAGCTCTTGCGAATCGGGGCAGAGAATCTCCTCCGGTAGCACATCAGGGAAGGGTTCACTGTAGAGTTCCAGTGAGTAAGTCTCCACATGAGATTGGACCGTGGAGGATCCAGGCTGGGGAGAAGGAGGGCAAGGTGGAGGATGGACAGGTCCACTCCCCTGGCTGTCATGAGTGGACTGGCTGGAAGACGGGGCAGTGGACATATGGCTGGACGCGCTCTCTGCCATCCATTTCATCACATTCTCTTGCTCTTGGGGGTCAGTCAAAGGTGTACCCTGTGGCCCTGCAAGCTTTTGCAGAAAAGCAGGCATCTTGAATTGGCGTCTTTCAACTGCTCCCATAGCAGCAGGCACAGTGTCACCCCGCACAATACTCTGCCCTCCATACCAGTTCTACGCCCACGTCTCCCACCTCTACCACCTTTAGCCTTGCCCCTGGTGTTCTCCATTCTTTATATATATATATATATATATATATATATATATATATATATACGTCTATATAAGTATAGGATGTATGAGGTTAGCTTGCACACGTGTGCACAAAATGCTATTATGCACGCACAATACGTACCATAGTATACACACTATACTAATGTACGTATCAGCTTTATTAGAATAGATGCCTTAAAGTATCACACACTATATGACACTGTGGGAGCACCTAATGTATGATATACAGCACAGATTACAGCAAGCAACACTGGAGGGTATTCTGTATCTGTAGGGTCAGACAATGACTCTACAGACTGCAGTATATTTCTGCTGGGCTGCTTGCAGAAATATGATTTGTACTTCTGTAGCTGGATTGTAGTCTTAAAAAAGACTTTTGGGTCACAAATGCAGTTCCCTGCCTAATAGAAACGAATATTCTCCTATTTTGTACGCTTTCACTATCCCTATCACACGCACACTCTTTCCCTCTCCTAAAACCACAAGGTGTGTGATCCGAGCCCCAGGCATACGCATATATATAATAGCACGCCACCTGATGCAGGCAGCCAATCATTCCCAGACACGTATAAAAGGTAGTAGGTCATGGCAGGAGGTCCCCCAGGCTTCCCTGCATGTTTATTGGCTAAGAAATAGGCGCTAAACATGTAGGGAGGAGTTTAAAAAGAACCACGAATTTCACACGCTATTCGGCCAAATAACGAATACTTACGAGTACGCAAATATCCATGCGGATAACGAATCTTTACAAACATATTCACTTATCTCTAATAACTAACTATATCATCTAAATATATCCCTAGAACACACATACACATCCATTCACTTACATATATCACATTCATTCAGAAGTTCCTCATTATAACTGCTCTCCTTCTCTCCTTGTAGGGATGGATAGAATATGCAGAGGACATTCCCCTCCTTCTTTCTTCACTTGCTAGTAGCATGGACTGTGGTCCCCAGTGCTGGAGTAATTTCAGTATCAGCAGCAGGCATCATCTCTATGTGATGTTGTCACCTACTGGACACAATAATTATCTCTTCTCTTCAACAGTACAGATCATTATTATAGTATACTGATGAAGTTGATGTGGGCACTTCTCTCTCACCTCTGTGTCTCCAGCAATGCTAGGTGCCCTACAGCTGCCTCTTTTCTGTCTAGGGGCTGGATATGCACTGCAGTTGTAGACCCCTTACTTCCTCCGTAGTGGTGGAGGCCCTTCTCTATAATCCAGACCTGTTGGGGATGTCTGTGGTATAATTAGGTATTCTTTAGATCTTGCAGTGTTCAGCTGCTTTTACAGTTTCTTGAGAAATCTCTAAGGAATGAGAAGTTATGGCTTTTAGACTTACTGAAGGTTTTTCACTTCTCTCCAGCACCTTGCTGCCCACCTGGGGCTTACACTTATGAGGCAGTAGATCACACTTCTCCATGTCTTATTTCATCTGCGTCTGTGTGATTTACACAGACAAGGTTGTGAAAATGTCTAAATTTCCTTTGATCTGTGAATGGCGACTGTTTTGGCAAAGAATTGAATGAAGAATTGCCTTCTTAGATCCTTTGGGTATTTGTCCATTGCAGAAGTCTTTCAAGCACATCATTTTCAATTTATTATTAAGAGATAAAGTTCTATGGCTTAAGATCAGAAAAAAATTGAACATTTAGATAATAACTGTTACTTGCAATACTTGTACAATATTTTTTTCCAGATTTTGACAGTTATACAGAGCAAATTTTTAGATGTTATATAGTATGCAGTATATGTTTTTTAAACTTATTTAACGTTAACATTTTGACATGAATATGTATAATTCTGTCAGTAGTCATTTGAACAGGTAATATAACGCGTAAATACACAATTAACAAGGTACATTGAATCCCTAAGCGTATCGGGATGATACCCTGAAAAGATGCAATAGGGTTGCTCTAAATAAAGAACTCCAACTAATAAAGAGCTATAAGAGCCTTTGAATAATATGGGGAGGGCTAGGAACAGAAGCAGAATATGGTGAGATATGAGATGGGAGAGTAGAAGGGGAAGAGAGGTAGGGTTGTTGGAGAAAAAAAGAGAGAAGAAGCAGCAAAAAAACCACACACATTATGAAATCCTAATGGGCCTGTATTTCCCAACACCTAAAAACAAATCCAGTAATGCCTAGTCTAGAGGAATTTAACGTTGGCACCTTTGAATGAAGCGGTGTGGTGCTCCATTCTCATGATCTTCTGTATCTTCTGGAACCACAGAGAAGTGCATAGGGGTGTAATCTATTTCCAGACTGGACACAAGTTCTCACAACGATAACCAGTTGGTGTACCACTGAACGCTAATACATGGGCAGAGAGATCTAAATAAGATGTAGTAAGAAAAAGGCAAGCGTTCTAGGTATCATCATGAGTACTGAACGTGGAAGTAAAACGCTAAGCCTCTGACCAGAAGACAACTAGCACATGACCATCCCAGAATATATGAAGGATAGTTCCTTGATCTCCTCAACACCTCCAGCATAACAGAGATGTACCGATTTTCCTTGTACAGCTCCAGCCATTAGTGAGTCTTTAAAGGCGTTGTGCAGAATTTTACAGATGATGGCCTATTCCCAGGAGCAGTATCCACCTAACTGTTGAGCTGGTTCAGACTTTCGGCGCTGGAGCTACACCGCTCCGTTTTGTATCTGAAAGAGTAAATTACTACAACACTGCTCCCGTTCACTTCAGTGGGAGCAGTTCAGTGATTGGAACTGTGTAACTCTGGTATCAGTGTCAGACCCCTGCTGATCAGACATTGATGTCATATCCTGTGGAAATTGTAGAATCCTGGACAACCCCTTCAAGGCAGTGTACTTGTGGTTTCTGCAAGGAAAATCCTGTCTATCTGTAGGAAAGGCAGTACACATGGAATCTCACAAAGCCAACCAGAATCATCCAAGGTATTGTCAAGAATCAACTCTGAAACAGTCTTGTCCACAGAGTTTTGACTTTGCTTGTACTGATGGTTTCAAGGCTCTTCTAGGGGTCAGACATTGACTAAGTACAGTAGGTGAGAGAATGCCCAAATATTACTACCAAACATAGTGAATGATGGAACATTGGTATCAATGTAAGACTTGACTGTGATGCTTAAAGGGCATCTGTTAACAGATTTGTACCTATGAAACTGGCTGACTGGCTGCATGTGTGCTTGGCAGCTGAAGGCATCTTTATTTCATATATGCCTGCATTGATGAGGAAAATGAAGCTTTAATGTATGCAAATGAACCCATAGGAGCAAAGTCTCCTTCTCTAGTGATCAGCGGATTGTCAGGATGGAACACTTCCCGACAATCTGTTAGATTGTCTCCCAGTGTAAAGGGACCATTAGACTCTCTTGAAGGGCTAAAATAACCAAAACAAGCCACAAATAACAATGTGTGCTGACCAAACAACTCCCACCAAACAACTCACACCACACAAAAAGTACAAATACATTCTTTATTTCATGATGTGACATACACAGTTTGAAAAAATGTATATAAATAATACTATACATAGAGCAGCTTAAAAAGCAGTCACATGCTGTAAGAGATGAAGACTAAACTGAGCCAGGGGTCTGAACTATGTACCTGCCCTATATCCAATATTATAATATGGGCCAATAGGATAATATCCTTGGAAATCAAACTAGCTATGTTGTAAAGAATCTATATGCTCCAAATCATTCCCAACAGCTGCAGGGTATAACTCCATTGCATCAATAATAAGACACAAATAATAAACATTAAGCAAGGTGACCATGCAGCAGGTGGGAAATAACTAAACAGTGTACAAAATAAGTACATCAGAAAAATACACAGCAAGCAAAAAACCAGGTACAATACAGACCCAGAGTCCAGAAGAGTCAGTGAACCCTGACATATGTTTCACCTTGCTTCTTCTTGGAGACGTGTCATTAACACCCTCTCTCCTCCTTTAAATACCCTGTAGCTTGTAAATAGCACTTCCCTCCTCATAATATTAAAGAAGAACTCCCACAAAATTTTTTATTCTCTGACCTGTTAGAAAGGTGCATGATATAATCTGTAGTGATTGTCATTTTCTTATCAGTGACTGTTTCTGTGAGTAAAAACCTCTCTTCTTATTGTAGCTGGGTCATGTGACCAACTCCCTGACCTCCAACTGACCCAGGACAGAAAGCCAGTAACTGCTCTATTCATTCCTATGGGAGCCTCACTTTCAGTCTCATAGGAATACATAGAGAATTAGACTTCCTGTCCACACATAAGTCTCTGTGTGAGTTGGTGGGTCTAATTGCTGGTCACATGACACAGATAAGAAACTTCAGGATGATATAAGTCAAAAATTTAGACACTGGTAAGAAAATGACATTCACTACAGATTATATCATGTACATTTCTAGCAGAACATGGAATAAAATTTTTGTCGGGAGTTCTTCTTTAAATGTGGCTCACCTGTAAACTATAACAAATCACCAGACAGGGCATTTGTCCATGTGTATGATATTTTCCAATATGGCGGCGTAATCTCACGATACCAAACGTGATCTTAGTCAGAATGCGATCATGTGACTGCAGATCACATGCGATCACGTGACCACAGGTCACATGTTCGAACGATTGGTAACGCCCATACTGTCAACCTAGCATTTAATTGTGCTTATCCCACAAGGAAAAAAGCCAGAACATCTCCGTTCACATGACCAGGGGAAACAACCGCCATCTTGGAGAAGGGCAACATGCCATTACATCCACCCATCTTACAACAGAATCAAAATATGTTTAACCAATAATAAACCAGGTCAAAATATTAAATGTAGTCCATTTAGGGCATAGTTAAATCAATTGCCAAAGCTTTATACATTGCATACACTATAAAATAGCCACCATTTATGAAAAGGGGCATTACGCCAGCACCTCAACCCATAAAAAAGTACATGAAATATAAAATATAAGATAAAATGTCAGTTTATGGAGACTCCAAACATAATTAATATCTCATGGATGATCAAATTAAAACATGATTAAGTGACTACAAATTCTAAACATATTAATATGAGGATATATATCAACAACTCTACCAAAGTGCTTTCCACAATTGCATAAAAAATTACAAAACATTAAATAAAGTTATTATTATTATTAGAGGTGCCCATACAGTGACAGTGCAAAAAGTGCAAGTGCAATGCTAAAGTGCAAAGAGTGACATGCAGTGAAACTAAAAAAGAAAGAAAAAAAGAAGTGAAAAAATATATACAAACACTTAAGTGTATATGTAACCAAATCGCTGATCCATATTATGTGTGATTTATGACAACTCATGATTGTCATCATCATACCATTACCTCCATACAAAATAAATAAAAACCTTTGATACATAATAACAAAGTGCAGTATAGAAGTGCAAAATTCATCGTGAT
The DNA here is from genome assembly GCA_900303285.1 of Rhinella marina. Classification (NCBI taxonomy): domain Eukaryota; kingdom Metazoa; phylum Chordata; class Amphibia; order Anura; family Bufonidae; genus Rhinella; species Rhinella marina. The sequence goes on along the minus strand of ONZH01009847.1, from coordinate 24,222 downwards.
CAAATACAAAATCCTGTATAGTGTTGTCTGTATGGGTGACATATACCGTCTCCTTTGCTTTATTTATTAATTATTTATGTGAATTTCAGCTCTTTCTATAACCACTTTGCTCTTGACATATATGTCCCCTGATGAACCTGTGAATGAATGGGGGAAACGTGTTGGAATACAGGCTTTGATTGTATGTAATGTTATGGTTTTTGTTTAGGGCCATATAGGGTGATTCAGGATTTAGAAAAGAGGACAGAGGCCATCTACCACACAGGTGTTCCTCTGGGCAGAGCCGCCTATAGGGACCTTATAGGGTCAGATCCTGAAAATTTCACCTGAGTGGTATTGTCTGTACCTTTCAGCAGGTTAATTGAACACTTGTGGATTACCTATTGTGGTTGGTTTTATTATAAGTTAATAAAAGTGAAGTTTTAAGTAAGTTTATGCCCATAGATTGATTATGTTGACTCAGCATGGCCTTTATAGCTATCATCTTGGTATGGTTTTGTTTTTTTGTATTGACCATCACATATACCGTCTGTAATTGTTCTGTATACTGTATGTCATTCCCTTCCTTGCTACATGTTATTACTTCTCTATGGGGATTCCTATCTTTGGTTAAGCTTAGCATGAGTATTTTCTCATTAGTTCTGGTATTATTCCCCTGAATATGTCTTTGATATAATGTATTATTATATTTATACATTTATTTTTATATTTTTATAAATATTAGAGTTGTTTTGCCTCTTTTTTCTCAATGGTGATTGTAAGTCATTTTTTTATATATATTCTTTCAGTCTCCTGTGCTTGCCTTGAAATGGTTAAAACATAACTTTTAATAGTCACAAAAATAAAATAAAGTGCTTAGATACTATATATAAGGTGAATCTAATACATAGCAGGGTCTGCAAATCTGTCTTGATCCCTATAGGTTATGCTGGGGGTCGATTGTGCACTACAAAAAGAGGCGAGTCTCCAAACCTAATACAGCTTACTCACGCTTTCCCTCACCGTCCCTAGTCTAGGCAGTGGGACCCTAGGTGGTTGTTTGTCGGAGCACTCGCCCTGAAAAGGGCGACCCCCAACCACAGGAACCTCGGACCTGTCTATCAAGACCCTGATTGTAAGCTAGAATGGCTTCGCTAGAATGGCTTCTACGCATTTCGCCAGATACACTGGCTCATCAGGAAGCAGTCCTTCTAGTAAGTGAAGTAATGGCAGTGGCAACCGCTGGTTAGCAGATGCTCACCTTTTAAACTCAATGTCCGTCCCCCTCCTCACTGCATCACTTCCTGGGAGTGCCGCTCTGGTCACGTGATAGTCACATGACTCTGCATCACATGCGACCCAGAAGGAGATGGGGATATGCTTTGTTTGTAGATGAAACCCTACGGAGGTACTTATAAGAACGGTTTGTAGGATAACATTTCATTTAAATCCCCTGGGCTCACTGATTTCATCCTAAAAATCCATCTTGCCTCCGATTTTAGGATGATCTGATCCCAGTCACCTCCTCTTTTTGGTGAGGGTATATGCTGGAGTCCAATAAATTTGAGGCAATTCATGTTGCCTCCATGTATGGTGTTCATATGGTTCGCTATGGACGTGTCTTTCTTATTTTTTGTATCATTATAGTGGTGAATTGATTGAAGGAGCTTTGTGAGCCCTTCCAAAGTATGAAAATGTCATCAATGAACCTCAGCCAGAGGGATATGTTGTTGTGCCACTGGCTGAGGTCATCGGACCAAACAATGCCGGACTCCCACCAGCCCAGGAGCAAATTTGCATACAACGGGGCACAAGGGCTTCCCATCGCGGTGCCCCTGAGCTGATGGTAGTACCGGCCATTGAATGTAAATAAATTATGAGTTAGGGTGAATTCCAGTAGGGCCAATATAAATTGGTTATGGGCTGCCAAACCCACATCCCTTGTTGACAGGAAACTCCCCACAGCCTCCAATCCTAGGTGATGATGGATGGAGCTGTAAAGAGCCTCCATGTCAATGGATGCTAAAAGGGTGAAAAAAACAGGTTTTAAGGTCCGTTTACTAAACGCAGACCCAAGAGCACAGAAATGCCACCACCTCTACCTCTACCACCTCTACTCGAACATCTCCTTATTTCAAAAACTGGTCACTAAAGACCTGGAAAAACATATTCCCAAACGAGGGTATCCTACAAACCTAAGCAGAGATGAATCTGAAGCACTCAGGTATTTAGAAAGGGACAAAAACCTGATTATAAAGCCCTCCGATAAGGGGGGGGACGTAGTAGTGATGGAACATGTGACATACGTTAAGATGTGTATGGACATCCTAAATGAGAAAAATTCATACAGTATTCTGGATGAAAATCCAGGTCCCATTTTCTATGCCGAATTGAAAAAAATCTTAGGGCATGGTCTCCAGCTTAAACTCATAGACATAAATTAGTACAATTTCATACTACCAAAACACCCCATCACGGCAACATTCTACTCATTGCCCAAGATACATAAGTGGGTAACTCTGAGTGCGCCCCATAGTATCAGGGGTGGGTAGTCTGAGTCAGAACATAGGCATCTAAATTGATGACCTAATAAGACCTTTTGTGGAGACCCTCCCGTCGTACATTCGAGATACCTCCGATTTGCTACTGAAACTGGATGGGGTACTAGTGGATGACGAGACCATTTTAGCATCCATTGACGTGGAGGCTCTTTACAGCTCCATCCATCATCACCTAGGATTGGAGGCTGTGGGGAGTTTCCTGTCAACAAGAGATGTGCATTTGGCAGCCCATAACCAATTTATATTGGACCTACTGGAATTCACCCTAAGGCTTCATTCACACGACCGTATGTGTTTTGCGGTCTGCAAATTGCGGATCCGCAAAAAAAACGGATGACGTTCCGTATGGCATCCGTGTCCGTTTTTTTGCGGATCCATTGTAACAATGCCTATCCTTGTCAGCACAACGGACAAGAATAGGACATGTTCTATCTTTTTTGCGGAACGGAAATGCGGACATACGGAAACGGAATGCAAACGGAGTACCTTCCGTTTTTTTTGCGGACCCATTGAAATGAATGGTTCCACATACGGTCCGCAAAAAAAACGGAACGGACATGGAAACAAAATACGGTCGTGTGAATGAAGCCTTACTCATAATTTCTTTACATTCAATGGCTGGTACTACCACCAGCTCAGGGGCACCGCGATGGGAAGCCCTTGTGCCCCGTTGTATGCAAATTTGCTCCTGGGCTGGTGGGAGTCTGGCATTGTTTGGTCCGATGACCTCAGCCAGTGGCACAACAACATATCCCTCTGGCTGAGGTTCATTGATGACATTTTCATACTTTGGAAGGGCTCACAAAGCTCCTTCAATCAATTTGTGGATGTTATTAATGACAATAAACTTGGCCTAAGATTCATGGCCACAAGTAACCCCAAAACTCTGCCGTTCCTAGATGTCCTGATTGAAAAGGGAGAAACAAATATGATCTCCACAAGTGTATTTAGGAAGGCAACTGCGACCAACAGTCTACTCAGGTGGGATAGTGCACATCCTTATGCATTGCGCAAAGGTATCCCAAAAGCACAATACGGTGCAACTGCTCACACATGCAGACCTTTAAACAACAAGCAAAGGATCTGAGAAATAGGTTCCTCAAAAGAGGATACCCAGATGGGATCCTCAGATCAGCATTTGAAACAGCATGTATAGCTAAAAGAGAGTCACTACTTGTCCCAAAAAAGACAGACATTGAGAAGCAGCAGATACGAATCATCGGGGTCTTTGATAATGCACACAAAGAAGTAAGACAGATTATCTCCAAATATTGGGATATTCTATGTGCAGATTCAGATTTAAGTGATGTCATTTCACAACATCCACAAATTACGTATCGCAGAGGACGTAGCATCAGAGATAGATTGGTCTGCAGCCACTACCAACCTCCCACTAAAAAAGAGAACTGGCTATCACGGCGGCCGTCAGGGACATTTAAATGTGGCAACTGTGCAGCTTGTACACAAATAAAAAGGGCTAAAACATTTACAAACTCACAAACTGGTACCACTTATGAAATACGGGATTTCATAAACTGTTTAACGACCGGTGTTGTCTACCTTGCCCAATGTAGTTGCCCAATGGACTACATTGGGAAGACCAAGAGACAGGGGCGTACATAGAAATCATTGGGCCCCATAGCAAGAATCTGAATGGGGCCCCTAACCCCGCCCACTTCCCCGGCCCATCCCACATGCTACCCTGGCTCCTCCCATGCAACACCCCCATTTGCCAATAAAGAAATGTATACATGAGCTACTGATTTATTTATTTTTTTAAATTAAGGAGACGTTAACTGAATGGGGGCAGCCACAAGGATGGATAATACTGTATATTATACAGCATGGTGTAGGGATTATACTGTATATTATACAGCATGGTGTACGGATTATACTGTATATTATACAGCATGGTGTACGGATTATACTGTATATTATACAACATGGTGTACGGATTATACTGTATACTATACAGCATGGTGTACGGATTATACTGTATATTATACAGCATGATGTATGGATTATACTGTGTATTATACAGCATGGTGTACGGATTATACTGTGTATTATACAGCATGGTGTACGTATTATACTGTATATTATACAGCATGGTGTATGGATTATACTGTATATTATACAACATGGTGTATGGATTATACTGTATATTATACAGCATGGTGTACGGATTATACTGTATACTATACAGCATGGTGTAGGGATTATACTGTATACTATACAGCATGGTAAACAGATTATACTGTGTATTATACAGCATGGTGTATGGATTATACTGTGTATTATACAGCATGGTGTACGGATTATACTGTGTATTATACAGCATGGTGTACGTATTATACTGTATATTATACAGCATGGTGTATGGATTATACTGTATATTATACAGCATGGTGTATGGATTATACTGTATATTATACAGCATAGTGTACGTATTATACTGTATATTATACAGCATGGTGTACGGATTATACTGTGTATTATACAGCATAGTGTACGGATTATACTGTATATTATACAGCATGGTAAACAGATTATACTGTGTATTATACAGCATGGTGTATGGATTATACTGTGTATTATACAGCATGGTGTACGGATTATACTGTATATTATACAGCATGGTGTGCGGATTATACTGTATATTATACAGCATGGTGTACGGATTATACTGTATACTATACAGCATGGTGTACGGATTATACTGTGTATTATACAGTATGGTGTATGGATTATACTGTACATTGTATAGCATGCCAATAAAGAAATGTCTACATGAGCTAATGATTTATTTATTTATTTATTTTTTTAAATTAAGGAGACGTTAACTGAATGGGGGCAGCCACAAGGATGGATTATACTGTATATTCTACAGCATGGTGTATGGATTATACTGTATATTATACAGCATGGTGTATGGATTATACTGTATACTATACAGCATGGTGTACGGATTATACTGGTGTACAGCATGATGTACGGATTATACTGTGTATTATACAGCATGGTGTACGGATTATACTGTGTATTATACAGCATGGTGTACGTATTATACTGTATATTATACAGCATGGTGTACGGATTATACTGTATATTATACAGCATGGTGTACAGATTATACTGTATATTATACAGCATGGTGTACAGATTATACTGTGTATTATATAGCATGGTGTACGGATTATACTGTGTATTATACAGTATGGTTAATAATATGAGATTACCCATATAAAACATCAAAGAAAATGAGGGCGAAAAAATACCCTGGCTACAATACCCCTATATATATACTGAGCAAGACTCAGAAAACACTAGAAAACCTACAAAGAGCAACAGAGTCCATATAGCTCAAAAAATATATAAACTTTATTAGAAAATACATAAATAAACATATTAAAAAATGAGGCTAAGTAAAGACGAAGAGCACAACAAGGTGCGACAACCCCAGGTCATCATCAAAGCTGCATAGATATTAGATAATCAAAAAGTGCAATTGCTATACTGTGTACAAGCAAATATGTCATAATGTTGCTGCACCTACAACATATAGAGGTAATATCATAAAGAAAATAAATAAGTACACATGTCAAATGACATAAACCTCCATATGGAGCCTCTATATTATAAAAAAGTAAGTATAGTAAGGGACCCCCTAGAAGAAGGCGTGGTCCGAAACGTACGTTGGGGTGTGCGGCTCTCCAGGTCACAGCACGCTGTTATGGGTATGTTTTGTTATACTTATATTATGTATCACTAAGCTGCAGTCTTTACCTCTGTTTATATACTTACTTTTTTATAATATAGAGGCTCCATATGGAGGTTTATGTCATTTGACATGTGTACTTATTTATTTTCTTTATGATATTACCTCTATATGTTGTAGGTGCAGCAACATTATGACATATTTGCTTGTACACAGTATAGCAATTGCACTTTTTGATTATCTAATATCTATGCAGCTTTGATGATGACCTGGGGTTGTCGCACCTTGTTGTGCTCTTCGTCTTTACTTAGCCTCATTTTTTAATATGTTTATTTATGTATTTTCTAATAAAGTTTATATATTTTTTGAGCTATATGGACTCTGTTGCTCTTTGTAGGTTTTCTATTATACAGTATGGTGTACGGATTATACTGTGTATTATACAGTATGGTGTACGGATTATACTGTGTATTATACAGCATGGTGTACGGATTATACTGTATACTATACAGCATGGTGTATGGATTATACTGTATATTATACAGCATGGTGTACGGATTATACTGTGTATTATACAGCATGGTGTACGGATTATACTGTATACTATACAGCATGGTGTAGGGATTATACTGTATACTATACAGCATGGTGTACGGATTATACTGTATATTATACAGCATGGTGTACAGATTATACTGTATACTATACAGCATGGTATATGGATTATACTGTATACTATACAGCATGGTGTACGGATTATACTGTGTATTATACAGCATGGTGTACGGATTATACTGTATACTATACAGCATGGTGTAGGGATTATACTGTATACTATACAGCATGGTGTACGGATTATACTGTGTATTATACAGCATGGTGTATGGATTATATTGTATATTATACAGCATGGTGTACGGATTATACTGTATACTATACAGCATGGTGTACGGATTATACTGTGTATTATATGGTATGGTGTATGGATTGTACTGTACATTGTATAGCATGGTACAGGGAATATATACTGTACACAGGGGCGTAGCTAAAGGCTCATGGGCCCTGGTGCAACAGTTCAGCTTGCCCCCCCACCCTTCCTCACTAAGCGCTGTGCATCTAGCTTTTCTGCTGTCCGAGGCAAATATTGAAATGCACCCCCATGCCATATTCTCAACCTAACCCCTTCCCTCCAGTCCTACTGTTAAAGGGGTTGTCCTCTGTTTAGTACTGATGACCTATCCTCAGGATAGGTCATCAATATCAGATCGGCTGGGGTCCTCCGGCACCCCCGACGATCAGCTGTTTGAAGAGAGGGCAGTGCTCATATGAGAGCTGCTTTCTCTGCTCTGTTCACTTGCTTGCTGTAGCATTTGCAGTGATAAGCAGTAAACAGAGCAGAGAAGGCAGCGCTCGTACAAAAAAAAAACAGACAACCCCTTTAAAGACATACTTTGAAAACATTGCATACAGCGCTACAGAGCATACAGAGTCATACATCCCCACATATGTACCTCTTACATCCAGTGACTTCTCTTCTCTGATGACGTTTTCTTTCCTCTTCTTCTCTTATCAGACCAGACCGCCATGGTGACTTCTTTCAGCAGCGCCTCGTCTCTGCAGAGTTTAACAAACAGTCATCTTACTTTCCTACTTTTCCATCATCCTCTCACCTTCTCAACGCCCCATACTGCCCCCGCCCCAATACTATACTGCAGAAACAGTTCTTCTGAAAATACTGGTACCACACAGAAAAGCTTACCCCTTACCTTTCAGATCAAATCCCCATATCAAACCTAGATGAGACCCCCCCCATCTCCAGACCCCCATTAGACCCCAAACCCCCAATCAGACCCCCCCTTCAGACTCTTCAAGCTCCTAATCAGACCCCCAAATCAGACCCCCTTCTGGCCCCCAATATCAGACCCCCCTTTAGGCCCCCATATCAGACCTAAGATCAGACAATAAAACAAATAAATAAACTTACCTCTTCTACCGCTCTTCTCCCTGTCCTGGCTGTCTCCCCACTCTCATCTCTTCCCAGGCCCGCGCTGCAGTCACCTGACCTCCTGCAGCGTCAGGTCAGAGTGCGCTCTGTACGTCCTGATGCTGCAGGCAGTCAGGACACAGCAGCATACCTCCCAACTTTTGAAAAGAGGAATGAGGGACACTATGTGCGCTTGGCAAATTTTTTTGTACTAGGCCACGCCTCTAACTCTGCCCAAAAATAACAAAACACCTAATCCCACGACATGTCCTACTTTCTAACAGCCGCTATTCTTTGGCCGCTAAAGAAACAGCCATGTGACCGGCCTCATAGACTTTAATTGGTTATTTTGCGCCCATGTGCATATAGGTAATGCTGAGCGAACTTCTGTTTTCAAGTTCGGCGTACAAGGTTCGGGTTATCTAAGAATTCCATTATGGATTCCTTTACCAAGGACCATACATTATAGTCCGTCGTAACGGAATCCATAACAGAATTCTTAGATAACCCGAACCTTGTACGCCAAACTTGAAAACAGAAGTTCGCTCATCACTACCTATAGGCTAAATATCATCACTCCCCTCCCTTCAGCCCCTCCACAGATATACACCCCATAAAGCCCCCCATGTCCCCCAGAATACACCACATGCCCCCCTCACAGATTTACACCCCATAAAGCCCCCCCATGTCCCCCAGAATACACCACATGTCCCCTCACAGAGTTACACCCCATAAAGCCCGCCCCCCCATGGCCTCAAAAATACACCCAGATCTGTACTATAAACCCCTGTAATTGCCCCAGATTCCACTTGAACCCCACTTCCCCTGAGTGCAACCACCTGCCCCCTCATATACAAGCTCCATATGTTGCCCCTTACCTGCTCTCCATGAAGCTCTGTGTAGTCCAGTCCTTCCTCACTGGGCTGCTGGCCAACACACACAGCCCCTCCTCCTTCCACAAGCTCCTGCAGTCGGGGTTTGTCACGTGACCATGAAGGAGCATGTGACCAGTGACGTCACAGACCTCCTTCTGGCCACTACATTCTACCCACTACGGAGACTGAACAAAAGTCCTCCACAACACCCACCTCTATGAGGTTAGTAGAAAGTGAGCGCTACCAGCGCTTCACTCCCCCTCCTCCTTCATACTAGCAAGCGATTCCATTATGGAAGCGCTCACTAGTATTCCCTTTATAAGATGCACTGCATCTTATAAAGGGAAAAGTAGAGCACCACTGGCATGGGGGGCCCTCTGGGCCCCCCTGGCTTAGGGGCCCGGTCGCAACTGCGACCGCTGCGACCCCTATAGTTACGCCAGTGACTGTACAACAAATGCATGGCGGTTACACCATGCCGGACAATATAACCCCTGCGCCACGCTGTACAATATTCAGTACGTACAGTGTATGCATATACCCACACACATACATACACACACATACATACATACACACACATACATACATACATACATGAAACACATAAAAACTTACAGTTACTTGTCCCTTGTCCTGACGCCACTCTGGAGGGGGCTGGGGCTTGGTCTTCTTCTTTCCCCTCTTGCCGCGCTGCACAGGTCCTTCCCTGTCCGGGAGCAGGCGGGGCAGGAGGGAGGAGGCGGGGCCAGCTGGGAGCGCACAGGAGGGCTCTCAGGACTTTAGGGACGGGAAGCATCTTAATGATGCAGAGTAGGGGGCGGGGCCTCCCATGTGCTCCGGGCCCCCGTGCCGTGGGCCCCATAGCAGTGGCGTGGTCTGCCTATTTGGGCGGTACGCCGCTGCCAAGAGAGAATTTCGCCGAAGGATAAGGGACCACTATAATGATACAAAAAATAAGAAAGACACATCCATAGCGAACCATATGAACACCATACATGGAGACAACATGAATTGCCTCAAATTTATTGGCATCCAGCATATACCCTCACCAAAAAGAGGAGGTGACTGGGATCAGATCATCCTAAAATCGGAGGCAAGATGGATTTTTAGGATGAAATCAGTGAGCCCAGGGGGTTTAAATGAAATGTTATCTTACAAACCGTTCTTATAAGTACCTCCGTAGGGTTTCATCTACAAACAAAGCATATCCCCATCTCCTTCTGTGTAACTCTAGGTAAAATATCCGGGTTCTTTACATTAAAATGGATACCAGAGGTAGTAACAGCTGTCATCTTAACTCTTAATGGAGGGAATACAAGTATAACAGCATAAAGTTAAAGCCCTGTATAAAATCAGCCATAAAACACATTTTTCATGTTCTGAATAATTTACCTAAAACCACAATATATGAATACAAAACATTTTTACTGAGCGCTACTAACTTCAAGCTAACAGGTTTCGCCTATCTGTAACCCATAAGATTGAGACCTAAGATCTGTGCTAGAGATCTGCAACATGGAGGTAAACGATCCGGGGACGCGCTATTAGGTCCCCATGACAACTACTCCGCCCACTCACTATGACATCATCTTCAGGGCTGGGTTTAGCCTGAGCTCGGGTCGCATGTGATGCAGAGTCATGTGACTATCACGTGACCAGAGCAGCACTCCCAGGAAGTGATACAGTGAGGAAGGGGACGGACATTGAGTTTAAAAGGTGAGCATTTGCTAACCAGCGGTTGCCACTGCCATTACTTCACTTACTAGACGGACTGTTTCCTGACGAGCCAGTGTATCTGGCGAAACGCGTAGAAGCCATTCTAGCTTACAATCAGGGTCTTGATAGACAGGTCCGAGGTTCAGGCGGCTGGGGGTCGCCCTTTTCAGGGCGAGTGCTCCGACAAACAACCACCTAGGGTCCCACTGCCTAGACTAGGGACGGTGAGGGAAAGCGTGAGTAAGCTGTATTAGGTTAGGAGACTCGCCTCTATTTGTAGTGCACAATCGACCCCCAGCATAACCTATAGGGATCAAGACAGATTTTCAGACCCTGCTATGTATTAGATTCACCTTATATATAGTATCTAAGCACTTTATTTTATTTTTGTGACTATTAAAAGTTATGTTTTAACCATTTCAAGGCAAGCACAGGAGACTGAAAGAATACATTAAAGCTACTGAGCCCCAAGAAGTGTATCTCACACATACACACTTCTAGAATTTCTAGGTATTTTTTTTCCTTCATCGTAATAACTGGTTGGGTCCTAGCTTCCAGATCCCCACAAGTTACATTGTTCGACATGTCTCAGTAACACAACAGATCTACAGTATAAAAATGAAACTTAGAACTGCTTCGTTTTAAAATAATTAGAAAATGTGGTCTCTGTTGAGAATGCTTTTACTAAATGAAATGACTGTTAGGAAGATCAGTCGCTGGATATCTGTCATGCACATTCAAATTAATAGAGTGTAAAACATTTATCACAATTGGATTATGAGGATTTATTTTTATATACTAATAAAGGATTAATGGTAAGATGTCAGACTTCTGTGCTTGGCTTAATGTTCCCTTTCTTTGACACTAAGCACTCACTGTTTTATTGTAGAGAGGAACCATTAGCCTTGCAAAACCTGAGGGCTAGGTTACTCTCAGTGTACCCTGTGATTAATAAGTACTAGAAATAAATTAGCCTAAAGGGATCATTACAATTATTTAAAAATGATAAATTAGAGCCAACACTATAATCAGAATGTTGATAATACCACACAGTAATGAAAAAAGCCGCCGGCACAACTTAACCTCTTTTGTAATGCGATATCTTGGTCAGCTAAGCAGATTTTGGCACTCTTGATTCACTGTGCAGCAAATACAGCTAGTTCTGTGAGGGTTAATGCCAGCTTGTAATGTCGAAGGGAACATGGTCACCCACTTTGACATAGTTTAGCATGGCAATTACATTCTGTATTGAAGAAAATGCTCTGCTTAAAAGTACTTACCAAACTTTTGTCAAGTTTTCACTGGAAAAATATAAATAAAATGTTGAGTTTATGTAGCCTGCAGCTGCAATTATGGCTTACATTAGCACGTGCATTTATAGTATAGAAAATTAGTCACACTCGTTCTCTTGAGCAGGTTGTTAATTATGAATGTAATTTTCTGAACAGTTTATAAAACATGTCTTGCATATTTCTTTACAGGCATGAAAAACTGTAATTGTTAATTTAATTAAAAAATAAACCAGCAAGTAACCAACTGATGAGTGTTCCAGGAATGGCACTGCATCAATGTCTGTATCTTAATTTATTTATCACTGCTTTAGCCACAAGGGGGTGCTGATGTCTCATGTTTCCTTCTTTATAACGCAATATTTCAAGTAAAGTGTTCTATTTTGCTAAAGAAAATTGTAAACAATTCAGAAAAAAACAATAATGTCTGATTATATTGTTCTCTCTTTTTATCTATGATCTGTTGCTCAAAATGTATACTTTACAACTTCACATTAAAGGGAACCTGTCATCACCGAAACACCCCCTGAACTAGAGTAAGCGTTGTATAGTGTAAGTGATGCTGAATCCGAATATGTAAGTTTTATCTTCATACTCACTTCCATTCCGACGCTGTGCTCCCACAAACCTGCAGTAAAATGCACTCAGTGGACTCTTCTTTGAGTCCTCTCCATTATGTGAGTGAGCACTGGAGTCCAGTGAGTGCATTTTACTGCTGGTTTGTCAGAGAACAGCGTCAGAATGAAAGTGAGTACGAAGATAAAAATTACATGTTCGGATTCAGCATCACTTACACTATACAACGCTTACTCTAGTTCAGGGGGGTGTTTTGGAGATGACAGGTTCCCTTTAAAGCTAATATAGTTATCCTGAATATCTTCTAAATTGGCATTCTAGTGGTATTTAAAGCTTTGCTATTTGTGCATTAAATATATATGTATGTAAATAACTTCAGTTGAAAACTGAGTATACTAGTACTTTATAAGTACTAAATTTATTTTAGAGAACACCCTTAAGAGTCAGTTTGTCATTTAACATAATAGTCACATTCTTTCCCAACACACACAAGTCACAGCAGAAGCTGCTACTGTAATGCTGCTAGCGCTGACATTCACCACTCCCTGGTCTTCTTCCAGGCTCTGTGCTGCACAGTGTCCTGATTGCATATAAGGTCAGGATGTAGTGCTTGTAAACGTTGTCAGGATGTAGTGCACCTACCGTAGGCATCATCAGGTCACAGTGCAGCAGTGGCCCTGGAATAAGACCAGGAAACAGTGAGCACAGGAAGAGCATGCAGTCCAGAGCAGGAGAGGTAAGTTAATCTATTTGTTTTATTTCTGATTTTAGGTCTGATGAACCTTGAGGGTCTGATCTGATGTATGATACAGATTGGAGGGTATGGTATGGATATAGTGGCATGTGGGTGAAATAATGGCGGCAGTGGGAGAAGTATAACATGGAACATACAAGGTGGTTTATGGTAGTAACAATAGTAGTAGCAATAGTAGTGATAGTGGTGGCAGATGCTTAGCTTTATGGTGATGGCAGCAGCAGCCTGACAGAACATGATGGTAGACAGACAGACAGCAACATTGTCAAGATGGGGCACTGCCTGCAAGGCTAGATCTATTCATCTACATCAGCCGGAGGAGCGTGAAAATACTGCTGAATCCAGGCTTGGTTCATTGTCCCAAAAGTGAAGTTTTGGACACTGGCGGAGGACAACTTTGTCCGATTGGTTGTCACCACACCCCTGTGGTTCTGAAAACCCACTCCAAGATGACACTGGAGGCTGGTCTATAAATAAGAAAGAGAGTGTGCTGTGCCAGTTTGGGCCACTATGCCAGTCTACCTCCCCAAAAAAACATGGGGTCAGGTAACAGGGTATGTGGTAGAAACTTGCCAGAGTCTAGGTAGGCCTGAACTTGGGATGTGAGACTGGAGCTGTCGGCTTGCTGACTGGCCTCAGCCTGGAGAGGCACGTGAAAAAACTGGCCCATCATGTTGAGCAGACTGAAATAATTGCTGCCACTACAGCTTCTGCAGCTCCTGGCAGTCATAGGAGGGTGACTCTGCGGGGGAAACAGAGGGGCCTTCCTTTCAGACATACTGGCCATAAGCCGTGGCAAGCTGTGTACACAGTGTTTCCTGGTATTAACGTAATTTGGCCTCCCTTTCTGCAAGAGGAAAGCCAACCATTCTGGCCAGAGTGTCTGAGGAGCCAGTTCTTTCAATTTCCGTCCTCCACTGAGACGATTGGGTGTCATGGCTGGTGTCTCTGTCATCCTCCTCCTCCTCTTTCTCCTCCAACTCCGACTCCTCTTCCTCCTCCTCTCCCATGGAAGGGACACTTGTTGCATGAGTGTCAGCACCTCTTCAAAAATGCATATTCTCCCAGTTTCAGGGCAGCCAGGATGTTGTGCCCATGGACTCTTAGTACCTTGACCAGTTGGAGTCAGTGGCAACCAGCGGGATGTTTGCTGCTTGTTGTATTTGAGCAACTGCTCGTCGGTGTGGCTGCTCTCTCCCAGGCAGATCTGCTCCAACATGGGGTGGCAACGCTTGACTTGACACATGTGATAGGAAAAAGGGGTAGTGTGAGCAACGCTGTGCCCTGCGGCTGTTGAGGATGGGACTGTGTCCATGGAGGAGAAGGTGAAGGAGGCAGATAAATGCCTGCTGTGTGAGCCAGTCTCATGATATGGTGGGAGGGGGTCAGAAGGACCTGGCCATGTTGCTGGGGTTCTGCCTCTCCACTGCCACAAAAAAACATTGACGTAGCGTACCATGAAAGACATGTACTGTTCATACTTATAACAGCTGCTCCAGGTGTTCACCGTGGAGTGTGGCTTGCCACACAGTGAGAATTGCAAGAGAGCCAGCAACTGTCACGGACGTTCCTGCGACAGGTAGCAGGAGGTCTGTCAGATTGGCAACACGTGGGTTAATCTGACAGGTTCTCCTTTGTTTGTTTTGTGGTTGCTGGCTTTCACCACACCCTCCCCCTTCAGGTGTAGGTGTCTTTTCTATTAAGCCTTTCCTATTTAGTGTTGTTTCTCCCACCATCCCTTGCGGTTTATACTTTCTGTGGCCTGCTGGTGTGTGACTCTCTGTGGAAATCCCGTTGCTGCCATTAGCTTCAGGAAAGTTAAGTGTCCTCTTTCCCTTTTGTTTATTTGTGTATTCCTTCACTGTGTTTTGGTGTTTGGGCCTGAGGGGAGACTACTGTTCGTCCAGGTTGGTGGAGGAACAGTTTGACTCTTTCCTGTCACTGGCTTCAGGGTCCTTCAGGGACAGTTAGGGTCCCAGGTATCCAGCGTATGAACTCGCCTACATTCAAGGCCTGTTCATACTGATAGTTAGCCAGGACTGGCGTCAGGGTTTCCCTAGGAGGTGTCCATCTGCCTTCACTAGTTTCCAGGCCTAATCCCATTCCCCTCCCTCTTCCTTCTGCGCTTGGTGTGGAATCTTCCCCCCACACTGGAGCGTGACGGCAGCTTGGCCAGGGGGGGGGGGCGATTCAGCTTGTAGTCAAGCTAATTGCGAGTGGAGAAACATGTTTTCATGATTAAACATTATGTTATAGATGTCTTACGATGGAGCCAAGGACAAGGAGGAGTCTTAGCAGGAGAAGAAAAAGGTGATGATGATTCCATATTGCTGGTGATGTGTGCTGGCTGCCACAAAGAGGACCAGGAGAAGAAGGAAAGACTTGTTCTGATTGGGAATGCTGGCTAGTTGTATTTTCCCAAAGGATCCGGTGATGTTGCCTCATGT
This sequence comes from Rhinella marina, assembly GCA_900303285.1. Classification (NCBI taxonomy): domain Eukaryota; kingdom Metazoa; phylum Chordata; class Amphibia; order Anura; family Bufonidae; genus Rhinella; species Rhinella marina. The sequence continues at coordinate 8,320 of ONZH01009847.1, read as the reverse complement.
GCTGCAATAGACTTCTGTTGCCTATAATTATGTTTGAATGGCCATGGCTTATTTTAATCCACCACCATAAACACAGGTATGCATGGGGTCACCAGCCTCCGCCCCAACTTCCTAATCAGGGCAGCTCAAATGGTGAGGGCTCTCACACAAGTTGTGAACAGGGAGACTCTCTTGACTATCTGCCGTAGAGTGTAGTGGGGGTTTCCTTCCCACATAGGAAAAAGGAAGGTGCCCCTCAAGGAAGGGGCAGTGAAGCCAGAGGACTCTATTGAAAGCCTTCTTTGGGGCTGCAAGGAGGAGGAGCAGGAGGAACACTGCACTTTGTCAGACTCTGAAGTAAACTCCATGTCATCCTGGTGCGACTAAGAGCAGGAGTGAGTCATCCAATCCACAATCTCATCCTCTTTCTCCTCAACTATAATGTGCCTTTCCAAGGCCAGCAGGGACAACTGCGGCCTACTACTACTATTTCTGGATGGATAGTTGGTGCTACTACTTCTCACATTCTGGCTCTGGGGCTTTCATTTGGAACCTTTCCATAGCCCTGACATTTTTGGGCCTTTTAGGTACAATATATATGCTGGTTAACTAAATTGAACCCCCCAAAAAAGTTAAAGTCCAACCGTGTGGAAATGGAATTCATGGATTTTCAGTGTCACTCCCAGGTAGATTGCTGCCCTACCCTGTGTCTTATAGTAATCACATATATACAGTATGCTGACAGAGTGGAGAAGGTGTCAGCAGTAAGTTTGTGTTGACATTAGAGATGAGCGAATCATCCAAAATTTGCTTCGGCGAATAATCGACGAATTTCTGACAAGATTCGTTCTTAAAACGAATTTATTCAGTCGAATTTGCGTTAAAAATAATCATTATTTTGCCAACACAAATTACGAACATAGTCAGTGCGTACGAATCCTTAGCGTACTATTGACTCGCAATTGCGTCATACGCACGAGGCTAGGTCGCAGCGTACAGTCTTTAGAGGCAGTCCATATGAGGTAGAAAAGTAAGGTGCTAGCTATTTGGCTAAGTGCATAATTTAATAAAAAACACCATACAATAAGTGCATAATGGGACACATTGCAGTACCTGAAAAAGAATACACACAATGGGCTAAAGTGCTTGAACATTGCTGAACCTGTAAAAACATTATTGCTAAAATACAGCAAAGACATAATTATGCAAACATTTTAGTGCAATCAATTTCACATTTGCAAGCATAATAGGCTCAGATATATGTTTGAGTGTCTCCTCGTGGCTGCTTGGCATGATAAAACACTTGAACACAATCCAAAATTCAGTTGTAATCCACGTGAGGAAATTTTGTAATCCAAACAGGTAACGTGTAATCCACATGGATAATATAAAATAGCAGCAAATAGAGAACCCTCTTTGCAAAGGGGGCTCCCAAATAACCTGAGAAGGGGGGGGGGAGTCGCGCTTAGATGCAACTGGGAATTTTCTGAAGAATGGGGGGGAGGGTGTTGACAAGCCAGGTCCATCTGGGTGAGAGTCAAACAGGGGGCAATACAAAATAAACAAAACAAGTGCCAACTAGCTCTCACCCATCAGGTGCAGACCATGGTGTGGCTCCCACAGGTCCTCCTGAGGTGTCCTTTAAATCAGCCAGTAGTTAAGTTCCTCAGATGAGGGACCTGAAGTCCTCCCCGCATGAGCTACTGCTGAATGACATCAGAGGACGCTCCTGTGTCCTGTAGGCCAAGCTCGCTGCCGTGGTGGAACTCCACTGTCCTCTTCTTCCAGAAGTCGGACTTGACCGGGTCCAGGTGGTGGTCATGCTGGTGAGCGCTGCAGCCACTTGTGCCTTTACTTTTCTGGATTCTCCTGCCGGGACAGCAGGGGTAAGGACTTCTGGCTGCAGCGGTTGAGGCAAGGTTGCACCATGGAAGAAGCCCCAGCTCCCCTGGCTGCTGCTGGCTTCATCTTCCAGGGTAGTTGGTACTGGTGGATCACCGTGGACTGGAACGTAAACGATGAAGTCGTCAGCTGACCCAGCTGAAAGGACTGTGATGGCACTCGCAGTCCAGGGATCAGAGGCCCTGGCTGTGGCTTCTCCCTGAAATGGAGGTTGCCATCTGGTTACTCCTAAAGGCAGCGCACCGGTACTTCGCCTGGTGGTTCCTCCGGCCAAACTTCAGGTGGTGATGCAGGGACCAGGGGCTTAGGTTATACGGTAACCCCGGTAGCAAAGGGGCCTTTCAGGGATGCCATGGGGGTGTATTCCACCTGATCCCCACATACAGAATGTGATGGGCTTGGGGCAGGTACAGCCATTTCACTGATCTGCGGCCCACGAAGTACTCCTTGCCGTCCTCGTCATCCACCAGGAAGCCAGAACCTCGTTCCACAGAAAACCACAGGATGATTCCCTTACGCCGTTCCAGTGTAGGGTCTCCCGGCCTTGGATGGTCCAGTACTTGGATGAACCAGTCCTCCACTGCATTCTTGTAGTCCCATAGGGTCTGGGCATGGGCCATCACCATTGCTGGCACAATCGGGTTCTGCCGAATGGAAGGTGTTGTTCTCCTCCTCGGCGGCGAAGTGGACGCTCCAGCTACCTCTGCTGCACCAGCCGCGGCAGCCGGCAAGGCGAATATGGTATCAGGAGCCGGTGAGACTATGTTGCACAGTTGTGCCGCTCTGATCTCTAGAGCGGGCGGTGGTTCGGGGTACTCGTCCTCAAAGACCATCTCTCCCCACTTGGGTCGCAGTTCTTTCGCCATGCTGTTTGCTGTGGTCTGACTCTGGATCTTGTTCACCGCTGGCTTGAACTGGAGAGGAGGGCGGAGTAATGAGGGAGGAGTCTTTACTCCCTATACGTGCAAATAGTTAGTTCCTGGTGGGCCAGGCTGGTTTTCTGAGGGGGGCGTATCTTCACTTTCCCGCTGTTGAGGGGGTGTATCGTCATTTTCCAACTTCGGGGGGCTGGGGGAGGGGGAAGAATGCGTACGTTGCGTTCACTCCAATTACACAATTAAGGATTAACGGATTGAATTATTTATAAAATAACGTGCACACTCTAAAATCTGTAGTATCAGGCTGCAATTTCACCCCAATTACACAATTAAGATTTAATTGATTGAATTATGTATAAAAGAATGTGAACACCCTAAAATATGTAGTATCATGCCACAATTTTACCCCAATTGCAAAATTAAGGATTAACAGATTTACTTATGTAAAAAAAAACCATAAACATAAACATAAACAAGCCACAATTTCACTCCAATTAGACAATCCAGGATTAACAGATTTATTTATGTATAAAAGAATGTGAATAACCTATAATCAGTAGTATTAGAACACTTTTAGCAACCCCAATCAGTGCAGCAAGGTATAATAGAATGGCCCCTATTAGCCAGACTTTACACTGTTCAATTGGCCCCTGCTCTCTTCCCTATAGTGTGGATAATGCCTCTCTATTATATCCCTACACTATCAATAAGCTATCCCTGAACTGCTCAATTGTATTTTTTTGTAAATAAAGTCTTTCCTAATTACTGTCCATATCGCCTGTAACATCTCTCCCTGCACTAAGTTCACTGGGAAATGGCAGAATGAGGCTTTTTATAAGGGCTGTGACATCACAGAGGCTGCTATCTGGTGATTGGCTGGCTGCACGGCATTATGGGTGATCCCTCATTCCCGGGCTTCTTACTTCCTCTTTGTAACGTGCAGCAGGCGGTGTAGACCTAGCTTTATTTTTTTTATTATTGTATATTTCGGGACTGTCCCCTTTTTGACCGTGCATCCTGAACATCTGCCCAGGGCTTTTAATCAGAATGTGATATAGCTAGATTCTACAATGCCCTGAAATTTTGTAGGACCAGGAGATGCAAGTATAGGTCCTTTCTGATAGAAGCCAACCTGTCATTGATAGATGGGAATGACACAATTGTAATAAATAATGTGCGCATAGAGCTTCTCATTTTCATATAGTGAGTATAGCAGTAGCAAACTTTGACACATCAGTCCTTTCAATTTTTGAAAAAAAAAAAAACTGATGGAAATTTGAAATTCAATTTGTACCATTATTTTGTCATAGAAAAGTAAATGATGACACGTATCATATTTGTGGGTTTTCACGTCTTGACAGTTTTTAAATGTAGCAAGAAAAGTAAGGCCTCTTTCACACTAGCTGCAGCATGGATCTGGCAGGTGAAGGGTGCCGCCGGATCCGTGCTGCCGCAGGGACATGTGTGGGGCCGGAACTGCACTCTGGCCCCACACATGTCACACAGTACATACACACAGACACACACACACAGACATATACACATACAAATACACATACATACTTACATGGTCCCGGCAGGTCTCCACAGCGCAGGAGGAGCAGGACGGGACGCACATAGGACGATTCCCCACAGCGCCCTCTGCTGGGCGCCGGGTGGAATTGTCCTATATGTGTGCTGTCCTGCTCCTCCTGTGCTGTGGAGACCTGCCGGGAGCATGTAAGTATGTATGTGTATTTGTATATTTCTGTGTATGTTTATGTGTATGTCTGTATGTGTGTGTTTATATGTGTGCAGGTGACGGATCCGTCATAAACTCCATTGAAAGTCAATGGAGGACAGATCCGTTCACCATTGTGTCACACCAAACGGATGCGTCCCCATTGACTTTCATTGGGGGTCATGACGGATCCGTCTTGGTGCAGATGCCTGGACCAGCATGCTGCGGTTTGCTCTCCGGACTAAAGACAGAACGGAATGCTTTTAGGAGCATTTCGCTTTCTTCAGTTTAGTTTTGTCCCCATTGACAATGAATGGGGACAAAACTGAAGCGTTTTATTCCGGTATTGAGCCCTTATGACGGAACTCAATACCGGAATTATAAAATGCTAGTGTGAAAGTAAAGTTAACCAAGAAATAGCATGGCCATCATCATAATGACAGATTTATTATTACTTTAGATAGAAAATGCACATTTAAGTTTCTTTATTTAGGACAACCCAAGACTAACCAGATTAATAAGGAGATGTGCACTTTTAATTAAACTTGTAGCAATATACTCTTATAATCTGTTGAATGGAGTAAGAAATGGCAGTACTAGTAAGTGTGGACCGATGAGTTATAGCTGTATATATCTATATACTGAATAGTCTTTGTTAGAAGTCAATATTTGTAGGAAACATAGCTGCACTATAACTTGCAATCGTACTTTGCTATCAGCTAGTGTTGTAAGCCAGCATTCTTTTTTACGCATTGTGCAATTTTAACTTTACTATGTTCAACACACGGCAGTTATTTTGCCATTATGCTGTCCTCAATGTTAGTGAATGTATCTAGGATTATTTGGATCATGAGAGATAGAAAATTTACCGAGCTTTTAAATCTAAACTTCATAGGTGTTCATAAGAAAAAGGGAAAACTTGTGCAGAGGTGTTTGAAAAACTGACAGCAAGTCTGAAAAAAATGAAAATGAAAGTCATCATATAGGGAACTGATGTACACATGCACCATGGCAATTACAGTATGCTGCATTCTTATAATTAGTTGTTATTTGTTGAGGCTTCTATGTAATTTGATTCACTAGTATGTAGTAAACACCGGAAGAAAACTAGTTTCATTCACATTTTTGAAAAATAATTGGAATATCAATTTAAATAATTCATATATCTATATGCAACCTTGGTGGGAAAGATGAGCAAACAGCGGAAGTATAATGATTTAATAGAAAAAAATCAACTTTTACATTTTCTAAAAATAACAAAGTGTATTGAATTTTTTTTACTTTCAGTTTTCGTAAGCTTGTTGGTTGCTAGATATTGATTTTTAAAGCTGTTGCTGAGATCTTCTCAGAAAGATTGTACAGGTTATTTTAACAACACTCAAGCAATTTCACATAAAACTTCAGAAAAAAATCATATATATATCGGTTGAATTTACCCAGAGTAGAGATGAGCGAGCATACTCGTCCAAGCTTGGTGCTCGTTCGAGTATTAGGGTACTCGTAAGTACTCGCAGCTCGGACGAGCATCTGGCCATACTCGAGGAAATGGCAACTTCCGCATTGTGCTTTTTTGGCGCCTATAAACACAGCCAATCACAAGCCAGGAGACTCTACAGTACACCCAGCATCACGTGGGGCCCTTACATGTCGATAGCAGGGGTTGGCTGGCCTGATCAGGTGACCCTGGAATATACTAGTGACTGGCCGCGGCGCTCGGCTCAGATGCCGTCTGGATGTCGTTAGGGATAGAGCTGCTGCCTTTCAGGGACAGTGTTAGGGCCTGAATTTAGTTCTCAGTTAGGCAGGAATCACCCACAAAGAACCCAACAGCCCTTCTAAGGGCTAGAAGAATTTTTTTTGTCTCCTGGCTTGGCTCGCTGGCTGGCACTAGTAGTGCAGCTATCGCCATATCTAACCCTGTTTTTTTTTTTTATTGTTCTATCTCAGTGATACAAATCCATTGCACACAGCAGTGTGGAACCATTCTGTGTGTCACAGTTCAGCACTGACTCACTCCAATCCATATATACTGTCCAGGTGACACTTTCTGTACGTCACAGAATACAACCAAGTCATTTGCTACCAATATCATCTACAGCTTGATCCAGAAAACTCTCTGTGCGACATTTGTCTGGGTCGCAGACTAAAATAGCCACAGTTAACAGGGTGTCAGTCAGTCCTACCATAGTTCCTGCACGTCACGTTCCCAAAAAAACAAAATATAAAAAAAAATTATTTTTTCAGTTGTTTTAGCTCAGTGATTCAAATCCATTTTACTCAGCTGTGTGTAACCTTTCTGTGTGTCACAGTTCAGTACACTAGCTCCCATCCGTATATACTGTCCAGGTGACACTTTCTGTACGTCACAGAATACAACCAAGTCATTTGCTACCAATATCATCTACAGCTTGATCCAGAAAACTCTCTGTGCGACATTTGTCTGGGTCACAGACTAAATAGCCACAGTTAACAGGGTGTCAGTCAGTTCTACCATAGTTCCTGCACGTCACGTTCCCAAAAAAAACAAAATTTTATAAAAAATATAAAAAGACAAATATTAAAAAAAAATTATTTTTCAGTTGTTTTAGCTCAGTGATACAAATCCATTTTACTCAGCTGCGTGTAACCTTTCTGTGTGTCACAGTTCAGTACACTAGCTCCCATCCGTATATACTGTCCAGGTGACACTTTCTGTACGTCACACAATACAACCAAGTCATTTGCTACCAATATCATCTACAGCTTGATCCAGAAAATTCTCTGTGCGACATTTGTCTGGGTCGCAGACTAAATAGCAACCGTTAACAGGGTGTCAGTCAGTTCTACCATAGTTCCTGCACGTCACGTTCCCAAAAAAACAAAATTTTATAAAAAATATAAAAAACAAATATTAAAAAAAAATTATTTTTTCAGTTGTTTTAGCTCAGTGATACAAATCCATTTTACTCAGCTGCGTGTAAACTTTCTGTGTGTCACAGTTCAGCACACTAGCTCCCATCCGTATATACTGTCCAGGTGACACTTTCTGTACGTCACACAATACAACCAAGTCATTTGCTACCAATATCATCTACAGCTTGATCCAGAAAACTCTCTGTGCGACATTTGTCTGGGTCGCAGACTAAATAGCCACCGTTAACAGGGTGTCAGTCAGTTCTACCATAGTTCCTGCACGTCACGTTCCCAAAAAAAACAAAATTTTATAAAAAATATAAAAAAACAAATATTAAAAAAAAATTATTTTTTCATTTGTTTTAGCTCAGTGATACAAATCCTTTTTACTCAGCTGCGTGTAACCTTTCTGTGTGTCACAGTTCAGTACACTAGCTCCCATCCGTATATACTGTCCAGGTGACACTTTCTGTACGTCACACAATACAACCAAGTCATTTGCTACCAATATCATCTACAGCTTGATCCAGAAAACTCTCTGTGCGACATTTGTCTGGGTCGCAGACTAAATAGCCACCGTTAACAGGGTGTCAGTCAGTTCTACCATAGTTCTTGCACGTCACGTTCCCAAAAAAACAAAATAAAAAAAAAAAAATTATTTTTTCAGTTGTTTTAGCTCAGTGATACAAATCCTTTTTACTCAGCTGCATGTAACCTTTCTGTGTGTCACAGTTCAGTACACTAGCTCCCATCCGTATATATTGTCCAGGTGACACTTTCTGTACGTCACAGAATACAACCAAGTCATTTGCTACCAATATCATCTACAGCTTGATCCAGAAAACTCTCTGTGCGACATTTGTCTGGGTCGCAGACTAAATAGCCACCGTTAACAGGGTGTCAGGCAGTTCTACCATAGTTCCTGCACGTCCGTTCCCAAAAAAACAAA